>OZ020190.1:118477615-119077615 GCA_963971165.1 Philopedon plagiatum
TTTACAGGTATAGACTTTCCAGTAAAGTTGCGTGATATATCAAAATTTGAAGAAATGAATAATATTTCAGTTAACGTTTATGGTTTGCAAAAAATTTTCGAAAATAATATGTTAAAGTATGAAGTTGTCGGTCCATTAAGGTATTCGGGTAGAAAACTTAACAGACATGTAAACTTGTTGTTAATAACAAAGGATTGTAGTATTAAAGATGATGATGAACATATTTGTGATACGCGTTGTTCTAAAAGTCATTATTGTTGGATAAAAGACTTATCGAAATTATGTTCCAGTCAAATTACATCTCGTAGAGATAAAATGTATTTTTGTGATGGTTGTTTGATATATTTTAGTTCACAATCATCTTTGATATCACACCAAAAAAATGACTGTAACCACAAATATTCATTAACACCATTACTAAATTTAAAAATAGATAAATTTGGAAGGAGCGTAAGTGAAAATATATTAAAATTTGAAAACATAGAAAAGCAAATGCGTGTACCGTTTGTCGTTTACGCGGATTTTGAATCGGTGCTTAAACCGCTGGATACAGTGGAACCAAATTCCACAAATTCTTACTTAGTCAAATGCATCAAACATGAACCGTATTCTTTTGCTTATTTAATAAAGTGCTCCTTTGACGATTCGATTTCAAAATTTGAGCTCTACCGGGGAAACGACGCAGCCCAGGTTTTCGTTTCTCGACTTGAAAGTGATTTAAGATCTCTTTACAATACATACTTAAGAGATATAAAAGCAATGGAAACTTTAACGGTGGACCAAATAGTGGAGTTCAATAATGCCACAAAATGTGGTATATGTGAACGACCTTTTGAAAATAATAATTGTAAAGTAAAGGATCACTGTCACATAACTGGGAAAAAAGACCTGGTGCTGCTCATTCGATTTGCAATTTAAATTATAAGTTACCCAATTTTATTCCAATTATATTTCATAACTTGAGCGGGTACGATTGCCACATGTTTATTAAAGAGTTGTGCCGTCACGGAGACAAGATCGATGTTTTAGCTCAAAGCAAGGAAAAGTATATTTCGTTTACGAAAAGTATTTACGTTCACGATTATGTCGATAATAAAAGTGGGACAATAAAGAAAAAATATTTGAAATTGCGCTTCATCGATAGTTTTAAATTTCTATCAACTTCGCTGGAAAATTTGGGTAATGGATTAGCTGTGGGTAGTTTCAGGGAAACAGGAAAATATTTTTCTGATAATGAGCAGTTTAATTTAATGCGCAAAAAAGGTGTTTTTCCCTATAGTTTTGTCGATTCAATGGACAAAATGAACCATCCAACTTTACCTACAAAAAATCAGTTTTATGATAGTTTGTCAGAGGAGCACATTAGCGATGAAGATTATGATAGAGCTAAAAAGGTGTGGGACACATTTAATTGTAAGAATTTGGGGGACTATTCGGATTTATATTTGAAATCTGATGTTTTATTATTAACCGATGTTTTTGAACAGTTTCGCGATACTTGTTTAGAAACGTATAAACTGGATCCAGCACAGTACCATACCCTTCTAAGTTATTCGTTTGATTGTATGTTGCGTATTTCTAAGGTAGAGTTAGAGCTATTGACTGATATCGACACGGTTAATTTTTTCAAAAAAGGTATTCGAGGCGGTATAAGTCAGTGTTCAGAAAGGATGCACGCTGCCAACAACATATATGTACCAAACTACGATCCTAACGAACCATCATCTTTCATTGTTTATCTTGATGCAACAAATCTGTACGGTCATATTATGTCGCAAGTATTACCATTTGGCGGCTTTAGATGGTTATCAGAGCATGAAATTTTAAATTTAAATATTATGGATGTGGACGATAATGGTCCAGAAGGATACGTTTTGGAAGTTGACGTTCATTATCCGGATACGCTACATGATGATCATTCCGACTTACCCTTTTTAGTTGAAAATATTGTACCACCCACGGAATCGGCAAAATTTTCAAAGTTAATTCCGGATTTAAACGATAAAAAGAAATACATCATTCATTACCGAACATTAAAACAAGCAATCAATAACGGCCTAATGGTAATGCAAACACACAGAATTTTAAAATTTAATCAATCCCCATGGTTAAAGACATATATCGACTTAAATACAGATTTGCGCAATAGGGCAACAACAAAGTTTGGTAAAGACACCTTTAAATTAATCATTAATGCTGTTTTTGGCAAGACCATGGAAAATGTGGAGAATCGCAATGATATAAAACTAGTTACCCAATGGGAAAATGACAGGAATAGAATTGGGGCACGAGCATTAATTTCTCGTCCTTATTTTAAAAGTTCAACGGTTTTTAATAAAGAATTCGTTGCCATTCATATGTATCAATTAAAGGTAACATATAATAAACCAATTTATATCGGATTTTCCATACTGGACATGTCGAAAACAGTAATTTATGATTTTTTCTACTCATTCATTAAAACAAAATTTGGCAAACATGCTTCTTTACTGTATACCGACACAGATTCGTTAATATTAAAAGTTTACACCGACAATTTTTATCGCATAATTGCAGAAAATCCGGATAAATTCGATACATCCAATTATACCGAAGGAAATATTTTTAACATAAAAAAAAGTCAGTCAGTAGTAGGTAGAATGAAGGATGAATTTCCAGGTGATCCAATAATAAGTTTTTATGGCACCGGAGCCAAAGCTTATTACATAAACTCAATCAGTAGCGAAATTAAAAAAGCGAAAGGTATAAAAAAACGTGTAATTGAAAAACAGCTTCACCTGGAAGATTATCGGAATATCGTAGAACGTGGTGGTCAGATATTTCGAAAAATGAAAACCTTTCGAAGTTATAAACACGACGTTTATTCCGAAATAATTAATAAAGTTGCTTTATCTCACCACGACGATAAACGTTATATTATACCATCAACAACAAAAACTCTACCTTGGGGACACCCAGACATAAAGTTTTACGAAACAAACCCTGAAGATAACCTAAATATGTTAATACAAGCTATGCAAAGTTTTTTACCCGAAAATATTAGTTATAATTAGAAAAATGTTGGAAAGTCTATGTTTTAGAAAAATAAAAAAATATTAACTCCAATGTCACGTAGTTTTATTAACCACTATAGTAATAGCAATAGTTGAAATTGTATAACGCAGGATAGTAAAATACATAGATAATTGTTTCAATAATATGTTGTTTTATTTTACAATATAGTAATAAAGTTACAAAAATAAAAATTAATTAATGTCTTGCTTGTAAACTTCTCGTAGCATCCATTGTCTTCTCAGCATATGAGATCTGCTAATCGGCCCTCGTCGACACATCAGCGTTCCACAGTAATGACACTTAACAATCCTTACTCTCAACAATTCAATGTAACTGTAATATTGCATGTGGTCAGTCCATCTTTTACAATTATAGCAAACAGCAGAAATTATTATTTGTGCTCCTGAAAAAGTCTCAGCTGGACGATTGTTATCTTGATCTGCGGGCAACATTATAGTTTCTGATAATAGTCATCGAAGGAAAGAGAGTGTCTATAAATATGGGTTGTCTGGATCATATAACCTTGAGAGCACAAACAATAACAGAAGTAAGGACACACGATTACCTTGAAAATATGTCCTTGAATCGCTGTCTAGCCGTTGAACGCAACCTTGTAAGTTGAATGAACTTGTTTGGCCTCCAAAGCATCAACCGTCAGATAGAGTGGGGGAGCTTATGGTGGGGTGATAAGTATAAATTTGGTTTGCTAGGCAGAGCATTTCATAGTTCGCTAGAACAGTTCGCCAAGTAAATACATTTGTCAGTTTAGTGCAGTGAGTTAGTTAGAAAAATGAATTCCGGTAGTGAGTCGTTGTTAAATGCGTTTAACTTGGATGGAAGTATCCGAGCAGAGTTGATGGGGCAGGAAGTGATTGACCTGCTGACCCCAGGTGTCTTCGAAGAATGGCACAATGACGACGTGCTGAACACTGCGTTTGTGGAAGAAGAAGTAGACGCGAAAAATGAGACAGTTAATTCGGTGGTTGACTACGTCAACAAGTGGACTGAGGGTGATGGAGGCCGAATTAATATTATAAGTGATGTGGTGATCAAAAAGGCGAGGCGGGGGCCAACATCGAAACTACAAAAACTTCCGACCAAACCCAAGACGGCCACCATTAATAAAGGTGAATTCTATGCGGCTGCCGAGGGCGAGAAGAAGAAGAGGAAATTTCAGTTTAGGCGCCCACAGTGCCAGTGGAACTACCTGATTTTCTGAAGTCTCCGCCACCACCACCGAAGCCTCTGTCTCCAATCGCTGTGGTGAATAACGGTCCAGACTCGGCCACACCTGACAATTCACAGGTTGTCGACAAAGGGATAATTGCAACGGAGGCACCACTATCCCCAACAATAGGACGTGGGAAGAGCCGCAAACCGGTCAAGATGCGATGCAAGCGATCGTACGAGGAATCGCAGCAGTCAGCAACAACTGCTGAAGAGCCGGACTGGTTGAACGAGTTTTCGGCGAGCCAAAAGTGCGTCTTCTCCGCGGCATATAGGTATAGGGAAAAACTACTGCGCGAACTAAAAAAGTGTGATAGTGATGAGGCGGACTTTGAAAGACAGATTAATGAACTGCGGGTGAAATTGGAGGAAACTAAAAGGACAAGGGAGAAGTGCGTTAAAAGAATGGAAGTAATGAATAATTTAGCGTATAAGAAGCAGTTTTAGAATTTTATTGTAAATATAGTGTTAAGTTATTTTTGTAATAGTAATGTATATATAAGTAAAAGAAAATGGTTTTGTATATATGATAATAAAAAAAGTCAAATGAAACAATATTTTTTTTTTATTTCTAAAATAAGTATACGGAAGTTACACACAAAAATACTGTAAAAATGCAAAATAGAAAAAAGAATAGACGGAAAATGTAGGGCAGTAACTTTAGGCGTGTAATCGTTAGATGCACAGACATTGTGTAGTGTATTCCTACGTACGCGTAAGAAATACACACACAACTTAAGTATGCGATAAAGCGTTATGTGTGTGAAGAGAGGCTATCCGTTACAATGCCTGAGAATATGCATCTTATTGGTAATAAAATGTGAATTTTACTACACGTAAGATAATAGACCAAACACGCTGATACGAAATCCGCCTCTTATCAGTATTTATTTAAGAATGAATTTCTTTAATGAGAAATTGCGTTACTCTATATGAGACGTCTGAGTTCCGAGTATTTCCGTAGAGAACTTACTAGAAATTTAGATAGTTCTAACGTATGGTAAGAACATACATGTCTTTACAGAGTAACACAATATTTTCCAAAAGAAATTAATTCTTGAGAAATATCATGTTACTTGGGATGTGACATGAATCAACTACAAACTGCGATCAAATATTTTGTAGTCCTGAAAAGGACTGATTTGTCGGGGTAGGTCAGGGAGGGCATGGTTCCGGGATCAGTTGGTGGAATCAGCTGGACCATCTTCATCCTGATGGTCCGTGATCCACCAAGTGGATGAATCGGCCGGACCGTCATGATCTTCCGGCGGCGGTGGTGGCACCTAATCAGTGCTGGAGTCCGGCTGCACCTCGTCAACCGAAAACTCCGCATCGTCGTTGGGCAGTTCGACTCCCCAATCGAACTCAGGTTCTTCGAGTGGTCGCAGATCATCCTCGTCTCACTCAATAGCATCCAATATGCCCTGCTCTATGTCGTCAAAGTCATCAAAGACTTGTTCGTCGACTTCGTTCATGTCGACCGTCTCGTCACTCCAAATCGACGAACCACGACTTAATGGACGTTCAAGATTCATATTTAGATCTGGTAACTATCAGATTTAAAAATGAAGTGATTCTGTGACTCGCTCGCAACCATTTAAATAGAGATAATCTACCCCCTCCACCACTCCATCCCCACCTTTTCACCTCTAACAAACTAGAGTTTATTATACAAATGCCCTCTATCCAAAAATGATACTGGCGGACTTCACTGTCGAAAACTGCTTTTAGTTCTCAAAAATGGTGTAATTGTGTTCTGGAAATGTGACCGACAAAGAAACTTATACTCGATCCGTCTGGACTTACATAATTTCTATCTAATGTCACAGATGCCGTGGCATTAGATAAATACAAGTACGATCAAAATATTCTGAGGTCCTGAAAAGGACGGATTTTGCAAAGAAAATTATACTCGATCCGACTGGACTTATATAATTTTCTATCTAACACCACATGTACTATGGCATTAGGTAACTAAAACTACGATGAAACATTCTGTGGCCCTGAAAAGGACCGTTTTTCACGGGATATCGTATTTGTAATCAGACTCGATTACAAATAAGGCACGCACTCTTATGTTGTAGAGTACCAAGAGCTACTCCACAACCTTTGCAGTTCGGTATGTGCGCGCGACTACCGAAATCTTGGGTTACATGACCACTGAAGAATTGGTCACCAGCCGACTTGTTTTCCAAGTCGGCATAGCAGCCAATACACCAGTCGTCATCACCCACCTTCACCAGGTTTAAGGTCTTGCACACCCGGCGGGATCGGAAGGGGAAAACTTTCCTCCGTCTTATTGCCCAATTATCCAAATTCATAGGGGTATCATCGCTTAAGTATCCATCATCATCTGATGATGCCATGTTGACATGAGCGAATGTAATGAAGTAAGCAGTCGAGCCGAGCTGTGTTTAAAGACCTCAGATTCCCCCACCCTTGCTAAAAATACAGGAGGGGATGATGGTGCGATTCTGTGACGACTACCAAGATATGATAGAACCCTTAGGAGATGACAAACTTAAACGCTGAAGGGTGTTTTACGTGCAAAGATATAATAAAAAGAAATATATAAAATTCAGTTTTGGAAGGTCTAAAATTGCACCAAAGACCCCCAAAAACCTCGAAAAACTCCGGGGTGGCCACTTCGTGCCCCCGCCCCCCCCCCAGATCGAGGGCTCCGCCACCAAATCCCCGCCAGGGGCTACCGCCCCTGGACCCCGTTTGGTTTTTGCGCAACGGAGGCGGGCCAGCGGGTGGTTGGTGGGGCGGCCGGGGGGGCGGTGGCGGCGGTGGCGGCGCAGCAGCCCGTTAGGTCGCGAAGCGACCTCCGCCGTAGGGGCGTCGCCCCCGAACCCCGGAATAACAGTCAAGTTGTACAATTCACATTAGTTTGGACCTGACCATCTTTTCATAGTTCCCTGTTTTCCCTAAAATACATACCTACTCTCTAGGTCTTTTTTTGACCGACCTCTTATTACTTTTAATGACTCAAATCACTCGGGTCTTATTTTAAAACGATTATGCCACCCATCCCTCATGCCTTCGCCCTATTCCCCACAGCTTCCCTATACTACCCCTTTGAATTAATTAGAAATCTGAGAAATGTCTTTTTCAATTTTTCCAAATTAAATATTGAAAAGTCATTTCCTATCACAAAAAGTTTACTCTAAAATATTTTCCTATAACTTTTTTCGATCTGAGCTACACTTCTCCCGTTATTCCTGAGCAAATCTGATCAAACCCCATAATTCTTGAAATTTTGATTAGTCTGATTTGAAGGTACTTGTAACGTCTAACGTTTATGAAGTATATGTGCAAACATATTCTTGGAATGGTCATTCGACTTAAGCACGCTGTGCCTCCGTGCCTCCTCCCGAAGCAAAAAACCTTCCCATAGGGACAAGAAAGAAAGAGGTGTCGACCAACGAGAGCCAGATCAGTGCTGGGATTCCAGAATGCTATTCGATATCGAAATATTCTACTTATTTGGCGCAAAAAACCGATTCCCGTTTGATTTCAGCTGATCGCGGATCGTCTAAAACGATATCGAGTCTCTCGGTACCTCTAGAGATCCCGTTTCGGTCGATTTCGAGATGACAGTGATTTTTAGGTTAGAATTATTTGTTTTTTGCAAGTGTTGCAAGTTGTTTTTTTGTTTAATTTCACATGTGTGAAACATGTTACTACACCAATATATAAAATGAGGAGCAGACTTTCTAGATGCATTTTGTCCATTTTTTGAAATTTTCAACCAAAGGTTGCATCGCAAACTACATACACAGAGCTACAATATTATGGCAGAAAAGACGTACTAAATGCATTTTATCTAGGGTTGCCAGATGCCCCGATTTAGGCGGGATTGCCACGCTTTTCCACTTGTTGCTCCGCGCCACGCCAAACTTTCCAAATGCCCCGCTTTTTAAATTCAATCAAGTAGTGCCCTGATCTTCGGGGCAACACTAAGCCAAAGAAAAAATCATAAGCTTATAAACCTTTTTCAAGTGATGGCAATAATTTGCTGTTAAAAATAAAACCGAGTGAAAAGTAGGCACCTTTAAAGGTGTAGGTATGTAAGCTTTGTGTTTTTTAAGAGTTTACATTGTTTTTTCAATGTTTCATTTATTTGTATCATACATAATACATGTTTTGAATACCCCTATCTGGTCCTACCTTTCCTAAATTTCAAATTCAACACACCAAAGGTTATACCCCAAAAAATGTTCGCCACCCACCCCCCTCCACGCCACCAAGGTGCCACGCTTTTTCATACTGCAAATCTGGCAACCCTAATTTTATCCCATGCAAATTAAATGATGAAAATGTCTTGGACTTTCTATGTGCTGTACCTATGTCCATTGGCGGTAGACAAACTAACAGGAGTTTGTCCTTGTGCCGTGGACTAACTGCCATTTGTTTGTCATTGCACTTGTTGCTGTCTGAAGTGTTTGTTTTGTATGCTTCGATCGAAACTGTTAGTGGAACTCTCAGGGGCAAATTGGGTCACCGATCCTGAGCTAACATGGTTACAGCCAATTCTCCCTGACAATCGTGAGCGAAATGATAATCAAGATAACTAAGATGATACTGACGATGATAACATTATCATTATCGAATCTGACATGTTATGCGATTGCAATGATGACGATGGGGACCTTTATGACATGTAAAATGCCATTCAAATTCAAATTCATTTATTTGTCCACAAAGATCATATTTACATGACATAAGACAAGTCAAAGTATATAATATAAAATAAGAACCTTAAAATTAAAATAATCATCTATAGAAATAAAATATACAAGTCACATCAATTTGTCGAAGTAACCACACAAATACAAGGAAAAACAATCTAGTCTATAAATTCGGAGAAATGTACAATGCCCTGTCAGTTAAGAAATCCTTCAGTCTTCTCCGGAAAATGTTCATGTTTTCTACCTTTTTTATATTGTCTGGTAATTTATTGAATATCTTTATACACGCATAGTATGGCAATTTCTCATAGTGAGTAGTTTTGTGCTTGGGAATAACTAGGGCAGATGCATTTCGTGTTGGATATTGATGATATTCATGGTTTTGGTTGAAACGTGCTTTGTTTTTAAAAACATAAAGTGAACACTTTAATATGTATATTGATGTTACTGTAAGTATTTTGTATCGTTTAGACGCCTCCTTACATGATTGCATGGGTTTTAACCCGAACATCAGTCTAATTATCCTCTTTTGTGATATGAGCACTCTGTTGATGTTAGTTGCTTGGCCCCACAACATTACATTACATAAGTAGTGATAAGCCAGTGAATAGTAAATAGTTAATAGCTTTTGTGAAGGAACTGTTTGCTTAAGTTTTAATAATGCATAAAAAGACCTGCTCAACCCAGAGCAGGTGTGGTCTATTTGTGGATCCCAACTGGCTCTCGAGTCCAAGTAGGTGCCTAGAAACTTTACCATTGTCTCACTATCGTCAATGTCTGCCCTAGGTTTGTTTCTGTAGAAGTGCACAGTTATTGTCTTTTGCTTGTTTAATATTAACCTGTTGGCGTTACACCACTGGCTCATGCTATTGCAAACCGTTGAAATCTCCTGGAGGAGCGATTCTTCGTCAACTGCTGAAATTATTGTTTTATTTCATTTTTAAATATAATTTAGTATTTCAAAAATACAATACTATTCTTATAAATCTACTTGAGTTTTTTTTACATTCTTACTACCAAGTCAGCCATGTCGCTTTGTGTAGACAATCAAAATGCATTTTGTCCCAGGGTGACAATCTAAATGCAGTTTGTCCAACAGTTTTTTTCAGTTTTTTGAGAAAGAATCAATACTAGATTTTTCGCATGTAGGTATAATATTTGCATGATGGACATGGACAAAATGCATCTATAAAGTCTGCTCCTCAAATGTATTCATTTAAAAAAGACATTTTAGATTTTTCCAGTTAAAATCGGATACTAATCAAGTTGATTTGTAACATTTTGGATAACAAAACAATAAACACACTGTTCAGAAATGATCGTTCTTTCAACTGATTTTTTTAGTTTGGATGAAACAAAAAACTATTTTGTTTATAGGGCTTTTAAAGTACAGGAAGCTCATTGGAACATCCTAATAGAGTATATTATTATGTCAGCATGTTTTTATATGAAAATAAATGTCAATGTTTAATTTTTTTATTTCTTGTTTTACTACCTACTGCATAATACGATTTTTTTAAATAATTATTTTATAGTGGCGGGCAGAGCTGGGTAAAGCACTCATTGTTAATTTAAAGGACTTGCAATTACCAATTATTTTAGGGCTTGCAAGCACTGGGCTTCAAGCCCTTTTTAAAATATGTAATTCAGGCTTCTTGGTAATTGAAGCTTGAAAATGAGCTTGCAAGCTCTCTAGAGGCTTTAAGAACATTGAAAGTGCTTAAACCATTTTAGTAGGGCTTTAAGTCTTTTCGAAGGGCTTGCAAGTTCATAGTTCATTTTTCGATCACTTGTAATGCAATTACCCAATTACATAATTATGTTAAAAAGGGCCCGGAGCACAGTGTTTGCAAGCCCTAAAGAAAGTAATTTGTAATTGATGTTTGATTCAAAAAGATTTATTCTTCTCAAAACAATATGGAGAATTGGAAGCATTTTTTACATGAACACAAGCAGGCAAAAAATGAATACAATCAGGACCACACGCCACACAATCATAGAAGAAAATCAAATAAATTTTAAAATTTTGCAACAAAATAATCTTAGGTTATAATTCACTACGCGTGCGTGCTACGAATACTACGGTTTCCGATATCGAAGAAAGCGATGGCATAAACGACATCGAATGAGAATATCGAATTGGTCGATATCGCTTTGACTATCGAGTATCGAAAGCGTTACGATAGTCTGTCGTATCGAGTGAAAGGGAATCCCAGCACAGCTCTCATTATTCAATAATAATGCACAATATTTTACATTTATCATTAGATAATATATTTTTATTTTTACCTTTGACGTTTGATACCTATATACATAGGCATTGGCATACCGTCAAGGGGGCTAGGGAGCGCAAGTCCCCCCCGCCCTCGTCGTGACAGCGCCTTCGCGCCCCCACGGTGATTCACTGCCTACTATAACCACATACTCTTCAATAAAAGGAAAGAACCCTAAACAATAAAATATATATTGTCGCACGCGAACTTGCCCGTTTTTTTGGTTTATGGTTTTGTATAGCTCGAGGTGACGTTGCGACCCCCTCCTAGGCGAAATTCTAAATCCGCCCCTACTCACACGGGAACCGAGCGACGAAGATAACTATCCGAAATATTTATTTCCGATAAGGTTTCGGTTTCGATATCCGATAATTTCGGTTGCAGAGATACGAAACTAAACAACATCCCTAATATTTAATACAAAATACAACAAAATGTGTGTGTAAAATGGTTGCCATTGGATTTATTTGGCTGTATTGTTTTAATTTTTTTTTCAGTTTGTCGTGAAGTGATTAACAATACAGGATATTCAGCAATTTTGGGACCCAAAAATTCAATAAATTCAGCGACCATTGAATCAATATGTTCATTTCTACAAATTCCTTATATAGTAACAACATGGAACCCAATGTCTAAGAACGAAGTTCCAAGTACTCTAAACCTGTATCCTGACGCAAACTTGCTGTCACAGGTAAGAAGACCACAGCTCTCAGGCTAGCTATAACCCACAGCCAGTGGCGTGCCGTCGAGGGGGCGCAAGCCCCCCTTCCCCCGCCGTAAGGGCGCCTCCGCGCCCCCTGGAGATTCACTGCCTACTATGACCATCGTCGTAACAGCGCTTCCGTGCCCCCTGGAGATAAATAAAAGGAAAGTAATTTGGCACCCCCCAAATCATTGATCCCCCACCCCGGACCCTAAATGTACGGCACGCCACTGCCAACAGCCTGACTTTCTGGTTTTTGATTAAGAATTTGCCTTATTAATTGTATCCAAACCTAGCGCATTTTTTAAAGCGGTCGATAGGGTTTTAAAGATATACCGTTTGACACATTGACAGCAATAATTTCCAAACTGCGCCGTTGTCAAATCTCTATTTTCAGGGAAAAGTATGTTTTATTAATATGTATATAACTATACCCTTTCTAAATACTCTGCCAGTGCCGATCTTATCTGTCAATCTGGCAACTCTGCTTCGGGTACTTTGCTATGGGATAAAAGCAGCACAGGGTTGAACTTAATGTGTTTATTTAAATGATTTTTAAGGTAAAAAACAATTTGTTTTAATATTTAGTCGCTGTAGTATTTATTAAAAATCTTCTTTTGAATATATGTGTATAAAAATAAGATAACGATATAATATAAAAATAATCTATTATTACAGCTTAACATTAAACTAGACCTATAACGTATCCATTTAATTTTGAGAATCATGACAGAAACCCATTTTACAAAGAAGAGATCAAGTATCTCTCTCTCTCTCTCTCTCTCTCATCTTCTCTCTCATTTTTTTTCTCTCGTCTTCTTTCTCTCTCATACTCGTCAAATTTTTACAGCTGGTAGAAAGTTAGGTTATGTGAAAGATAAACATGACATATTATTTGAAGCCTGTCCCATAATATAAGTTGTTTTGCAGTGTGAAAATATACTTAAAAAGATTATATAAAGTATTAGCAGCTTAAATTCCTCTGTTCTATGAATCTGGGACTGACTAATAACTATTGAAATTTTACGCAAGGTACATATTTTATCCTTTGAGTAACACGAACGCCGACCCGATATAAAGTTGCGAATAGTGGGCATTACAGAAGATTTACGTAATTATTTAGATTAGTGGAAACAGCGAATTTTTTCATGAAATTTTGCACAGACCCTAATTTTGGGTCGTAAAACACGAATCCGAAGTCAGTTTTTGGGGGTCTCGTAAAATTTTTTATTAAACTTTTAGGTTAGCTTTTTCAATGAATTTCTTTAAATTTGTTGGGTGAGCAAAAAGGTGGTCAGGTTTGCTCAGTTTTGATTGACATAGATACATATATATCTATATCAATCAAAACTGAGCAAACCTGACCACCTTTTTGCTCAGGTTGGGTGAGCAAAAAAAAATTTTTTTTTACGAGACCCCCAAAAACTGACTTCGGATTCGTGTTCTACGACCCAAAATTAGGGTTTGTGCAAAATTTCATGAAAAAATTCGCTGTTTCCACTAATCTAAATAATTACCGAAGATTTCTTTAGTTATTGAGAACGTAGTGAAAATTGCGCCCTAGAAACGTTTGGTTTCAGTTTAAAGCTGAAGTCACAGTGCCATTAAAACGTGTATCTATCCTTCTGGAACTAAGACCAAAGAAAATTATAGCTACGCATAAGAACGATCATGCTCATATGAACGCCATAACCTAAACCCCTCGATCCTCGATGAACTTTCTCTTTCGAAGAAAAAATCCATCGGAATTTCATACGGAATTGGCGGCCGCGTGCAGCCGAAATGGTATCCATTGTTGCCTCATTTCGCTTGCTATTAAGTTGCTTGCTTGACGGCAAGGACATTTTAAATATCTGTTGTTGGGCTCGACCAAAGAAGATTATGAATTTTCTTTGCTAAGACTCAACATTTGCAATTAAAAATTGTGAAACTACTTGGTATATTCGATTAAACAATATTTATTGCGTCTTTAACTTACACAAACGTCACTGTTCGCAAGTAGGCTCTATTATAGATCCATTTTCATTATATATCGGAGAATAGGGAATATTTTTTAACCTTATTATAAATTGTCTATCTTAATAAAAATATTTACTCATTTTTGCTATTTTCTCTTTATTTATTTAAAAACTTTTCCTCCGATCCTTTTATTGCAAATTATTGGTTAGAGGGAGTATTGTTACTTGGGTAGAAAACAATTTTAAGTAGTATAAAATAAGAAGGTTGCTATAAAATCATAAAACTTACGTAAGTATTTTGTCAGGTTAGAAATTTATTTTTTATGACAATTCCGATTAAACTTTTACAGTAGACAACCAGAAATACTTGCACAAACAAAGCCTACTGTGATAAAATATTTGATTATTCTTTTTTATTGGCAACATCGTTTTTATTTGTCTTTTACTAATGCCCCTTTTGCTAACAAGAATAGAAAGAAATCGGATTCCGTTGGGATTTTATCAGGAAAAAAAAATTTGCGATGACTAATCTTTCCAAGTATATAACCAGCAATACTTCCACAAGCAAAGAAAGTACGATAAAAATTTGAACAAATTCTTTTTTTATTTGTCTTTGTCTAATGCACTTTCGCCAACACGGATAGAAAACAATCTGATTCCTCCGTGATTATCAGAAAAGAAAAGATGAATATTGTGATCCCTAAAATATGTTGTAAACTGTCCATGGAACTGACCAATAGGGTGAATTCTTGTTCAATTGTTTTTCCTGTCATCATTCCCACAGAAAATTGGATACAATATAGTTCTTTATTAATTCAATGACATTTGAACCTAGAGTAGGTGACATATAGAAAGTAGCGTATCCCATAGAAAGTGACTTAGTAACTAACCAATTTTTTTACTTTAAATTTTAATTTAAGGGTTTGGCAACCATTGTAAAAAGCTTGAAGTGGAAGAGAATTGTGTTAATATATGACGATGACGAAAGTTTAGCAAAAATGCAGGATGTTCTGAAATTACAGGAATTTTTAAGTGGACAGGATAAAAATGATGTCATTATAAAATATTTGGGACAAGGTCCAGATTACAGGTAATCAATCTCATTTAATTAGTGAATAAAGATACAATTTTCGTATTTATGTAAGGTAAATGTCCCAAAATCAGACAGTGTCCATAATTCCGACAGGGTATTCGAAAATCATCCTAAATAAGAAATCTACAAATAAAAACCATAGCGCGGATTAACTAGTCTGCACAGAAAACTGTAACTGAGATATCTGAATACAGTGTACTTCTATACCTGCCAATACCAAGCTTAAATATAACTTAAAATAAGCACGTGTCGGTGCTATTGCTGGTGGTTAACAGACTGGTCAACTTTTCTTATTAGGTAAGCAAATTTTCGTCTATAATTATTTTATGTTTATTAATTACTTTTATAATCAAAATAGTAATCTCTGAAGTATATAGGTCTAATAGGTCTTAGATATTGGATTTATGATGAAAATTAACGATAATTATTAAATAAGTTAGAAATTTTTAGGTGTCTGATTTATGTACATATAAATACAACAGTGTCCTAAATCGGACACAGGTGTCGGAATTATGTACAAGATCAAGAGAAACAAAATATAGTGTTGACTCTTTTGTTAACTCGTTAACACGTATTAATATGATTTTCCACATTTAAAATTGTGGTTTTAAGCTCTGGCCATAAATCCGACAGTGGTGTCGAATTGGTTTTAAGCTCTAGTCATAAATCCCAAAGTGGTGTCGAATTAATGTGCACTTTATGTCTGAATTAGGGCCACAGGTATCCTAGTTATCTTTCCCTATAATTTAATCTCTTAATTAATTTATATTATTAATTTGTAATTATGTATTATTAACTTATATTTATAATAATAGGGCTTTAATAGTGGTAAGAAGTCATTTGGTTAAATCTGGTCATTGGTGAAATCTGAAAGCAGCAGAAAAGGAATCAAGAAAATCAGTAGAAGCTCTAAGATGTGATAAAATGCAAGATGAGATGGTCAAAAGAGGTATCACATGGAATTTTATTCCACCTGCGTCTCCTCGAATGGGCGGACTTTGGGAAAAATTAGTAAGGTCAATAAAAACAGCTTTACTTGTAATTCTTAAAGAAAGAGCTCCTAAAGAAGAAGTTTTGAATATAGTACTTTTAGAAGCTAAAAATATTGTGAATTAAAGACCGTTGGTACCTGTGTATATGAGTCCCAAGGATTTGGAGTGTTTGACGCCAAATCATTTTTTAACTGTTAGTGGTAGACAAGTAGAAGACCCAGGTAACTTTGAAGAAAATGATTTATGTCTAAGACGTCAATGGATTAACTCCCAGTCACATTTCACATGTTTTAGAAAAGATGGATGCGAGAATATCTACCTTTAATATAAGAAGAACAAAATGTTTTAATGATAATGTTGAGCCTTTAAAAATTGGAGATATTGTCATTTATGCAGATAGCTCCTTACCAAGAAACACATGGCCAACAGAAGTTGTGACCGCCATTTATCCTGGACAAAATAAAAGAGTCCGAGTAAAATTAAGAAATAAAATTTGCGAAAGACCAGTCACGAAGTTATGTCGAATTCAAGTTGTACTAGAAGAAAATTAGTATCAAAAAGAAAATGTATAACTGACATAATATGGGGGAAGCGATGTTTAGTACAAGTTCAATAAGTTATATTGTTAAAGTAGTTAAAAAGACAGCTGTAAAAATTATGACTAATAAAAAAGTAGTTTGCAAAAAATCGGTTTTATATTAACTAACTAATCAGCCATTATATGGCCTGTTTTATATAAGCAAGATCTGAGCCAAAATACAGTCCATTGAAGTTATATTAGCCTGTACAACCTACTTACCTATTTTGCTAGCAACAAATATAATTTTTTGTTAATTTTATATTAATGTATTTTGTATTTCCTTTGGTGTTTTTTTAATAAAAGTAATACAATCATAAGTATCTAAGTTTCAGCTTGCTTTTATTACTTAATTTACTTTCAGAACAATGTCGGAATTACGTTCACTAACTGACGTATTTAAAGTCACTGTCTGAATAATGGTCATGGCTGTGTCTGAATTATAGGCAACGTTCTTTTTTTAATGTCGGATTTAGGTTCACTTACAAAGATAATATTTTATTATTTTTTTTAGTTGTCCTACTAAATTTCCTTCAATTAAAGAAGAGAACTTGCTTTTAAAAACCTCAAAATATTTTAAAAAGACATAAACTTTCTGACAAAGTTTAGTTTTAAAATTTTACACTCTAAAAACTAATATGATATTCTTATAGTGTCTGAATATGGGACATTTACCTTAAGTACCTATTTACTTTTCTGAGATTACAGTGAATAATTTAAATTCGACATCGTTGGTATGAACCTCTGTTTTCAAATATTTTTTACTGAGTACTATTCATTTTATATTAGAAATTCTATTTCTTGTTAAACAATATAAATAAAACATTATATATTATTTTGTAAACCTAATCAACTAAAAATGTTTATTTCTAGAACCCTCTTGAAAAATGTAGCTGCTGCATCCCTGCGTAAAATTGTTTTAGATTGTGATGTAGAGAAAATCCGTGATATTATGAAGCAAGCTAAAGAAATAAAACTTCTTGATGATGTTACCACTAGCATTTTATTTACTTCTTTGGTAAGTAATAGAACAGATTTAAATAAGAAGGACGGTATTGTATTGTATTCAGGGCCTATTTTCAACTGAGTTAGGCCCTAGGCTCTCGCAAATTTTCGGGCTCCCTATTAGGATGGTCACAACAATTTTTGAGTGAAAATGGGTATAGAGATATTAGTAATAGGAGGGTGAAAAAATAAAGACGCAGGCAGCCCATTCTCCATTACCAAAAATTTTTCTGATGAGAATTTAATCCTGCCGCTTGCCGGAAAGTTTTTTTTTCACGCCGCGGCCTTTTTATCTTTTAAACACCGTGTTTTGTGTTTAAAAGACAAAGAGGTCGCCGCGGACACCGACTTTAAGTCGGGGGACGTGGTTCAATTTCAAACCCCTTTATAGAAGTTAAAAATAGCCACCTCTCTTTTTGCGAATTGGAATATACAGTAAAGTATAAAACATGCTATTGTGATTAGATACTCAGTGTCATCTGCCTATCATTCTTACATTTTATCAATGATGGAGGGACACGGTGACAACTACAAAAATATCGTTATTGATAGACGATTTATTCCTACTAATACCGATGTGGAATCCATATGGAAATGCCATTTCAAAAAAAACTATGGTGAACGGACAGGATATAGTATGTTAGTTCACTTAGAAAACATGTTCAAATCTTTATTAGAAAAAAATGGTACTCTCTTCAAAGTAATTCGAAAACAGGACCATTATGCTGTGGCACTCTGGCACACCAATTATGCAAAGAGGTGCAACGCTATGCCAGTCGTCTAAAATTATGTTCGTTGATTCAACTGGCAATTGTGACACACAAAACCATAAAGTTGACTACTTTATAACTCAGTCTGCTATTGGAGGATTACCTTTGGGGTGTATCCTAAGCAGGGTTGCCAGACGTCCCGATTTAGGCGGGACTGTCCCGATTTTAATCGATATAACCCACTTGTCCCGCTTTTGTCCCGCTTTCCGATTTGCACGTCGAAAATCCCGATTTTTGAATAATTTTAAAAAGTGCAGATTTAACTTCAACCAAATATATTTATATACATATTACCTTATTCTTTAGTGGTAAATAAACACCTAATTTATTTTTATTAAAACATATGTACAGGGTCTTCCAACGAGGACTGAACAGGGGCTCATTTTTGAGCTTCCTTGTATTTAAAGAAAAATCTAAAATAGCCAATCGATGTACTTTTTCCTGCAGAATTCAAAAATGAAACCAAAAATTTATTTGAACCAGAAACAAAAGAGTTACGCTATGGATAAGGTGTTTTTTAAATGGAACATAGCTTTTTTTATACGATTTTCGGAACGACTGATTTTTTTTATATCCGTTCTGATTAAAATATTTAATATTGTGACAGCTATTTTTATTAAATTTTAATGTTTTATCCAGTATAATTTAACTTCAACCTGTTTGAAACATACACTAGGTAATAAAGGTAAAATCACCTTGAAATCCTTCAAAGTCAAAAAATTTGACAAATTTACTATAATATAAATAATATAATATAAATTTGCAATAAATCCTCTCCTTGCTTCTCTTGCATTTTCTTGGCATTTGTAGAACAAGATAACAATCTGCAATCTCTCATCTAATGAATATTTCATTTCGGCAATATTATAGTAAATTTGTCAAATTTTTTCACTTTGAAGGATTTCAAGGTGATTTTACCTTTATTACCTAGTGTATGTTTCAAACAGGTTAAAGTTAAATTATACTGGATAAAACATTAAAATTTAATAAAAATAGCCGTCACAATATTAAATATTTTAATCAGAACGGACATAAAAAAAATCACTCGTTCCGAAAATCGTATAAAAAAAGCTATGTTCCATTTAAAAAACACCTTATCCATAACGTAACTCTTTTGTTTCTGGTTCAAATAAATTTTTGGTTTCATTTTTGAATTCTGCAGGAAAAAGTACATCGATTGGCTATTTTAGATTTTTCTTTAAATACAAGGAAGCTCAAAAATGAGCCCCTGTTCAGTCCTCCTTGGAAGACCCTGTACAAGTACAATGTACATGTTTGTTATAGTTTTCGTTTATTTGTTTGTTTTTGTTTATTTTTAGTTTACAATATATATTAAGGGAAAAAATTGCATGTTCTTTGAATTTTTTTTGCGCGGCAATGTCGAAATTTTTATTTGGGATGTTTGTCCTTGAAACAGTGAAACATTTTTTTGACACAAATTTTTAACACATTAAAATATTATCCCCTTAAACACGTGTCACAGATTCACGTGTCCCGCTTTTTCATTTGCAAGATCTGGCAACCCTGATCCTAAGTAGCAGTCAAGAATCAGTGGTATTTGTAGAATCACCCTTTACGACATTTTTCCTATTAAAATAAAAAAGATATTCTCATAAATGACGATTTAGCAGAAAGGAATGCTTTAAAAAAGGTATGGCCAAGTTCATGCTTCTTGTTGTGTACCTTCCTCGTTTTAAAAGCTTGCTGGAAATGGCTTAAAACGGCTAAAAATAAAATTTTTCCAGATGATGTACAGAGCTGTTACGGTTCGGGAATATTGTAGTATCAAGATCATACGAAGATCTTGAAAATTCGTGCTCAGATTTTGCCGAGACGTGCAAATATGACATTTTCACAAATTATGTAAAGAACATGATGGAAAAAGCTGACACTTGGTGCTTTTTATATCGACAATATTTGCCACTAAGAGGAACTGATACTAATAATTATATAGAAGTAATTTTTAGATTACTTAAAGACATACCCTTGGAAAGGACAAAAGCATTCAATTACTATGTTATTTTATTACCACAACCTTTGAATCGCATTACAAGCAACGTATTCTAGATATTTTGCTAAAACAAGTATCTAAGACGGTTCTTAGTGGTTATTTGCCTGATAAAAAGGACGTGGCTGATAAAAATATAACGCAACTTAACGATTTTGAATATGCGGTATAAAGTCAGACTGATAACAATGTCATCTATTTCGTAGATCTATTAGTTTTTAAGTGGACGTGTCCAATGGGGTTTACTGGTAAACACTGTAACACCAGGCAGCCATGGTAAAGAAGTTTAATATTGGTTCGGCTTTCAACACAGGGTCAATATCATCTCCATCCCTATCAGATTCAGGATAATTTAATGGAAAATGAAATTAATGGAGAATTGACTACATATCTAGGTTATTTACAAAATCTTGATTCTACTATAACTGTTACTGCTAAATACATTGGGCATCAATGTATGCGAGGAACATGATATTGCCGAAATAAAATAAAAATGGAAACAGCACAGAAAAAAATCATAGAAAATTTGGGAAGAAGTTTATCAAAAGTTTGCTTGGTGAAACACAGACTGTTGGTAAAGCCATAACGGTTGCGCGGTTAGCCGGAGTTATAGCGTTCTCTCTCTTTTCTTTCTTTATCCTATACACGCGTACAATGTATGAAACAAGCAAATTGCTAGATATGAATTAGCGGCCCCATCCCCTCTTGCTGAAGATCAGTGGAACCAACCTAATTGTGCATGGATACATAATATGTATAATCTTTTAACTCCAACTGAATCGATCATATCAAAAAGTACTTAAGTCACAGAATAAAAATTTTACAGGAATCAATAAAAACTGTGTCTCACACATAAATCAATATTTTTAAAATTACTTGTCGGTTCATACGACAAGGCTTTTAGTTTGCTAGTTACATAAAATTTAATTTTCAGTGATAGCGTACTTAATTTGAAAAAAAATTATACTGACTGAAGCTGTTTTTAGAAAGGAGAGAAAGTTGCAGTTCTCTCACTAAGAATTGCGTACTGGATTGGATAACCATGTCAAGCTATTCTCTTGAAATCATTATCTATTATAGTGACGAAAAATCGCCATTACGACCAATAGTTAGCTTTGTAGGATCACTCCTTTACTTATCCAAATGGATCTCACCACTCACCAATATTAAATTATGCTTCTGACAAAGCTGAACGATATGTTCGCAATTCTTTTGAATTTTCAGATTACATTAGAACCGTCGAGATACCTGAAAATTGCATTTTAATCTCATTAGACGTTGTATCCTTGTTTACTAATATCCCCATAGATTTAACAACCGTTCTTATAAAAAATCGATGGCAAAGAATTCAAGAGCATACAACACTAGGTGTTGACACGTTTGTAGAGTTTTTTAATTTTTGCGTAAATTCTAACTATTTTAATTTTAATAGACAGTTTTACAAGCAAATATATGGGTTAGGCATGGGAAATTGCATGTCACCTATATATGTGCAGATAATGTTATGTCAGAATTACAGGATGTCTGTTTGCAGAATTTGCCCTTCCCGGTGCCATTTTTAAAAGATATGTAGACGACATTATTACAGCGATTCCTAAAGGTAGAGAGTCTGACGTTCTTCTAGTTTTCAACTCCTTTCATGACAGGCTCCAATTCACTATAGAAACTGAGAATGATAATTCCATAGCTTTTCTTGACACAAGAGTGATTCAGTCCGATGATGGTTTCATCAGTGTGGATTGGTATTATAAGCCAACTTTTTCGGAGAGATTCTTAAACTATTTTTCAAACCACAAAATAATAAATGGTTTTACCATTATAAAAACAAGGTACTGCCTGTATCATGAAAACCAGACCTCGGCAGATATTTTGGCCGCCGGATTTGTAACGAGCAGGTCAAAATCTATGAGACTGAGCTATTTTGATTACCGACCTTTTTCTGTGTTTGACTAGTAAAGGGAGTATACCACTGGTATATCTATTTCCAGCAACTAAGCAAGGAATATTTTAAAACGAGACAGATCACGCGTGATATCTTCATGCCTATGACGCTCACGGCTTTTTCTTGCTGAATACCTTCAAGGACATCATTGCGACAAAAGGAGATAGTTCGAAACAAAGGTGACTTTTTGAAACGACCGATTCAACTGGTAAATACAATTAAAATTTTGTAAAGATGACCTTTTATTTTAGGATGCTCATACATTAGATCTTAAAGAGTTTAGTACAGTTGCCAACATAACCACTATTAGACTTTTTGACCCTAATAATGAAAATGTACAACGAGTAGTGAGTCGTTACTATCCTACTATACCTGCTGAAAAATTAAGAGTAAGTCATAATCCACTAGAGAAAGATCTCAATCTTAATAAAGTTTGTCTTTGCAGTGACATCTTGATTGTGCCCCTTATTTAGTGTATAAATTAATAGATATCTATATCTTCCTTAACCTGGATTTGATATTGACATTATTACTATTTAAATATCTTTTAGTTAGAAACAGCTTTACGACACGACGCCATGTTGCTTTTTGCAGAATCTATAAAATATTTATTGGAAAATGATCCAGATACAGACTTGAGTTCGGAGCCGAAATCCTGCGACAGTACAGAAGGATACGAGGATAATTTGAAAATAATTCAGCAAATGAAGGAGGTAAGAAATCATAATTTTAAATATAATCATTTAGTTTTTTTTTTATTCACTACGGATATTTATGAAGTCCTTCCTCCTTTATATTTTTAAAGCTAGTTACGGCAGAAAATTGAGACGTAAACTTAAGTTAGTTAATAACATCATGTGAAGTAAATTCTGTCGCTCCAACGTTAAAAAATTTGAAAAATAATATCTTTGAAAATGGACGTTTGAGTTTTCTGAAATGTAAATATAATGAAAAAAAAATCCTAAAATATAACATATAACATATATATTAAACAGTATTCACATTTTGATTTTTACAGGTCGGAGCCATGTTTCTTGTATGTTTATTTTTTAGATATTTTTTACTCCCCTACATATATATTGGATAAATATACGATTTTACCTTCCCCCTCCGGTCGTCAATTTGTCAATAAAAATAGTAATAACAATCAAATTTATTCATCCTATGAAGCCCACAGGCTCATCGGAATGTAGAAAATATGATTAACGTAAAGTTACAATCAGAATCGATGCTAAAGCTAAACACAGATATAATCAGTGCCTATTTTTGGTTATAGGGAGCCCTAGGCCCGTTACGCAATCCGGGACCCCTAGCAACTTCAGTCTAGAAAACAGTAGAAATAGGAACACACACATAAAGAAAAATATTAACTCCGTTTTTTGTTTATCCAAAAAATAATTCAAAGAAGAAAATATAGAATAAAAAAATCGGTTAAGTGCAAGCTATACTTGCACAATTAGTGTTCCGTGCCATCAGCCCCCCACTTACTGACATACAGACGGACGGACACCGAAGTGATTCGATATTCGATAAGTGTTCCGTTTCACGAAACAGTGAATAGGAGCCCAAAATTCCTATGCCGAATTTATATTAGATTTGATATTTGATAAGTATGTACTTGTAATATGCGTATGCTTTTTTATGCAGTCAAGAAAAAAACGTTTGGTAGTTTTTGGGCAAAATATAATCCCGACTCCGTTGCACACTTTTTTTTAGCTTATTAGAATTTATGCTCAAAATTATGTGCTTAAATATTTTTTTGGAATTTTTTGGGAAATGCCCTAAAAATCGACTTAAACTTTGGCGAGTTTTGTCACATAGGTGAGTGATGTCATCATTTCCCTGCATTTTGATTTGTTAGACTTTTGCAATGATGCCTCAACATAAATTTGCTTATTACGAAAAAAATATTCCTAGGAAATATAGATAATTATAGAGAACAATGTGAGAAGTAGAGCTTTTTTGTACTTACCGTTTTAACTTCACATTCCGTATTTCAGCGCAAAAATATTCTACATCTGAAACTAAATATCCATATATCATATCCATAGTTACCTTGGGAAAATCAGCTTTTTCAAAGGCTTGCATTTGTCACTGAATAAGCTATCAATAATAGTGAAAACACTTATAGAAACGAATAAATTGTCTTTCAAAGCCAACAAAAACATAAAACAAACACAGTTTAAAAGGTTTGTTAGGTTATATTGTTTCACAATTGTCACCTTACATGGTTTGTTCCACGATTACATTCATTGCGGACTTCTCGATTCAAAGCCGATAAAGGTGTTAAGCTATACTTTTCTAATGAGTAACATTGAAGGAGTTGGACATCAATCTTTGATTACCTCGGAACTTTATGTTGATTGTTGAGAGCTATAAAACAGTTTTATATCGAATCCTTTGTACCTGTTATCACTGATATCGACTTTGTTTTATATGTCAGACATTATGACAACAGCGCAAATCGATATACTATTTTATTGGTGTGAAATATGGCGGGTTTTTTAATTCCTTTCAAATTTTCACTTTCAATATATTGCCATAGATTGGTTTTAAATCTGGGTTTCTTAACACCTTAAATTTTGTTATTTTAACACATTTTTTATTGATATTAATATTACCAGAGGCTACAAAGAATATAGACAGACAGACACTCGAATACACCGAAAAGCCGAAAAGCCCTTGAGACATTTGGTGGGTTTACTGGTTTATGGTTTAAAAGTTTGTCCGCCATTATATATACATGTAGATATATAGTATACATATTTATATAATTTTAGACAAACAAACTTAAGCTTAAACCAGTAAACCCACCAAATGTCTCAAGGGAGACCGGCTTTTCGTTGTACGGCAGTGTTCGTCTAGGAGGTATTATTTAGTCTATGGTATTACTTATGTTTATAAATCACCTTTAATATGAAAAACACAATATTTTAACTCAGGAATTACTGTATTAGTAAAAAAACATTTCAGTTGCAACAGTGCACTTGATTTCTTATCACCTATTTGATGGTTTTGCAACACATTTGAGGTTATGGTAAAAATCAATTTTGGATGACGTTTTGCATTATGCGAACACAGTGTTGCCACATTTATTATTTTTTTGGTGTTTTAATTCTTTTTTGTGAAATTTTGGCATTAAAGCTGTTCTTAGAAATAATATATTTTCTTCTTGTGACCATGGAGTTGTGAAATACGTTCTCGGACAGGTTTGCTCAGTTTTAGGTTTCATCAGTATCTTTTTTTAATATTTTATCTTTGGTGAGTTTTTACTGCAACTGCGCGATTCGTGTTGGTATAAAATTTTGGCAACACCACATACAACTGATATTTTATTATACAATTTTTCAAATTTCAATAATTTAACATAGAGTTAACAGTTAACCTAAGAATTTAAATACTCTGTTATATAGGCGATTCTTTAAAATTGGAAAAATCGCCATTGTCACCAAGAACTCGCACGCAGATATACCCTTGTAAAGATGTGAATTTTGGCTGATACTCAATCGCCATAAGGGAACTCGCAATTCCCCACTGTGACGGGTATGATAATATAATCATGAACATCCCTGTTAGACAATAGCTGCCTCCTCTGCTTTTTTATGTTTAGGACCAGCAGGAATAAGGCATGGCAATGTAAATTTCTAAATGTGAAGCGACCAGTGCACACTGGTTCCACGCCCATGCTAAGGTGCGATAAAAATTTTAAAAAATCCATATTTTGTGGGTTTTATGACTAAAACAACTTGAGTTCAGTGTATAAAACATTTATTAACGGAAATAGTGAATGTACACTGGCGCACCCAAGGGGGTGGCAGCCCCCCCCCCCCCCCCCCCCCCAACCAACATCCTTGACACACAGAAATTAAAAACAGTTCACTACTAATTGGAAAAATCCACCGAATTGCATTATTCCAACACCCCCCCCCCCCCCCGCCCCCAAGACAAAATCCTGGGTGCGCCATTGTAAAGATAATTACATAAAAAATTGACCCAAAGATCGAAGACAAGCATGCGTGTAAACACACATTGCCGGCTCAAACCTGTAGTGAAAAGAATTTAACTGGTGAATAAACACAAAAATAAAATCGATCGAATGGAAAAATATTTAGCAACCCTAAGTATCAGGTGCGTAGCTACGAAAAAAACACTTTGGCGGAGCCCCCTGATTAATGAAAATCGTGGATCAAATTTAAGTGGATTGACTAAAAAGAAGGGCATATCTAATTGTTCAGAAAAGATTTTGAACTTGAGGACCATCGAGAAGGTCTTAAGAGCATTCATCACCAGCTGAAACATACTAATTTGTTTCAAAGAATTGCACCAAAACTAACCAACGAAATGATACGAAATTTTGGAAATATATTATAATTTTCTAGCAAAATGAGGGAAAGTCATTTAAAAAGAAAAATCAAAAAATTATTTTTAAAATTTTTGTTATTTTGTAATATTTATTTTTTTAAAAAACTTTCCCTCATTGTTCACGATTTTCTCTATAATTTATGCGGAGATCGAATTTTTGATTAAACCTTTAGTTTTCTGTAAAACTTTGGAATTCCGTAATTAATGAATTTTGGAGAAAATCGCGTAGCTTTTTCGGCAGTTAACACATTTTGGCAACACAGCAAGCATCGTACGACACCGGGAGCAGTCTTATTATTAAGATTAGCGAGTGATTGTGATTTGGATTTTCGGTGTATTTAAATAGCTATCATGGGGCGGACTAGAAAGAACGAAAATTTATGTGTCAGAAAACGATTATGTTCATCCACAAGTCGCAAAAATAGACGACTTTCTATGAAAAAACGGTAAGTAGTGTGTAAGTAGTTCTACTGGTTATGGTAGGTATATATGATTTATATGAAATTAACCGATATAAACACGTAATAGTCTAAGATCCGAAGTAAGCTCGTCCTTCACCGATCTGCTTACCGGATAAAAAGAATTTTTCATCAAACATAATATGTTAACAAATATATCGCGAATGGGTTGCCTAATGAAATATGGTCATGGCTATCCTTAATTAAAAATACTGTAACTCATTTTTTGTTTAATATTTCACTCACTTGCTTACCAAACGAACTTAATACACTAATCGAAAGTATAAAGCATAAGGAACATGCAAAAGTTAGGTTGCCTACTTTTTTTCGGTCCCTATGCCGGGTTGCCAGGTACTTATAAACAGGTGAGTCGATTTTAGTAATTTGTACTCATCTGCTTTCTCTTTGAAACTATATTAAAATAAAGATAATTTTATTGCGAACACGGTGGTATAAGGTTGCCTGCGAAAAATCGGTCATGAATCACGGTTGCCAGGCTTTGAAATTTAAAAATTGGAGCAAGCGATGCGCGACAGAGAAGCATTGCGCGTACTATTCGGTGCGATAGAGGAGGACACAGCATAGCAGCTGCGCGTGACGCGACGTTCGGATGAAAGAGAAACTTTTTTTACATGACACTAATGTGTTCATCATTTTACATACATTTTACATACCCTAATTTCGTTCATATTAAAAATCCAAATTTAATTTTTGGGTTGAAGCTTTAGTTGACAAAAACACATTTTTTGCCATAAAAAAAACAATTGAATATTGATTGTGGTTTCTCCGGAGGTGAGTTTAAGTTTTTATTTTCAATGGCAACCTACCAATTTTTTTTATACCATTAGATAGCTCTTTAAATTCCCTTTTCGGTGACATAGGTATCATAAGTGGTAGTTTGCTCTCAAAATGGCGACACTGGAGGCATTTTTCTCAGTTTGAGTAGGTCGCCATTTTGAAGTCCCTGGTTGTTTCATTAAATAACTCTGTAGTTTCGTGAAGAAGACTGTTTAACTTTTATTTTTTAACATTTCGTAAAACTCTTTTTAAATAATTGGTATCTGCAAATTTATGTTTTACTAATATTTTCACCAAAATATTAAATAGAAAGGACCAAAAGTAAAATAGCCGTCGCGTAGTACATGTTACTAATTACCTAAAATTATCAAAAACACATTTTAACGGTTTTTTCTAAAAAGAAAGTCAAATAAACAAGACAAAGTACGTTAAAAAGAACATTTATTTAACATAAAATCGGCTATGCATTTACCTAAGTTGGCGTTAAAAAACAGCCCACTTAGGTAAATGCATAAATCTGATTTTATGTGTAATAAATTATAATGTTAATCTTAACGTACTTTGTCTTATTTGATATTTTTTGGAAGAAAACCGGTAAAATGTGTCTTTTTGATAATTAGTATCAAAAAGACACATTTTACCGGTTTTCTTCCAAAAAATGTCAAATAAGACAAAGTACGTTAAGAATAACATTATTTATTACAC
The DNA here is from genome assembly GCA_963971165.1 of Philopedon plagiatum. Lineage (NCBI taxonomy): Eukaryota > Metazoa > Arthropoda > Insecta > Coleoptera > Curculionidae > Philopedon > Philopedon plagiatum. The sequence continues at coordinate 118,506,235 of OZ020190.1, forward strand.
ATAAAATCAGATTTATGAATTTACCTAAGTGGGCTGTTTTTTAACGCCAACTTAGGTAAATGCATAGCCGATTTTATCTTAAATAAATGTTCTTTTTAACGTACTTTGTCTTGTTTATTTAACTTTTTTTAAAATGTGTTTTTGATAATTTTAGGTAATATAATAAGTAACATGTACTACGCGACGGCTATTTTACTTTTGGTACTTTCTATTTAATGTATTGGTGCAAATTTGCTTTAAAAATGGTCCATATTAAGAAAACATAAATTTGCATACACAAATTATTTTAAAAGAGTTTTACAAAATCATTTTAAAAAATAAAAGTTAAACAATCTTCTTCACTAATACAGAGTTATTTTATGAAAATAACAACCAGGAACTTCAAAATGGCGATCTACTCAAACGGAAAAATGACTCCAGTGTCGCCATTTTGAGAGCAAACTACCACTTATGATATATTACCGAAAATGGAATTTAAAAAGGTATCTAATGGTATAAAAAAATTGGTAGGTTGCCATTTAAAATAAAAAACTTAAACTCACCTACGGAGAAACCACAATCAATATTCAATTGTTTTTTATGGCAAAAAATGTGATTTTGTCAACTAAAGCTTCAACCCAAAAATGAAATTTGTATTTTTAATATGAACAAAATTAGGGTATGTAAAATGTATGTCAAATGATGAACACATTAGTGTCATGTAAAAAAAGTTTATTATAAAACAATAGAAATACATGCATGCGCACTCTCCTTCATCCGAAAGTCGCGTCACACACAGCTGCTATGCTGTGTCCTCCTCTATCGCACCGAATAGTACGCGCAATGCTTCCCTGTCTCGCATCGGTTGCCCCAATTTTTAAATTTCAAAGCCTGGCAACTAGTGATGTAAGGATACGTATCCAAAAATCCGTTGGATCCGAATATTAAAAGAATCCGGATTATCCGGAACCGGCCGAGAACTTGAATACGGATTCGGAATCAAAATAAATTCGCATCGGGTGGTTACTAATTCAAAGTGCAAAGAGAAAACGGACTCGGAATCGAGTGTAAGCGAACAACACGGTCTGCGATTTGGCATATTTGATATTGTGCTTTCTCTTTCTAATGACATTTTCTAAAAAAAGATGGCATAGTTATCGGGGTAACGGGTATCATATGAGATGAGACCCATTGGTTAAACTAGTCCCGCCTCACCCGAACCGAATTCAAACGAGAACGGCGCGACGCGGTGCCTTCTTATCCCTAAACTTCGACTTCGAATGGTATGATACCGATACCCCATCGACCTACCTAGCCGTGTATCCGGATAGAAAATGTTTTAGTCTGTTGCATGCATACGTATACATGGTCTGTAACCGCTTTCGCGCGGGTCAAGAAATGGATTCGTATTCGGATAATGGATACGGATATTAGCTGATTCCGATTCCGTATGATTCGGATATCTAATGAATACGGATATTTACAACACTACTGGCAACCGTGATTCATGACCGATTTTTCGCAAGGGCGTTCGCAATAAAATTATCTTTATTTTAATATATGTTTTAATGAGAAAGCAGATGAGTACAAATTACTAAAATCGACTCACCTGTTTATACCTGATGGCAACCCGGTATAGGGACCGAAAAAGAGTAGGCAACCTAACTTTTGCATGTTCCTTATGCTTTATACTTTCGATTAGTACCTATTAAGTTCGTTTGGTAAGCAAGTGAGTGAAATATAAAAAAAATGAATTACAGTATTTTTAATTAAGGATAGCCATGACCATATTTCATTAGGCAACCCATTCGCGATATATTGGTTAACATATTATGTTTGATAAAAAAGACTTTTTATCCGGTAAGCAGATTGGTAAAGGACGAGCTTACTTCGGATCCTTTACTATGATTAAATAAAATAATATAAACCAAGCGCCAATTGAACTGTTAAATATAACATTTTGATCCATTTTTGACACCCCGTACATCTGAAATGACTTGATAGATTTTAAAAAACGAGGTAGATTTGTTCTCTTTGGCACAAGAAGCATACATCAAAAGTGCGTAATTTGTGAAAGGAATTGATTTCTAATGAATCGCTCTCTCAGAATTTTTCTCGGTTTTAAAATCAATTAAGCTGTTTTAGATTTACGGGATGTTCAAAATGGGGTAATATGTTACGTTGACGCTCTATTGACCGTGAACTTCGGATATAGCAAACTCCGCTTATTACGTAGGTTAGGTTGAATTCAAAATTATTTCTAAACACCAAAACCTTTAAATCAGGGTAAATTAATTATTACAGTTTCTGTTAAAAACTGGAGAATATTCTTTTTCTAGAATATTCTTTTTTTAGATAAAACGTGATGAATCCTTTTGGCAAAATAAAATGTTGCCGAAATTAAGATTTTTTATGACAATTTTATGTTTCCTGAACTGGTTGGTCCGCTTTTGCCAAAAACCCTACCCATTGGAGATAACATATGTGAAGGAAAAGTATCTTATATTATTCCATAAATTTGTTTGCTGTTATGTCATTAGGTAGTATTATTTTATAATATTACACATATATTAATGCACTTTTTCTTATAGATACGTACAAAAAAGAAAGAAAAATGGCTGCCAGTCTACCTACCTATCTATTTATGTATTTCTGTCTATATCTATTTTTTTACAACTTTTATTTTTTCCAAATAAATAACGAATTCTTGAAAATTTGTCTTTAATTTTTAACGATTCCCATATGATAGACAAAAAGATTAAATAAACAAATAAGACATATAATGAATAAAAAGAAATCAAGATCAATAATTATTATCAAAGAATGTCCTATGTCCAACATTTAATAGTTTGCGATTATTTACAGTGAAAAGTGAAATAATTTGAAATCCTAAATACATAATATAAACTTGCTCAAAAATAATCAATTATTCTTCAAGAAATCAAGTCCTGTCCTAATACAACTCACGACGGCGAGGTCGCGTCGCATCTCCGAATGGCCATGTTGCCAGATTGCTCATTAACATTGATTTACGCTCTTCATTGGCGAAATCCCGAATCGGAGAACGCGGTCCACTGATGTAGGCTCTTAAAATGCGAGAAGTATTCAGATATAAACTAAACATATGTATGAAAATTCCTTCTTGGCGTAGCTGTCAAACTGCAGCAATATAAATCAATATTAAAATAAAAATATGTTATAATGATGTACATACCTTGGGCTTGAAAGTCCATAACAAAAAAAATTCACAAAAAAGTATGTTTCCAGGACTCGGCAACAAAACAGGTCGCAATAGCGCTAGTCCGATAACACGGTCGTCGCACACAATGGAAGTTTACACTTTCGATGACGAAATGTGAATGATGGTAAAAAGCAAAGTGCATTTAATTTATACTTTCTGAAAGTTCAGATATAGTAGAATAATTCTAAGTACTACATATATCAGAAATCCATCAATGAAAATTCACGAAGAACCTCCACTATAAAGTATCATTTAAAAGTTAATAACCAGTTGATTCCTGTCTGTAAAAAAATGTTTATGTCCACATTATGCCTGAAAGAACGCTTTGTATTAAGTTGGGTATCCAATAGCACTCACGGAGTCTCAAACAAGGAAGAAAACAATTCATCCATCAGCCAAAGACAAACAAGCCCTAAGTTAACTTTTCTAAAAAAAAATTTGGAATGCCTTAATAAACTGCCTTCACACTACTGTCGCAAGGAAACTCAAAAACTCAGTTTGGAAAAACATTTTACGAGTATCACTGACCTCTACACTACTTATAAAAACCATTGTATAGAATCCATAGAGGAGCCTCTAGCTAGAACATCTCTTGTAAAAATGCTAAAGCAGATCTAGAAACCATTTTACATTTCTTGTGCAATCGAATTTTTCAAATAAGTTTTATGCGTTTTAAAGCTGAAAAATTTCGTTCAACTGAAACCGAAGCAGGTAGTGTTGCTATTAAACATAGCAATTTGTACATTTCTGGTAAAATCTTGTTTAGACCATTTTTGCACATTGTCTCTAGGATCTCTGACAAAGATAAGGAATGGAACTGTTCATCAGCAAAAAAAATGTAAGCTTGGTTTTTAATCGGTCTTTTTAGAAAAGATTTTTATAACTTTGAATTAAATTGTTAAATAACTGTTTTGGAAATGCTACTTCAATATCGGCAAAAAGCGTTAGGTTAAATTAGGTTCAAAAATAATAACTTGTTAATATCGTTAAATCGATCTGTAGTTTGATTATTATCAAGCACTTCATAAAATAACGCCTGATAAGTCAACGCAACTTAATTAGGTCCTTATTTTCGGTTCTTGTCTGTATATCTACTTGTATAATAGTAACTTCGGAAGTAGGTCTCCCGTTAGTAATAGTTTCATTTTTTTCATGTTGAGAACGCACACAAAATGATGTTTGTTGCGCAATAAAACAATATCATAACGCAGCTCCATTCTGAAATAAAATATCTAAATCCGGAGGCTAAGCGCTTTACAGGCCTCTCTTCACTCTAAATTCGCGCGTGGAAGTGAGTAATATCAACAGATTAAATAAAGACAGGACCAGTCACACACGTGCAGAGACAAGCCGCGACGAGAGCCTAGCGCTTACCGGGCCTCTGGTGCCAAATGTATGTGATAAATTTTAAATTTGAAGTAATGTGATGAAGAACAGCAAAACAAAACATGTTTATCAATCAATCTTACGAAGATTTTCATTTTCACATTTTAAATTAATTGTAGTGAGGTCGGGCCTCAACTGCCTCATGCCACCGATCGCCAGTGAAATAAGGTCCTATGAATAGTTTTTTAGTGAACATAGTTTAGCCCCTCTCAAGCCAAAATCTTGGTAACAGAATATTACAAGTATAATAATCATAGTAGGTATATCATGAATTTCGTAAGAGAAAAAAATCGAATATTAAGTTTTCACAGGGTTCTAGGTGTCCTAGAAGGGAGTCTGGGCCGGAAGCCATACATGTGAATTTTTGTATATCCTCCAATGTGATCCCTAAAATCTAGGAACTGCTTTGTACGTATCTCAAACACCTGTATATATAATAAAAATGTGAAGTAATAAATTCTTCTCCAGTGCAATAAAAAGCCGTCAAAAAAACCCAAGAGAATGAGACTATTTAGGATTCTGGTCCAGGTGCCCTTCTGCTATTGCAATTAATATGCTTTTATCCTTTATCGGGCAGGTTTACACCCAAGGTGTCTGAGGAACAGACCATGTTTTATCAGAAACAAAATCAGACCCTTTACATCCATCAATGAGTTTTGCATAAGTGAGATGTAATGACTCGTGCCAACTCATTCATCTAGTATTGTGTACTCCGAAATTGCATCATTGCATCCGGCTACTATTACAACATAATATATCGAATTTCTTCAACAGTACCCACAAGTGCACCACTGTATGTAAAGATAGGAAAATTTCCGTGGGTGTAAGCCTAACTGATAAAGGGCGAAGGACTAGAAATCGTGATAGCAGGAGAACACCTGGACCAGAATAAAAATGGTCCCTTTCTCTCGAGTTGTTCTTGACGTAGTTTACTGCATTAGCGAAGAATTTTTTTTGTATTTTTACTATATTATTTACAGACCGAAAGAATTTCCCCTTCCTGAATGTAATAAACTTTAATATGTACTCGTACCTCTATTTCCAGACTGAAATTTTCGACGGTCTAACTGGAGAATTTCGTCTACGAAACAGCAGACGAGAAACATTTACTATAGAAGTTATTGAAATCAGTAATCCTGATAAACCAATAGCCATTTGGAGTTCAGAGAATCCCGAAGACATTCACCTTACCAGAAACGCTACCGAAAGGGAGAAAGAACTACAAAAAAGGCTACAAAATCACAACTTTATAGTCTCTTCCAAGTTAGTTGTAGTAAGCGAGTTCTTACATTTAAGTAGCAGTTAGTCGCTGATTTTCTTATGTATCACTATATTATTGGAGATTTATTTTACAAATTCTAAACCTAAGTATAACTAACTAACTATAACTAAGTATAACTTACAATCTAACAGCCCTAAAATTTAAGTTTTGTTGGAGTCGCAACAAGGCCAGATCTTAAAGATTTAAACTCGCAACGGAATAATTTTCGTGGAATTCTATTGAATGAGACAGGCACAACTTCAAACAATGACTGCTGTAACTTACCGCGATACATGAATGTGAAGTTTATAAAACAAAATTGGTAAATTCGATGGACTAAACAAATGAAATGTAAAGATGGTCTGCACGGTTGGTTTGTAAACATTCCATAGTGAATGAATGCAAAACTTAACATTTCCCGCGCCTTTCTTTTAGAGGTAATGTGATGTATAAAGCTGCTTAGTATACCGTCCAACACAACCCATAAGTCCTTTAAATGGGCCCCCTTTTTGAATATTTCCTAAAATTTGAGATTCTTAATTAATGGCAAACAGGGTCATGTATTTACATTGTCTAATAACTTCAGAGCAAACCACTTACGAATGTCATCCAGATAGGCAGAAACCTTCAAACAGTGGACAGTTCTAACACGGACTAAAAACCAAAAATAAACACATGTATGTATTTCTTTCCCCGCACCTTAATCGTAGTGATAATACATTACAGACTGTGGCACTACCTTTAAATATAAATATATATTTTTCACCCTTTAGTTTTAGTTATTTATAAGTACCGCAAAATGTGGTGAAGTTGGCCGATTTTGAACTTTAAAGACAAATACCTACATTTAGAAAATGAAAAAGCGAGCGTCAATCAAACCCAAGCATAAGCATCAACATACCAATAAAAGAAGTCAGAATGACCAGTTCCATATAGCCCCCCTCCCCCCGTCGTAAGGGCGCCGTCGCGCCCTCACGGAGATTCACTGCCTACTATGACCACATACCTAGTACTCTCCAATAAAAGGGAAATAATTTGGCGTAAATCGTTGTGCCCCCTCCGCTCCTAAAGGCACGGCACGTCACTGGATAGTGCCTATTGCATATACTGTTTAAGCAAAGGTTAAAAGCTAGGGGTTATATGAACAAGATCTTAAGGCGCGTCCTCACTTCTCACGATTCAGTTTTAGTTGACCGATTTTTGTTGATCGATTAAAATCGAACGAAAATTGCTGTGAGAACATATATTTCAATTTTTGTTGGTCAAGTTAAGTTGATTCCACAAAAGATTCACCCAATCAAACTTTATCGTTCAAGTAATGAGTCATCATTGTTTTGTGAACGGTGAACGAGTTGAAAGTTGAAACGTATTTGAAGCGTGTGAACATTAAATTTGTCAGTCGACTCGAATCATCCGATTTTAGTGGATGCTGTAGTCTGCTTGCTCTGCTCGTTATTTTTGCGAGATATAGGGCAACAAAGAGGTGTTTTTTGGTACTCGATACATATACTCCAGAGTACTCAATGAATCTTCTGTTGCCAAACATCTAAGTTATTTGTAATTTTAAGGTTGCTGGGAATGCTTTTCGCATAACAGTATCTTGTCTTTGGATTTTATGTCCAATTTTTGATAGCAGTTCTTCAAACTTTTCTTCCGACATTTTTACTTGATTTATATCTCCTTCTTTACCCTCCAAAGCAAGTTAAGAGGGTCCCTGCAACTCTATACTTATTTCTCCTTGAAATCCAATTCAGTACCTAGCAACGGCGCTTTTTATGCTGCCTATCCCATCCCACGATTATTTTTCTGTTCTTCAACCAATAAACCAGAAATAACTCTTACAACCGCACGAATAGGCTGCATTTGACGCCATTTTATTTCAACTGTCGATTGTATCCTTGATTCGATTTATATTAAAACGTGTGAATGAAAGTTCGGTTTAATTTTAATTGATCAACAAAAGTTGTTCAACTAAATTCGCCTTGTGAGAACGCGGCTTTATAACTGTAGCCAGTGGCGCACCCAGGATTTTGTCTTGGGGGTGGGGGGAGGGGGGGGGGGCTGAATAGTGCAATTCGATGGATTTTCTCAATTAGTAGTGCTTTTAATTTTAGTGTGTTTAGAATGTTGGTCTGAGGGGGGGGGGGGGCCTGCAGCCCCAGGCCCCCCTGGGTGCGCCACTGACTGTAGCTCTTTAACTTAGCAAATTGATCGTTAGGTACACTGGGTCCCCGCTTTCAAGATTCCCATGTTTAAAGGTTTTGTGTTTAGAGGAAGAAAATAAAATTTGATAAAAAAAATCGTTTGTTCTTCAATGTAAAAATTTAGACTTTTTTAGTAGAAAAAAATATTGAAGAGGACAGGGAAAAATATTTAGGTAGGTAGGCACCGTCCGACCACTTGGTCCTAGGGTCCACAAATGTCCTAATACGCCACTGATTTTAAGGACAGTGGCGTATTTTATATTTAGCGAGGTCACAAATAGACAAGATTCTATACTGAAAATTCCACAATAAAGGTCCACAATAAAGGTCCTTTCTGCCAAAATCAATATTTGAGTTTAGTCGTTTCGTTCCGTTTGTTGTGATAAAAAAAAACTTAACATCCTATGAAGTGCTAACCCGTTTCCAATACACCTTTTACAGCTGATCCAAGCAAAACTAACCCAACCCGAGCATGATCTCGAACTCACCACCTCTTGATCCATAAGCGGATATTTTATCTCTGGACCACTTTACCGATACAACAAAACCGGTAAACATGTTACAAGTGCATTTTATACTTATACTTATATTTTTGAGGTTCCGTTTGTTTACGTTGTATTGACGAGGCGCGCGCCATCGGGACAATTGTGGAACTTTCTATACTCGATTTGAAATTGGTTGATAGTAATAAATCATTAAAATCCGTCAAACACGTACACAGAGTGGTCCACCTATAATAGCATTTTTTGGCGATTTAAAACCATCAAAACCAAAACCATGTGCTCTCTTTGTTTATCCAACGTTATTAAACGTAAACAAACAAAGATAGTGCCACAAAAATCAAAACCATATTGTTATCCTTATTTGAACAATGCAGTGAAATGCAAATAAATCAAGACAACAATGGTAAACCCTTGGATTTCGCTTTAATGGTTTTGAATCGCCAAAAAACGTCTTAAGTAGGTGCTTATCCAGATTTCCTCTTCTTTTTAAATTGATTACAGGCAAGATCTGCTTAAACGTCTTAGGAATAGTACCGACGCTAATTGGTATGTTGTTATGGAATCACGACGTAAAAATTTGAAATTTAGCACGGAGATAAAGTGTGGCGGCTCAATTATAGACGGATAGTATAAAAAGTTGAATTTGATTCTAAGGGTTAATTTCAGGGGTAAATTGGGAAATGGAAAAAAAATCAAGGGCATCGTGTAGGGTGTTAAATGAAAGCTTATTGAAGCACGACTTCAACAATATTTATGATGTATTTTTTTATTCATTTTTTAAACATTTTTTGGAAGAAATGCTTAAAATTGCTGTCTCCCACCCTTATCACCAAAAGGATCGCTCAGAAAGATCTCAAAAAATCACGAACATTGAGAATCAGGTGTGGATTGAGCCAAAATTATCAGGATTGAAAAATTCTAGCGCGATCAATTATTGTTATAAACACTTTAATTTTTTATTTCCTTGTAACTGCTGAAACATTGGTTTTAGAGAAAAAACTTATCGACAAAAAGTATTTCTCACAGACTAAGATTTAGTCACCGAATAAGAATTATAGAGTAAGCTGAAAAAAGCAGTTTAATAATAATGTCAATTAAAACATATTACTAAACGGTTAACAATCCTTCAAACTTTTTTTAGAATTGCCAAGCCATACTTAATGGAAATAAATGAACCGGGAAGAATTGGCAATGCAAGATACAGAGGATATTCCATGGATTTAATTACAGAAGTTGCCGCTTTTATCAATATTACATTTGAATTTAAACTTGCAAAAGACAATACAGCTGATAATATTATTGATGACCTCATTAATAGGGTAAGGGTGTTAAAAAATTCGAATTACTGTAGGAGATACGTAACAAGTGTAACAACTAACAGACAATTTCGGAACAAGATGATTCAGTGGGTAAGATGGTACAGAATACAGAATTCCAAAAATGTCAGCCAAATATACTCCGTGCGTATTTCGTTAGTGTTGGTCAAATCGAATTAAACCATTTTTCATGGGTAGCTAATCAGCCGAGTATATCGTCTTGGCTTCTGGCTACCTGTGATCTATTGTAATAAAACCTCATTGTTGTATATCTGTAATGTTTACAGGGTGACCTAAGTAAAATCTTAATAATTTCACTTGTTTAGCATTATTTTGCACAGAAATCCTGTCCCTTTTATCAAGAGCAGGTAGGTCCACCCCGTATTCGATAAGTTTATGACGTTTACACTGGATTTATAAACTCAGTTGAGGTTCAGTTGAAGTTGAGGTTCAAGATAAATAAACGCAAACGCGTATTTTACTAGCGTTTATAAACTAAGTTGAGCTCAGTTCAGAAGTTTCCATTACGCTGGCGTAAAGTTCGAGATAACCAAATTTTATGTTCGCAGTTGGTGCAGTTGGGCTCCCACCAATCAAAACGCAGAATTAATATACGTAATGGCGAAGCCACCCGATTTTTGCCGATCATTTTGTAAACAAAACAAGTTACCATTTTATTTTCTTTGCAAAACAATTGTTTAGCCGTTTGGCGTGCCTGCGTGTATCCATATTTTTTTCCAAATATCGCGATTGTGGATTGTGTGCTTTTTATTTTTTCTAAATCTGTTTATGATGTCAGTTGTCATTAATGTCACTCTACTCCGGACCAATGAAATGAAAGCAGCGAACTGAGTTTATAAATGGCCCAAAAAGCTCAACTGCGAACTTCAACTGCACGAACTGCGAACCTCAACCTCAACTGAACCTCAACTGAGTTTATAAATCCACCTTTACCATGGTTATTCAGGTTAGGCACCTTTGTTAATTGACCACAAGGCTGATGAAATTAGTCTTGAGAAAGCCTGTGTATAGTGCGTTTGAGAAATTTGTGGAAAGGTTGAGGGGTGTGCAGAAATTTTAGTACTTTTAATACATATATTGACATAAATATTACATTTAATCAACAAAAGACTCTTACGCGCACACTATTACAAATATTTGTAACATATACACATATTTATAATTTAAGTTTTCCTAGGGTCAGGAGTAAACTCCCATCCCCTGGTAATAAGCCAGTGGAACTGGGGGCTGGTGTTAACCCTTGGAGACCTTTGGAAATTCAAGTTATGATTATTTGGTAACCCAACAGTAGCAACCTTATGGCACATATTAGTTGATTTTTGCTGGTGCTTGAGACTGTTTTGCGTGGTTGAATTGTACTTTATTTTTAGGGATCTTGTTGGTTTTTAGCGGAAAAATTAATATCAAAATACCGCTTCTATTTAATGAAATTTTAGTGTTCATGTTCAACTAGTTTATTATGTGGCATCCGTGGGAAAAGTATCGCTCTGCATCTAGTAGAAGAAATCGAAATCACTTGTCATTAGATGCACAACAAATTGTTAAGAATGTGAATGAATAATTAATAAATAAAGGATTCATCAAGCAAGATGCTTTGAAGGAAATCTGTTTACTTACAAAAACGCCAATATCGTCTATAAACACTGGAGTAACTACAGGGGGGCTAGGGGCCCCCGTGGCTTTCCAGCACCCCCCCCCCCCCCTAGAATGTTTCCAATTTTTCTTCCAAAACAGGCGAAGTCCCATTATCATCACCCAGGCCCTCCCTAGTCCCCCCCAGATCAGATGGCTAGCTACGCCACTGTCTATAAAAGGTATTGTAAGCCGTAAAGGAATGACAAAAATGAAAAACTCAATGATTTTCAACATAATCGTTTAGACGATTGTGAACGAGATGTCATAGGAAGAAAAATATATTCCCTCTATGAAGAAGAGGTTGTTCCTACTTTGGATAAACTTAAAAGAACAAGATGAAACCAACATAAATATTAGCCGTGCCACCCTCCACAGAGTCGTTTCCACAATGGGCTTTAAATGTCGTAAAATAGACAAAAATCAAGTTGTCGGTAATGGAATCACAAAGACGGCAGACTTGGCGATTTAATCAACTGCAGCAAATTAAGAAATATAAATCACAAAACAGATCTATATTTTACCTTTTACAAAGGATGGGTCGATTCTAGTTCAAAGTGCCAGACGAAAGCACCTTCAAATAAAGGAAAAATAATTACAATTCACGCTGGATCGGAAGATGATTGGATTCCAAACTGCTTGCTGTTGTCTGCCAAGAATATTAAGGAGTCGAGCTTGGACTACCATGAGGACACAAGTGCGGAACTTTTTGAATACTGGTTTGAAAATTATCTTTTAAAAAATATCCCCAACAATGGTGTGATTATAATGGTAAGGCAAGTTATCACAGCCGTCTGCTATATAGAGCGCCAAACATATCAAGTACTAAAACTGAAATACCAGCATATTTATTAGAAAATGACATTTATTTTGAATTTAGTTACAAAAAAGCAGGCGCGGCCCGTGAGTTTTTTACAGGTGGGTAAAAATTTTCTGGGCAACTAGTACTATCAACGCAACAAGCAAGATGCACTTTTTTAATTAAGGAAGGTTTTTTAATAATGTGCCTAGTTTTGCCAAGAAATTATTTACCTACAAATAAACACCGCAAAAATCATAAAATAGGTACTGTTGTATATTGAACATTGCTACTAGATGTTTATAACTTTTTTCTATGTGTTTTAGCAGTGGCGGCTGGTGAAATTTCTATGTTGTATATCTCTGTTCCTACTTACAGGACCCGAACCAAATTTAAGGGTTTTAATAGTGAGCCCACTGGGAATGTTTTGGTATAGAAAAAAAAACATTTTGTAATTTGCGAAAAAAGTTAAATTTTTGGTGTGCCCCTCCTAGGAAAAAAATGAAAACGTCTAGGTATTTTATTTATTCTTTTTTCTAAACAAATTTTACATCATTTTGTCGACAGTTTTTAAATTTTGAGATAAAAAAATTTGTTAGTAGAAAGTTATAGTCATTTGAATTTTTTTAAGCCTAAAATAAAATTTAAGAAAAAATTCAAATGACTATAACTTTCTACTAACACATTTTTTTGTCTCAAAATTTAAAAACTGTCGACAGAATGATGTAAAATTTGTTTAGAAAAAAGAATAAATAAAATACCTAGACGTTTTCATTTTTTTCCTAGGAGGGGCACACCAAAAATTTAACTTTTTTTCGCAAATTCCTAAATGATTTTTTTCTTTACCAAAACATTCCCAGTGGGCTCACTATTAAAACCCTTAAATTTGGTTCGGGTCCTGTAAGTAGGAACAGAGATATACAACTTCGAAATTTCACCAGCCGCCACTGTGTTTTAGTACTCTAGATTGTTAGCGGCTTCCCGTTTTGATACGTTTAGCGTCTCCTCAATAGAGGTCACGCCTTGTACTGTTGTACTAACAGCCTAGAATAAATGGATGGTATTTATCCTTAGCTAAAAGTATGATTATTCGTAAAATAAAATTAGGAACGCTGCCAAAACTCCATTTTCTTTAATAAATACGATACTGGCGACTAGACATAGTAATACGATCTTTGTCTGCGCACGTGCAGGCTGCCAGCTGTAGTAGATATGAGATTGCCAATAATTTTAAAAATATTTTATCGAGGAACAAGTGCTAACTTGTTGCGAATACACCTTTTGGAGCCGATCACGATACACTTACAACGGAACGGTATGCTACGCAATGAATCAAAACACGTCGTGGCTGCGCAGATGACGTTACTTCGAGGGAACATGAAAGTGACTAGGCCGCTTGATTAATGCAAAATCCCTCGCAGTGACGTCAAAATGGGAGGAGTCTGGCCAGTCAATCGACGCGTCGGCATACCGTTGTTAGTGTATCGTGGAGCCGATCTAATTTTTTAAATAAAAATTTTAAAAAAGTCTACCCTAACACAGCCTCGAACCCTCGACCTCTTGGTCAACTCGCTGAGATTCTACCTCTGGACTACGCTGGTAATGTAAGAAAACCGGTCCGATGCCTTTATATTTGATGCCTAGCGCTGGCGTTGAATATTAGCTACCTAATTAGTTTTTCTTTTTCCAAACCAAATGTTTTGAAAGAGTATGTTTTACGGGGCGGTTTGAGCGTATTTCTATAGTGGGAGTGGCGCGATATTATTGGTGGGCCGTCGACCAATTGTGTCTCTTTTTAACTTCCTAAAGCACGTATGTCTGTTTCTCTCTTAGTTTGAATGAATTTATATCGTCCATATAAACCTGCGAGATCAATTTAAAATACTACCCAGCCCGCAGCAAGCTTGGATATCTTTCGAGGATGGCTTGACTTGATTCTTTCTTGGGGAGTTTTCGCATGGAACGTGCACTTTTTTGACCAAATGACCTTATGGACGGGCCGCGCCTGACAGGCAGTCGGACGGACGCAAATGTTCACTATTATTATAATAGGGTTTCTCTTTTGACGGAACGGGTAGAATATTTGCTTAGAATTTAACAAAATCGTCATAATATATTATGTTCATATGGGACTGTCTTTGTTTTAGAGGGCAGATTTAGGCATATGTGATTTTACAATAACCCAACAAAGAAGCCAAACTATAGACTTTAGCCAGCCATTCATGGCGTTGGGTAAGTTCTTACATTCTTTTGTACGGTATATAAAAATGTTAAGTAATTAGTACATACGGGGTGTTAAAAAATGTAAAAACGATAAATGCCGTAGAAGGAAAATTATCTTTAACTTCAATTATTGCAAAGTACAATAACGTAAGAAAGTTTCGTCCAGGACTGAAAAGTGATCAAATATGAAATTTGACAAAATAACTTTTTGATTTGAGTGTTATTTTCTCAATAAGCAAAACTTTTTATGAATAACAACTTTTTTCCGTAAAGTCAAAAAGTTTTCCATTTGTTTACATGGTTTCCGGGCACCCAAGTAGGTCGAGATCTCAACACACCATATCTATGGTGAATTTATTGAAACAATATATTTTAACAGTGGATGTCTCAGCCTTGGATTTAACTTTATGTATACATGGCTATCAATACTCAGTATTTTCCCAAAGGGTTTAGGTAAGTTGGGTGGTATAGGAAACACCTTTATTAAACATATTATCAAACTATATTGTAATAAACATAAATAAAAAAAAAATACATCAAGATTAATCATATACAAACGTAACTAATGGGACATGATACAAATAAAAGATATAATACCGCGCAGGTAGGCGTGGCCATTTATGTCGCGCCGTGATCAATTCCGCGATATTTTGTAAACGAAACACGTCTCTTTTATTTTAAGATCGCGTTGTGTTTTAAAGTTATTTTTTGGTGTTTTTATATTACTTTTAGGAGTTTAAAAGTAAAAATGAGATGTGCTGTGTATGGTTGTGATGTGGACAATCAATCAATCAATGTATGTATTTATCCCTTTATTTATTTGATTATTTTAAATCATACACTATAAAATTGATATTATAAGCAGGAGGCAAAGTATATTGCCAATAGAATTTATATAAAATCGCCTTTAACTAACGTAAACTCTATATTGAGCGTTATAAATTTCAAAAATAAGTCACGGCGTGACGTCATGCCCGAACCCGGACGAATTTGACACGGTTTGGATACCTTCTTTTATTTATATCATGCTAATGGGACGGATGTTGATCACTGCACATTTTTTCAAATCTGGGTATTAAATTTGACACAGCCACCCTTATTTCTTTTTCGACGTTTATTTTTGCTCGGTATTTGCTGTGAATCACACCAACCGCAGAAAACTCAGTTAAATAACTCTTCAACTTTCTTGGTAGCATGCATTCTGGAGCCACAACTTTCATGGAAATTAAACACTGTTGTCTCGCTTCGCCATTGACTTCTGTCGATTTAAAGCAATATCTAAATGACTATCATCAATCATCATACTTACGATATTTACGCTGTTTTATAATTTTATCGCTTGTTGCCTGAGAACTTCCTTTATTTTAATTTTCACGCTTATTAATGTTTAATAGGAATCGCTCCATTTTAAAAAAAACTGTAAAAGATATTTTACAAAATCCACTGACTTAGTAACACATTCCATGTAAAATTAGCATTTAATATATCGACAAACTGTAAAAGATATTTTACAAAATCCACTGACTCAGTAACACATTCCATGTAAAATTAGCATTTAATATATCGACAAACCAAGGTCGACAAACAACTAACTGGACTGGACACCACACAACAACAGGTTGGTAACGTTAAGAGCGTGCTAATTGGTCGCAACATCCGTGACGTTGAATTCAATGGTGGCGCCCTCAGGGGTAAGTCCGAAAGTACTCATGGCGGAAGCGGGACAAGATGGGAACCCACCATATGATCAGTTAAAGGTCCATTAATGTTTTGACATTTTATAACCTTGTTGTATTTACATTATGTTAAAAAATATTCTTTTGGAATTTATAAAAGAATTTTCAGAGAAAATATACAAAATATCAATAGCGGTTATTTGCTAAAACAAATATTTAAATACAACAAAGCATGAAATGCCAGAACATCAATTAACCTTTAAAAGCAATACTAAATTTTAGTGTATTTAAAAGTAAAACAACAATGTCCTATTTTTACTAGCTTTTTACTAATTTCTTCATTTAGTCAATATAAATATAATTAAATTTTTATCAAGTCATCTCATAACATAGCTGCTGTGCATGACTTACATGAGAATGTTAAAACAAGGTAAAAGAAACAATCGGGTGAAGGTTCTAATCAAATCAGATTTCTTCAGTTCCGTTAACATCAAGCTGGGCTTGTGTGGAGGTCCAATTCCATCGAGCATTTAACGTGAAACAAAAGGGAAATTTCGGCAGAATCATCTTATACACCAAATAATAGTTATTTATATCACACAAATCAGGTGCACTATTTAACTTTACTTAATAATTGATTGGTACATAAAAAAACCTTTAGTTAAGTTTAAACTTTTTATTACTGCTATTGATTTTGCTGTCAATAAAAATGTTGTGCCTTTTATAGTGTCCAGTCGTGCAATCCAGAGTTAAAGTATACTCGTCAAGACGTATACGTTATACGTTTATTTACGAAGCTTAACGTAGGGATGCTACATACAAACATGTATACCAATTGATAACTTGTGTTATAGTCCTGCAAGTGAACATTTTCTCGTACAGTATGCATCAATTGATATACGTAACTGTTATTATTTGTAATATTGTATGCCTAAGAGCGGTAAAATGTCAGTCTGTAAAACTTAAAAGTAAAAGGCCGCCATCTTGCTTCAACCAATCACATGAGGGATGTAAAGCACATCCAAAAAAACTCTTCAATATGTTCGATCTTCACTTCGGAAATAAACGTATACGGCTAGATGAGTACCCGTTAACTCTGGATTGGCCTCCAGAAGTTATAGGTTTATCCCCATTATTTTTTTCTCTTAAATATTTGTAACGACTTAAGCGGACATTAAATTTTGTTATATCATTAACAATATTATGCTCGTCACAAAAAACATATTTTTGAAATTCATTACTGTGAATTTTGAAAAACTTGTCCTGCAGACCAACAGAGTGTTATTTTCATTTTTGATTAAATCCCGAAAAAGCCCTCCTCGTTCGGACTCCTTTAGGATTTAATCAAAAATGAAAATAAACTCATGCACTTTCCCCCGTTAATCTAAGGGGTATCAAATTTACTGTAGCCTATTAAGATTTTAAATTTTTATTCCAGATAAGATTAATAGGATATTCTATTCTAGGTATTAGCATTTTACATACATCAGAAACACAAGAAGAAGAAGAAGAAGAAATAAACAATATGTATGGGTTTATGAGACCTTTTATGTGGACTGTATGGATTTACATTATTACCCTCTACCTTTGTATATCTTTGGTCCTAGTTGTAATTTCCAGGTAAGAACCATTATGTTACGGACCATGGCGATAATCCGGCCCGATGCTATTGACTCGGTCAATAACGTGATTGCCATGCAAATTGGGTAGTTACGCGAGAAAACCTGCTCAGATTTGTTTAGGCTTGCTCAGAATATTTTCGACGAAAATGCGAATTTCCCCTGGTTAGCGCCTGTTTGTTAAGTTAGTTTCTATACATATTATTATGTATAATAAAATAATATGTATAAAAAAGATCGACAATTTTATTCCGATAAACGTATATGCAAAAAAGGTCGATTTTTTGTTAGTTTTTATTTTTTATAATTGGCAAATTTTCCTACACTTTCCATACATATAGTACTTTGGTACGTCCTTGGTTGCCATGGGCCCCTGTCGTCTTCCCTCTAACAAGACGTAGCCCTCATTGCCCCCTCATTACTACAATCATTTATATGTTGCAGATTAGGACCCAAATATCAAAAAAATAAAAATATAAATTACGTTTCAGACTTGATCCCGATGACTGGGAGAACCCTCACCCTTGCAATCAAAACCCTACAGAGTTGGAAAACATATGGGGAATTAAAAACTGCCTGTGGCTTACATTAGGCTCTATTATGACACAAGGGTGTGATATCTTACCAAAGTAAGTTTGTATGAAGTTGACTTAAAAACAGTAGGTATTGTTCCTAAGTCCTAACTAAGAAGGTTAGACTTAGGGCCGCCGCGTTCTAGTATTGTGCAGTGTGTGGCACTGCACACGAGCTGCTAAATAGGTACATTAGTTTTTTAATGCTGGTAACTTATTTTTTTAATCTTTATCTGTATGAGCATTGATGTCGGTCTAAACAAGACTGAGCATTACATTACCATACAAAAGGTGAACCAAAACATAATAAGGGCAGCAGAAGTTGCATTTTAGAATTAAAAATTTTGAAATTGAAAATAAACTTTGAAATATTAAACTACATAGTACTTTCTAGGGGTGTTAGCTCAAGAATAGCAACAGCTATGTGGTGGTTCTTTTCACTGATTATGACAAGTACGTACACTGCAAACTTGGCCGCCTTTTTGACAATTCAAAGGAAAGAAGATTCCATAAACAGTGTTAATGATTTAGCAAATCAAAATAAAATCAAATATGGTAAGAACCACGTAAGAGGACTAAAATATATGAAGTGACTCCGCTGCCGGCGACGGTTCCCAAAATGTTGATGCATAGATACCGGCGCCGGCATCCGAATATAAAATTTCTCGGGTGCCGGCGCCGTAGTCCAGATACGGCCAAAACGGAATGCCGGCAGTTCTAACCTAAAATAATAATAGTTACGTTTTTTAAATGATATGTAAACACTGTGTTGTTTTAATTATGCATAAAAACTATAAAATATAAAAGTAGGTGATACATTTTCTTTATATGAAAATTTTAATTGTGTTTTGGTAGACTGTTCCAAGAAAGCCACAAACAGTGAGTTTTGGTTGCGTGATACCAGAACAATTGACAATCAAATACAACGAAATCCTAATACTGTTCTGGATGTTAATCTGGCTCCGAAATACTATTATGCGGTTAGCGGCGGTTAGCCTGTGTTAAAAGTGGAAGACTATTCAAGACAAAAAATGAAACGTCAACAAGGAAGTGTTCCACGTATAAGCAAGGCTGTCAGGCGTTTTCTTGAAACTAAGTGAGTGTAAACAATTTCTATGCATCCTGGAGCTTGAACAAAATCACAATCATACTTCATCCAAAGCTTATTTCAATTCTCTAGCAAAACAGAGACTAAGTTTGCCAGAAAATATCAAACTTACTTCTCAAGAAGCCCTGAAGGCCCTGGAAATCCATACCATTGTAGTGATATTGCGATTTTAGTTTATCAAAATGGGCTTTTCAAGGGTTTATTTGTCCAAGATGGCAGAATGAAAAAGTGCATGGAATATTTTCCAGAGATTATTTTTGTTGTTGGTACCCATTGCCTGGTAGATGTAAGGTGTGCGACTTACATAATAATGGTAGAAGATGGAAGCGGCCTGAGTGAGATTGTGGCTATTTGCTTGTTGGCGAACGAGGATGAAGAGTCCATAATTTGTTTAGTGAAACATTTAAATACCGAAATCCTGCATGGGAAAAAGTGGAGGTAGTCATGTCTGATAAAAGTAGGACAGAAAGAAAAGTTTTTTCGAAAAGTTTCCTGAACTGGTGATATGTTTATTCCATGTTTTTCAAATATTTAATAGAGAAGTATCAAATAAAAAGACGGGCATATCTATGGAAGAGGTTCATAACAGCAAGGAATATTTACAAAAACTTAGCGTATGCATTTTCTGAAAAAAGCTACACCGAAATTTATAACGAAATCTCTACGTCAATGTAACGAAATGGTGCAAAACGTACCAGATGCTGTGAAAAATATTATGACAGTAACTGGGGAAGTAGGGGAGTTTGGCCTAAAATGACATACTCGGATAAAACGACATAGTTCCGGTTTTCCCGTAAATACTCGCATTAAAATCTTACTATAATTTGTGTATGGGCAGTATGCTCGTGTCAGTCGTCCTATGTTAGTTAATGTGGGTTGGCGTACGTTTTATTTATTTTTTTTTATTATTAAATACTTTAAGTCAAATATTGCGAATTTTTATGGGAACACATATTGGATAAAGTGTTTTACTATGCTAGCATGTTCATTTATTAAATTCTATTTTAGGAAATAGCTAAGAATTTATTGTTTAAACAAAAATGGCTTCTCGGCTAAAATGACATACTCAGTGTCAGGGTAAAATGACATCCCTGGTTGGTATTTTTATAACTTACCTTGTGCAAAACTGTTGTCTAATGAAAATTAATTTTTAGATGGTAGGAAAATACAAAAGAAAAACCAATAGACAAGGTTGGAGTGAAGAGTCAATGAGCCAGGCTATTCAGGCGGTGGAAAAAAGCGAAATGGGCTGGTTAAAGGCAGCGACTACATTTGGCGTACCACAAACAACCTTACGAAGGAGGTGCAAAGATGGCAGGAACAAAAATTTTCGGGGCTCAACTAAAGGCCTAGGTAGATACAAAACAACATTTAGTGCCGATGTTGAACAAGAAATAATTGAACATGTCAAGCTATTAGAAGCTCGCTTCTTCGGGTTAACAGCTACACACCTCAGAAAGCTTGCCTTTGAAGCTGCAGAACGTAATAGTTTGGATCACCGCTTTAACAAAGAAACTCGTATGGCTGGATGGGATTGGCTAGCTGGTTTTCGAAATCGCCATCCAGATATAAGTATGAGAAAGCCGGAAGCTACAAGTGCAGCCCGTGCTATGGGCTTCAACAAGCCGCGAGTACAATCTTTTTTTTGTAATATACCGAAAAGCTATTTCTAATAACAACATTAACTTGGCCAGAATATATAACGCTGATGAAAGCGCATTGTCTACAGTTCAAAGGCCCCCCAAAGTTTTCGCTACTACAGGGAAGAAGCAGATTGGTGCAATAACAAGTGCCGAAAGGGGACAACATGTTACAGAAATGTGTTGTATGGGAACAACTGGCCATTTTGTACCACCAGCACTAATATTTGCCCGCAAAAATTTCAAAAACGAGCTACTAGATGGTGCTCCTGTTGGAACTATTGGACTTGTACAAGATAAGGGTTGGATGACCGGGCCAGTGCTCTTAAAATGGCTGCAGCATTTTTCCCAGCATGTTAAACCTACTACACAGGGTAAAGTTCTTTGAGTCGTAGCTGGGCACGCAAGTCAGAAAAGTTTGGACGTTCTTGAATTCGCCAAAGCCAACGGTATAGTTCTTATATGCTTACCACCGCACTGTACGCATAAGCTACAGCCGTTAGACGTCTCATTTTTTGGTCCACTGAAGATATTTTATGACCAAGAAGTTTCAAAGTGGCTACAGGGACATCCTGGACGTGTCGTGACGCAGTATCAGATCAGTTCACTATTTTCAAATGCCTATGGAAAAGCCGCCTCTGTCAAAACAGCGATCAGTGGTTTCAAGAAATGTGGACGTTTCCCAATCAATCCAGATATTTTTGAGGACCACGAATTTTCCGCAAGTGAAACTACAAACTATCCTTTAGCTGCCGAAGATATTCAACCAGATGGTCACCAGGTCTTAGAAAAACAAGTAACGAGAGAGAATGTTCACTGCCCTATCCCTTCCATCCCTGAACAAAAATTGTCTACCAAACAAAGTCTCACTTCTTGTAATCTTGAAGCCGGTCCTTCAACGTACTATATTCCAGAACCACTCGCTTCTAAATCTTGTGAGTCAGAACTTAACACATCCAAAATTCCGCAAATTGTTCTTCCTAAAAAGAAATGCGCCTCGCCGCTACCGACTACAGCTTCTTCTTCTACAAGAGTAAGTGTAGCAGTAATATCACCCATTCCAGTAGCGACTCGTCAAAACGGAGCCAAAAGAAAAATACTCAAGGAGCCGCTGACATGACGAGCAGTCCGTTTCTTTTGGAGGCTCGAAAAACGGCTGAAGAAAGGTTGGCAAAAGAACGGCGAAAATCACCCAGATGTGTTAAACAGCGAGTAACTTTTGATACAGAAGACGCCTATGAAGAACCAGACCCATTAGATCACGAAAGCGATAAGGATGATGAATCTACTGTACAGAGCTCTATTATAAATCAAAAAGGACCGACACATGGATAAGGTGCTTGACATGCAAACAGTGGGCTCATTGTGACTGTGCTGGCGTTACAAAAAAAATTAAGCAATTTGTTTGCGATATTTGCAAGTAATTAATAAAGTACTCGCTAATTGCGTTTTCTTAAAAAAAAAAACAAATAAAAAAGCACTATTTCGCACTATGTCATTTTACCCGAATATCAGTCTAAAATGACATACCGTTCATGTTATTATCGTGAATTTTTAAAATTCATTTAGAGGTTTAAAATACTCTGTTTCGTTACATATACACAATGTATATATTCCAACGTATCTATTTTACTTCTTGAAAAGTAATATTTCTCTTTACTAATTCTTAGCCGAGCAAAAAATAAAATGGTATGTCATTTTAGGCCAAACTCCCCCCCTATATTTTTGTAGGAAAGCAAGATTTAAGTTTCGTTAAAGTTTACACTATAATAAATTATGATTTTTTTATTATTATTATTAAGTTATTTTGATTCTGATCTTATTTTGACATTGATTTTCTAATGTTGCCGGCACCCAGCCCGCCTACCGGTGCCGGCACCCAGCGAGGCTACTGTAGGGCTGCCGGCGCCGGCATCCGTGATGGTTGCCGGCGCCGGAAGCGGAGTCACTTCCTAAAATGTATGTATTTCCGAAGTAGAGTTGCTCTGCACGCGAAGAATTGATCCTTTTCTTTTGGTAGGCGCTATGTATGGTGGCTCGACGTATATTTTTTTCCGAGACTCTAATAACTCTCTCTACCAAAAAATGTGGGCAACTATGAAAAACGAAAATCCCAGCGTTTTCGTGGACACTAACGACAAGGGACTCGAAAGAGTGGTGTCGTCGAAAGGTCGTTATGCTTTTTTCATGGAGTCTCCACAAATTGAATATGAACTGGAAAGAAACTGTAAACTTAGAAAAATAGGGCAGTGGCTGGATTCTAAGAACTATGGAATAGGAATGCCTTTAGGTAAGCTTAAAAAACTTAAGTATTGTTTGTGGTTGATCTGGGTAGGGTAAAGCGAATTACATTCGGGATAATTTGAATATTTTTCGATAGTCCGTGGAACTGCTTGTTTAAGAAAAGTTCTTTTATTAATAGTTCAACGGAACCAGGTCTTATAAACACATTTTTATTGCATTTATTTCAGGTTTATGCTAATTGTACGACCAAGCGTGGCCGTACTGTTGGATATCTATACTGAGTACCGGTTCTAGTCCCGTTATTTTAATTTTGCTCCTCTTTTAGCAAGAATGTCCGCAGACTCATTTCCTTTTAGTCCAGTGTCCCAGTCTTCTCTTGTGGGAAAGACCACGGCGATGGGCAACTGATAGTTGGTTGTTTTAGACATGCCTGAGGGCATTTAGGCAGTATGCTCTGGGTTCCAATGCTTTCCAGTAAAACTGTCCTCGCTATCACACACGGTGTACTAATAGCCATGTGGTAAAGTCTGTACGTTGCCCAGTGTCGTAGCTAGGAACTATGGCGCCCAGGGCAAGCTTCATAATTTTGCGCCCTCTCTAGTCAAGTCATATACATTTTTATTTAATGATCTAACCGGTTTCAACAATCCAGGGGCGGATTTAGAATTTCGTCTAGAGGGGGGAGGGGCAACGTCACGAACGGGCAAGTTCGCGTGCGACAATATTTTTTTTTATGTTTAGGGTTTGAAGAAATGTACACTATTTCATAATGGAAAAATATCTAAACCTGTTTTTGCGAAAACAGAACCTTACCAAAATTTTTTGGACTATAATATGACAATTTTTTAAAAGCACGTTTTTTCGAAAATATATATCCGAAAACTAGGTATGTTTTCAAAACTTCTTTTTCGGAAACAAACTTTTATAATTTTTTTAACCACTTTTCGAAGTTACATTTTTTTATGAAAACATCCTTTTAGAAAGTACGTTTTTTCAAACATTGTTTCGAAAAATATTTCAAATATTCATATTAAACAAAACACTTTTTTTAAAGTAGTTTACTACAGAGTAATACACAAAGAAATGTAAGCCTGACCGAACACAAGAACGGTTTGCTTAGGTTAGTTCAGGATTTTTTTGTAATTTTTTCGTTGCAGTAGAGTTCATAATTTAAATTTAGAAGAACTATGTTTTCTAAAAAATATATTTTCGGGAAAATTTTGTAGATCCATTCCCAAAAAAGCATCTTTCGGAGAAGCTGTTTTTCGAAAAAATGTACTTAATTTAACATCAAAAGAGATGATTGTTAAAAAAACAGTTGGTCATCTTGGTTTACACGCGACCGGACAAATTGTTTGATTAATATGAAAGTATAAATATTGTAGCATTTTTTATTTAGGCCTTCTGCTCATTTGAGGGGAAGTACTTACGAAAGTACAATTTTTCAAATTTTTTTAAAGCACTTTTCAAAAATACATTTTTTAGAAAACATCTTTTTTGAAATAAATTTTTTTCGGATATTCATTTCTTCAAGCAGTGATTTTTTGAAAAAGTAGTTTATGAGAAAGTAACACATTAAACCTAAGGAAACCTGATCTAACCCAATAAAGGTGCGTTTATGTATGTTCAGGATCGTTTTTGGTCTTTTTTTAACATTTTCCAAGCTACTAGAGTTTATAATTTAATTTTCTAAATACTGTTTTCGAAAAAATATATTTTCGGAAATTGTAGGTACCTACTTTTTAACAATTATTTTCGAAGACATTTTTGAAAAAAAATTACTTTCAAAATACGTGTTTTTTCGAAAATATTTTATACAACTATTTCAAAAAAGCATCTTTGAAAAAGCTGTCAGGACATTTTTGACACATTGAAGTAGGTATATTCGAGAATATTTTTGAAAAGGTTCGTTAATCCGTTTTCGAAAAAACTGTTTTTCGAAAAAAAAAAATCAAAAGAATGATTATACTGTTTGGTAATTTTGTAAACTCAAATTTTGATAAAATCGCAATGAGATGTGTAAGAAATGTTTTCGGAAACAATCAAAGAGTATGTAAATCAAAAATGCCAAAAAAAAGGTTGGCATTTTTTATGTTAGTATTGATCTATATTCATACTTTTGTGGTATAATTCACTTCAAATACCTTACATAGACGGCAAATGTTTGTTTTTGTTTCTAACGTTTTGTAGAATATGTTGGAATGGTTAATATTTATGTTACAATATTTATTTTTATAAAATTCGCTATTATCTATACTAAAGTATATCTTTATATTGCTATATCTTTACACTAAAGTTTACAGAATAGATATCTGTAAACTTACGTACTTAAAAGAGTTAAAAACACGGTTCTCTTGCACATAGCGGGGTTCGGGTCCAGTGGTGTGGTTTTGGTCGGATGAGCGTAGCTCCAAGTGGCGCGATTAGTCAGACCCTAAGATGAAATTATTATACCTATGGTCAGACCGTGATTTGCGATTTTTGCCCCCACGGTGCTTGCGCCCCTGGTGTTGAATTTTTTTACAAATTATCTTTTAGGCTTACAAAAATTCAAATGACTATAACTTTCTACTAACACATTTTTTTCTCTCAAAATTTAAAAACTTTCGACAAAATGTTGTAAAATTTGTTTAGAAAAAATAATAAATAAGATACCTAGAGGTGTTCATTTTTTTCTTGGGAGGGGCGCACCAAAAATTTAACTTTTTTTCGCAAATTACAAAATATTTTTTTTCTTTACCAAAACATTCCCAGTGGGCTCACTATTAAAACTCCTAAATTTGGTACGGGTCCTGCAAGTAGGAACAGAGATATACAACTTCCAAATTTCACCAACCGCCACTGTCGTTTGCCCTGCCCTAGCTACGATGCTGATGTTGCCCATCTTGCGGTCCTCACTAAATAAATTATAAATATGAACTAGTTTAAGGAAGGCTTATCCATTGCCGCCGTTGCGTTGACGCGGTCACAGTACTGGGTAAATCTGTGACAGTACAATTAGATGTGTTCACAATAATAATAAAAATAAAAGTCGCCAGGAAATAACTTGTATCATGAATATCTCACTTTACCCTATATATGTATATTCAACTTGTTCAGATATATTATAGGCATCGCTTTATGCTGGGAAAAATTTCATTTTTGTAAATGAAAAGAAAAACAAATTATGGGATTTATATCTACATATAGGTATCCTAAAATCAATCAATTTTAGGTGCCGACTACAGGGATAAAATTAATGCAGCAGTACTACATTTAGGGGAAACTGGAAAATTAGCTGAACTCAAAGAAAAATGGTGGAAAAAAGAGGACATGAAAGAAAAAGCGTGTACAACTGTAAGTAAAAGCTTTAGAAGGAATTGCAGCCAGTGACGGTTGGTGTAATTTCAAAGTTGTATATCTCTGTTCCTACTTACAGGACCCTTACCAAATTTAGGTGTTTTAATAGTAAGCCCAGCCCACTGGCAATGTTTGGGTAAAGGAAAATGTAAATTTTGTAATTTGCGAAAAAAAGTTGAATCTTTCCACAGCTTCCACTGGAAAAAAGTGAACAGGTTTAGGTATTTTATTTATTAGTTTTTCTAAACAATTTTTACATCATTTCATCAAGAATTTTCAAAATTTTAAGAGAAAAAATGTGTTAGTAGAAAGTTATAGTTATTTGAATTTTTTTAAAACCATATTTTAGGTTTAAAAAATTCAAATGACTATAACTTTCTACTCACACATTTTTTTCCCTTACAATTCTCGACAAAATGATGTGAAATGTGTTTAGAAAAACTAATAAATGAAATATCTAAACGTGTTCATTTTTGTTCCAGCGAGTGAAAGCTGCACAAAAATTTAACTTTTTTTCGCAATTTATAATTTTTTTTTCTTTATTAAAACATTCCCAGTGGTCTCACTATTAAAACCCTTAAATTTGGTACGGGTGTTGTAAGTAGGAACAGAGCTATACAATTTTGAAATTTCACCAACCGCCACTATACTTACATCTATTTCTCTAAAAAATTTATTCTATGACCCTAGAGTTTCCTATAATTTTTCACTAAATGTTAACCCTTTATGTTCCTTAATTTATATTTTAAAAAATATTAAAGAAATATTTTGTTTGCCAGGGCGAGGCTGAGGGCAACAAAGACGAACTTGGATTGGCCAATGTTGGTGGTGTATTTGTAGTATTGGGCGCGGGAATAGGCTTGGCATTTTTCTTTGCTATTGTGGAATTTCTTTGGAACGTGCATAACATATCTGTGGAGGAGCACGTAAGTAAACAATATAACAAATAAGAAAAACCACGAAAAATCCATCCAGAAATACGCAGGATGTAAAAAACATGTTCACTTGATTACAATAGCAGAACTATTGGCTTTAAAATGTAAAACTAAAAACAACTACCAGCAAACATAAACAACAGTTTAATAGGATGCAGAGGAGTTTTGGTGTAAAAATGCAATTAATTTCATTTTAGTATAATAAGTATACCGGGACAGGCAGACATTGTGCGACATGCATACTATGGGAAAAATTTATATTATTAGATTGAAAAAACTTGGCCATTTATACCTGCATCACTTGAAACCCAAAAAATTATTCTGTAATGCCGACTGGTATTTGTCATTTGGCGGGAAATTTAATTTTTTGTTTTTCAGTTTGACATAACATTTTTCCTTATTATTACAAAACAGTGTAACATTTGGCTATACAAATCCAAAAAATTTACATTTCCCGTCGTAAGAAACGACAATCGGAATCACAGAATCGTTTTTTGGTTTTTAAATGATGCAGTGATAATCAAAGTCAATTTTTTTAACACCTAATAATAAATTTTTTGTCCATATATCGCACACTGCCTGTCACTGTATTTTTCAGTTATAAAACTATTGTCCTTCGACGTGCCTTACATATTGCTTGTGTGCAGTTTATTGGCAATATTTACGTTTGAATTGTAAAATTTTAAGAAATAAAAATGTGTTAGTAGGAAGTTATAGTCATTTGAATTTTTTTAAACCTGAAATATAATTTTAAAAAAATTCAAATGCCTATACCTCTCTACTAACACATTTTTTTCCTAAAATTTAAAAATTGTTGACAAAATGATGTAAAATTTGTTTAGAAAAAGTAATAAGTAAAATACCTAAACGTGTTCATTTTTCCCCATGGGTGGCTCACCAAAAATTCAACTTTGGGCTCACTATTAAAATCCCTAAATTTGGTAGGGGTCCTGTTAGTAGGAACAGAGATATACAATTTGAAGTTTCAGCAGCCGCCACTGAAACCAGTGAAAAAAATTTGAAACTAAAAAAAAACTTAAAACCTTTCTACAGCAGAGTTATTTCTCTATATAAGGCTTTAAACTTTGCGGATCGCACACGATTTCACTGTAACAATATTGCATAATAAGTGTATAATTTATGCAGGTCGCTATACCAAATACACCTCTAATACTAAACTATATTTTTAGATGACGTATCTAGAGGCATTAAAATGTGAAGTAAAGTTCGCCTGCAACCTTAGAATAACTAAAAAAGCAGCCAAGCCAACGATATCCGAATCATCGTCAGAAAAATCGGACGATAGAAGTATAGCAAGAACAATTCTTGCTGGAGCCGGATCAGTTCTAAATATCAATGCCAGTGTTTTAAATAGACTGGGTCATATAGCTGATGCAGATGATTAAAATTTATACTTTGTTACATTTAGCACTAACTATTAATAATAATTGTAATAGATTCTTGGTTTAATCATCAAAAATAACAAATAAACAACAAATAAACCCAAAATACAATTTTCATTCCAACATTGTAGGGTTCGTAATAGTCCAGGAGTTAGAGGCGTTCAACCTGTACCAGAAAGCTAGCGGCATGGGGCGTTTTTGTATTGACTCCTAGCATTTGGATTACCAGGGAATGCCACAGTGACGCACCCAGAAATTTTATTGGGGGAAGGGGCGGACTAGATAGGGTTGCCACCTTACGAATATAATATAAAAGGAAGACGAAATTTTTTTTTAAGTGCCACGCCCAAAATCTTTATAAATACAAAAATGCGCCGCAGGCGAAAGTTTTCAGTAATGGATGTGATGTATCGCATTCGTTATTTTGTCAAGACATTATACTAAAGTTAAAAACTAGCCATGGGCGCCCGCAGGGGAGGGTCAGGGGGCCCGTGGTCCCCTGAGATTGTGAGATTGTCATACTTCGTACTTTTTGTGGGACGAGTTGCCAGATATTTATTATTTTTATAATAAATAACATTTCTTTTTATAATAAATGTTCTCTATTTTTCTGAATATCTTTATAAAGCCACGTACAAAAAATTCAATTAGGATTAGGAATGTTATTTAAACCCAGTCTTAAATGTGAGGAAGCCCAGAAAGCTAATAATAAGATGATTAAAAGGTACAGAAAAGGTCTACTTATTTCATCTGATCCATTAATCACCAGTATGCATCAGCCACTAAAAAGAAAATTCACTTTAGACCAAGCTGTTATGCAATTATTAGAAGAACCAGATTTTAATATTTCGAGCCCATCTACAACAGATCAAGAGTTATCAGACGAAAGTGAGGAGTCAAGTAAATACATGTATGTTTTTAAAATCAAATTGTAATTAGAATCTACTTTAATAATATTTTTTCTTTTTTAAAGTCAAAGTCAAAATATGCTTTATTGTTAAAAATATAAAATATTTTGTTAACAAAGCTGAATAAAACAAAATGGTCAAAGTGTGCAAGTTGTACAAGTAAGTATATAGGTAGATAAAAAAATTAAAAACTCAAAAACAAAAAAATCAACAAACACTAATTTTTAAACATTAAATATAAATGACATAAATAAAGGCAACATAACTGAATCACATGAATTAACACTTAAGGAACAACAGATTAAAATTAAGTTAAAAAAGCATAAACAAGACTTACAAAAAACCCTGGAAGTACAGACCAGAACAATTACAGATATACATACATATATCTAAAAGTAATTTAATTTACAGAACAATTAAAGACAATAATAAAAGTATGTAAACATCAATAAATAAAATAAATCAGCATGAAGTAAGGGCAGGAAACATACAAATCAGCAATTGTCTAATCATCACTATAATAATCTCCCTCCACCAGAATTTTTTTACAGTATTTTCAAATATCCAAAGAGTGGGACAATCCTTTACATGCTCGGGAAGGTGATTATACATTTTGCGGCTTTCACAAATTATTGAATTCCTAGCCAAGGCAGAAGAAGGTATGGGCAGATGCACCCTCTTTGCAAGTCCCAAGATATGGGTGTCACACTTTAAACAGTTATCAATGGAAATGCCCAAAAATCTGACATCAATAAATTCATATTTTCATATTGTTAAGGCGGGTTCATACAGCGATTTAATTTAATTTAATATTTAATTTAGCGTAACTTAAAAAGTTGGTTAGATGGCAAGCCATAATAGCGTTCATACAGTTGATGTAATTTAAGACTTAATTTAAAAGTTGACCAACTTTTATCTTTTAGAATTAAATTAAATTAAGTGAGGGTTAACGCGCAAACTCAATGAGATGACGCAGTTGGCATTGACACTATTGACAGTTTTGAAAGAAAAATATTCATAAAATGTAAACAAAAGCTTTTCATTTTTGTGTATTTCCCATTCCTTGTGTTAGCTTGTTTAATGTAAATTATTTAAAGTGAGTTTGTTTTTGCAAAACTAAAAATCACCCACACCCACACTTGAAAATCGCAATGGCGCAGGCGCAGCACGATGTATTTCATTGGCTGAAAATTAAATCTTAGGTGGCTTAAATTTCTGGATGAACACCATAAATTAAAATTAAATAAACTCTTAAATTACCTTAGGCTAAAATTAAATTAAATTGCTGTTTGAACCCGCCTTTATTTTTAACCACTCTTCGTTAAAAAACCTGCCAATTTAAGGTCCATAACTTACCTTTTATTTGAAAACATAAATAAATAATAACAGAATAAATTTTATCATTAGATACCTCAAATAATTTTTGTCAACTTTCGACGCTATTGGCCCCTCTGTGCGTCGGTCATACCAAAGAAAATTTTATGAAAAATATTTGATATTTTATATACTAAAATTAAAAAGTGACTTTCTTCCAGTTCTTTCTGTTCGGTACAGTGACGGGGTAAAAATTTAATATTTACAAATAAATTTTTGGGTGATTTTTTTGCAGTTCTTTCTGTTTGGTACAGAGTGACGTGGTAGATATTCAATATTTACAAATAAATAAATTTCTAAAATTTTTTGGGTGGGCACTAGGGTGGACACCACCATTTTTTGGGTGGGCCTATGTCCACCCAGGCCCACCCATAGTTACGTGCCTACATTGAGACAATCAAATTTTGAATTAGTTTCAGGAATATTTCTTCAAACTTCATTGATTTTGTTCACCAACGATTGTTTATTTGGATACCATTGTATTTGAATATGACCTCCACTTCTTTCCAAAGATTTTTGATGCGGTTCAGGACTGAGGGTTGTGCTGGCCACTGCAAAACTAGAACATTCTCCTGAAACTTTCTTGAATAAGTCACGAAGAGTGCTTTATATTTCCCAAAATGATCCTTTTAAGTCTGCATGCAGAATTATTGCTGAAATTCTAGAAAGATTAAAGCAATTTAGTAGATGCACAGCTAAAAAGCCACTTATTTTGGGAGGAAATAGGCTCGCAAGTCTTGCATTCACTCGTCAGTATTTAAACTGAACAGTAGATGATTGAAAAACAAGTTCTGTTTAGCGATGAGACGCGTTATAAAATCTTAAATTCCGAAGGAATAAGGCACGTAAGGCGGCCAATTAATACTAGGATCAATTCTAAATATGTTATACCCACAATTAAACATGGTTAAAGAAGCGTTTTCCTATGGGGCTGCTTCTCATAATAAGGGACTGGCCCTTCACACTTTATTAATGGTACCATAGATTGAATTATGTACAGGAATATAATGGAAAATGTCATGCTACCTTATGTAGAGGGGGAAGGTTGTTGAGGTTTACTTCTTAGCAGGATAATGACCCAAAGCACTCTTCGCAACTTGTTCAAGAATGGTGTCAGGAGAATAACCTGAATAACGTTCGAGTTCTGCAGTGGCCGGCACAATTCCCACGCCTAAACCCCATCGAAAATCTGTGAGAAGTAAAACGTACAATTGTTTTTGTTGTTATATTATTAAATTTATGTTACACTGTATAATACTACTACCAGTTGTAATCAAGAATAATGGTCATTGTCATAAGGGAGAAATAGAATTGTTGAGATACGAATAGTTTGCTTACTATAAATAACATAATAAAACATGGTGTCAGGCGAGAGGGACCACTAATTAAAGCAGCGTTAGAAGACAGAAGAACGCAGAAATAATGGAAGAAGAGTACAGAATAAAATTAAAAGAGATGGAGCAGATGATTATGACCTTAAAACTAGAACAAACAAAAAATGCCGTTGCTACCACAAATAATGTTCCACTGCCACGAGGAATCGATGTAAAAAACGGGGATTTAGTAAAAAATGTTGAACATTTTAAACAAATGTGGAACAACTACTTAATAGCAAGTGGATTACACAGACAGTGTGAAGAAGAAAAGATTGCTGTACTCCTAATAGCTATTGGAGAAGACTGTTTTAGATTATACCAAAATTTTCCGATTCAAAATGATGAAAAGAAAAACTATTTTAAGAAAACTACATTCAAGTCATCCAGGTATAGAAGCCACAATTAAACTATCACGAGATTCAGTCTTTTGGCCGAATATTACTAATGATATTAAAGAAACAATATCAAACTGTCATACATGTATGAAATATTCAAATAATCAACAAAATCCTGAAATGATATCACATACTGTACCTAGACTCCCATTTGAAGTAATAAATATGGATGTCATGGAAATAGATAAAAGAAATACGAGGGCAAAATATTTAATAACAGTTGATCAATATTCAGATTTTTTTGAAATAGACAGAATTAAAGACTTAACTGCAAAATCAATAATTGATATATGCAGAAAGAATTTTGCTAGACATGGTATACCAAAAATATGTGTGACTGACAATGGAACAAATTTTCAAAATAAAGAATTTACGAAATTCGCTAAAGAATGGAATTTCATACACAAAACTTCAAGTCCCCACCATCAACAAGGAAATGGTAAAGCCGAGGCTTCTGTAAAGATTGCAATACAGTTAATAAAAAAATCTGAAGAAGACGGAACAGATTTTTATAGGAATCTTCTAATTTGGAGAAACACACCAAATAAAATAGAATCAAGCCCTACACAGAGACTATTTTCAAGAAGAACACGAAGTGATATACCTATGATACCCTATTTATATGAACCAAATGTAATAAAAAATGTCCATGAGAAAATATCAGAAAGAAGAAACATTTCAAAAGAATACTTATTATGATAGAAAAAGCACACAAATTCAAGAATTAAAAGAAGGCGATTTTATTTATTTCAAGAAGAATGCAACATCTGATAAATGGATACCCGGAACTATAGTAAAAAAATATGATACTAGATCATATATCGTAAAAAATAAAAGTAACGACATGGAGTACAGAAGAAATAGAGTACACATCAAACTGTATAACACTCAAATAAAAAATCCAGAAAAAGAAAATATTAAAGAACAAACCAATACATGTGACTACAAATATATTGATAGTGACACAGATAGAGAAACAAACAAGTTTGAGAATGATAACGAACAAGACATACAGGAAGATCAAATGACTGAAAAGGTTAACAACAAATCAAAACATGAAGTAGAATCCGGCCGTGAAGTGGAAGAGCGAGATCAGGATCAATTTGCAAACAACACAAATGAACCACAACCATCCACAAGCAGGTGTCAAAGAAAAATAAGACTGCCAGACAAATTCAAAGACTTTGTTCTATAAAAAGGAAATGTTATATAATTAATTTTTTGTTGTAATTAATTTTTGTTACGTTGTATAATATTAGTCAAACACTTCGTTTTGTAAAAAAGAGAAGATGTTATATTATTAAATTTATGTTACACTGTATAATACTACTACCAGTTGTAATCAAGAATAATGGTCATTGTCATAAGGGAGAAATAGAATTGTTGAGATACGAATAGTTTGCTTACTATAAATAACATAATAAAACAGTTTTCAAATAAATTATCGGTGGTGGACAAAATTAATGAGGTTTGGACAGATGTTCCTAAATTCTAGTTTTCCTTAGTAGTAGTAAATAAACTATAACTTAGTATTTACATTATACTTACAAGAACTAAAAGAAACGAAATCATAAGCTTTATTTACATAGCTATAGCCAACAATATGGGTAAGTTTTAAACCTTTATATACAATATTTTGGGAAGCAAATTAAAACTGTACTGAACACCCTAACCGAAGTACAAGATTTCATTAAAAAATTTAAAAACTAAAAGTAACAAGATTTATCACATTATGTTTTTAAAGTCTCAACTCTTCATGTTTGGCAATGTCTTTATTAAATGAAGCAATTATTTAATTCAAAATACTTCTCGTCGAAATGCTAGGTATCTACTGAACAAAGGATTTTTATAGTCCAGTGTTATAGGGATGGCCAACTATCATACCGATACATCATGGAACAATTAAGCGAAAAATTTGTAGGAATCCCAATATCTAAAATGACGATCTACAACACAATAAAAAAAAGTCCCATAATTTACAACTTTTTATAAGTAAACCTGGCAACGCCGGACAATTGACAGCTGGGAAAATAATAGCTGCTACTAGGGCATTAAAATGGAATTTTCTACAGGAAAAAGCAATTTTCTTAGCTATTTTTGTCTAAATATGGTGTTTTGTGTGACGGAAAAAAATAAAAATTATAAGTTTACAGATATGTTTGAGTGAAAGTGTCGAAACTTAAAGGAATCTATAAGAAAAGGTAACCTAAAAGTTAAAAAAAATTTTTCGAAAAACCATTCGAGACCCCCAAAAACTGACTCCGGATGTTCTACGACCCAAAATTAGGGTCTGTGCAAAATTTCATGAAAAAATTCGGTGCATCCATTAATCCGAATAATTACCATAAATAATAAAAAAAACATCATTTATTTGCTGTTTTATTAAGAATGTTTAATATTTACACCTACCTTAAAATATTACAAATAACCTTAAACTTAAAGATAGATTGATACCACTTTCTATGTGTTAATACCATATTTGGACTTCATTTTATCAATCTCTTCCTGTTTCTTGTCGAGATCTGTTTTCTTAAATGCCTTATTTGCTTGATAATACAGCACTACAAGATATCGATTACAAACGTTAAATCCAGATAAATGATCACAGGCATTCTTTGCATCAAAAATGTCTTCATATACCACAAAAGCTGTGCCTCTTGTTTCAGGTGTATTTCCGACTCTAATTTGCCTTATAGCACCGTATTTACCAAATATATCGTACATTTCCTCCCCTGTTATTTTGTAGGGTAGGTTTCGAACGTAGAGTATTCTGTTGATTTCTGGCGGTAAACGCACCTTAAACAAAATGAAATTGTAAAAAACAACTTAAATAATCCTTCTGAAACTTACATTTGCTTTTCTTTGCATAGCTAACGCCATTTTTCTGTATTTTTAAACCTTTTCTAATTTTTGGAGTTTGGTTTGGCGACGCTTGTTTTGCTGAACTTCAAGTAACTGTCAAATTTGCCAAACTAATCAAACTATTAGTCTGAGAAACTACATGGGAAACTACCAACGAATACTGAAACTACTGTCAATCTTCCTGTGTGAAGTTAACAAGTCTTTAGAAAAAACATGGCTACAAAGCTAAATACCGCACATTTGCTCTAATGCCACACCCGACCATATCTTAAAGAAGTGTGACATAACAGTGCCCTAACCTCACATTTCCGTTCAGTTTTTAAAATACCAAATTTTGCAAAATTGCTATAAAAAGCCTCGAAAATGGCAAGTTTGGTAAACGTGAATCGTTTACTTTTGCAAAGAATACGTCCATCTCTTCAGAGGAGGCTAGTTTCTACATCCAAGAAGAACAATGATACTATAGTTGCTGATGTTTGCAAGACTACTGCAAAAACTGAAGAAAAGAATTGGGTAACTTATGGATTTGACTGGACATCTAAAACAGCGGATAGAACGGCAATGCATTCTATTATGTTTGCAAGTGTTACTTTGTGTATAGTTGTCGGTGGTATGTATAATCTATATATAAAGGATACTGACTGACATATCAACACACACTTGCTTGGTCTAGATTCTAGAATCTTGAAATTTTGCACAGAGGCTTCTTATATAACGTAGGCATGCACTAAGAAAGGGTTTTTCAAAATACAACCCCTAAGGGGAGTAAACGGGTTCGAACTTCGTATGGAGAAAAAATATTAGATGGTCCTATAAACTCGAAACTTCATAGAAGTACTCTAAAAAATAAATGTTTAAATACATGTTTTACAGTTTTTAATAAATCAACCCCTAAGGGAGTGGAATGTGGGTTCAAGGTTTGTAATGGAGTAAAATTGTTATAAGTACCGCAGGCAAAGTCGTGGGCACAAGCTAGTATTTTAGATATGTGTTATCTGATTGTACATGGTAGATAGTATCTACCAAATTGATAATTTGAAAATACTCTTTGGCATCTGCTATACTAAAGAATTATAATTCTGTTAAGAGATTATCTCTGAGATTATATGTATCATTTTTTCCAGGATTTGTATGGGCCTATGCCCCCGATTATAACTTAAGAGATTGGGCAGTTAGAGAAGCCTTTTTAGAACTCAGAAGACGGGAAGCAGCTGGTTTACCTTTAATCGATCACAACTTTATTCCCCCTGAAAAAATTCTTTTACCATCTGATGAGGAATTGGGTGAAACTGAAATTATTATTTAAATTTGTATAGTTTAAGATTTTAACTGTAGTAAAATATTTTTGCGTTATAAACTGGTAATTAATGATGCAAAAAAACTTTATTATTAGTTTTTTCATAATTTGTAAATAATTATATTATTTAATAAAAAATAGGTAACAATATAATAAATTGAAAACATTTTAATAAAATTGATTTGCAGTTCAGATTTATAAAGTTAAAAGTAGAGCCGCTGTTCTTTGGGCATTCTCTTTATGTTTGGTTATCTTCATAATAATATTATTATACTTTTACAATATTGTCAAGTGTAGGTATAATTGCCTACAGCAGTAAACTAAGCAGTAAGGTAATGGTGATAGTAGATCGCATTTATAGTGATTGCAAAAACGTATTGTGGTGGCATCTTTCTCTATTATCGCAAGCGACCTATTTACAGGATTAGGGTAAAATATATTACCTAACATGATTTTTATTTATAACGTCTAGGTATTATTTGACATGTAAGAGTAAATGCCCTTGATTTCTAGGGTATACCTTAGGGAGTATTGCCAAATAAAATAATATGGTAATATACGTTGCATATTATTTTCTTTGGCATTGCAAAAAAGTGTGGAGAATCAGATGGTACATGGTAGGGATGTCGCGAATAGTAGTTTTTACTATCCGGCCAAACCGGATATTCGGCCAAATGCTAACCGCCGGATCCGGATATTCGGCCGAATATCCAACAGTTTAAAAGGACGAATTGAATTAAAGTTTGTAGCTATGTAAATCGAGTCGCCATGTGTGTAATGCAGACCGATGATCTGCAGCAACCGTGCGCCGACGCCGTCAAGCGTGCAAAGTTGAAAACATTCGCGGGAATCCCCGAAATGACGGGCGGGTGCCTAAGACTATAGAGGCCGAGGTTCAGTCTTATTTGAATTTGCCATTAATCGAAAGAACTGCTTCTCCATATACATGGTGGAAAGGCGAAAATAAAAATTTTCCCATCTTATCGGAGTATGCTTTCAAATACTTGTCAGCACCCGCATCCACAATTTTTAGCGAACGACTTTTTTCGGAGGCAGGCAATGTGTTTCCTCCGAAAATGGCGAAATGTTAATTTACTTGCACCACAATCTTCCATTAGATAATTTTAAATATTAAAAATTTAAGTTCGTATTTTCGTTACATAAATTTACTAGTACTAGTACTAGTTTTCAGTATTATTAGGTTTTAGGTTTTATTTTTATCTAAACTTACCTAAGGTTTTCGTGTTGTATGTTGTTTATTTTAAAATAAAAAATCATTAGTTTTCCATGCAACATAATTATTTTTTATTATAATTTATAATAATAATAAACCGTCTCCATACAATAAAACACATCGGATATTCGGTCGAATATTTAATTATCCGGCCAAACCAGATATCCGGCCCAACCGGTCGGATATCCGGCTCCAGCCGGATAGACCGAATATTCGCGACATCCCTATAGTACATGGCCTGAAATTAAATTGAAAAAATATCACCTTGTAGGTTATTTTGGATTGTAACAGTTTCATGTTGTGGATACTGCAAAAATTATTAAGTATCCTAAATTTAACCTAATAATCTTTAAAAACAAGTAAAGACATCGTACGACGCATTTTTCACAGAACCATGAAAATATTGCAGCTTGTCGGTCGAAAATTGGTCAGGAAATAGCACGTTGTGGTGCTATTTCTTACGCAATTTCCGTCATACACATTGCAATATTTTTGCAGCGATTTTTACTAGTAGAAGTTCTGTAAAAATTCCTTTGAACTTATAAGAGATACCTACCTAATTATCCAGAAATATATTCTGTATCTTAAGATCCAGAAGTTACTAAAGTAAAACCATATGTTTACCAGACCTAAACCCATAGGCGGTTCTAGACCTCTACTTTGGGGGGGGGGGGGAGGGAGGGGGCTTAAGCCCCTGGTTTATATACAGAGTGGTAAAAAAGGTTAAACCAAATGGAAAACGTTTTTATTTGACGTTTCTCAAAAAATTTTATTCTTGAAAAAATTTGGTGCTTGCTCCAAAACCTTTAAATAAGATGACCGTTATTCTAACATTTGCATACTAAGGTCATAAATTACAAAAAAGTGAAAATCGCTGAAGAATAAACTACCTCTATTTTTAAAAATTGACGAAAATTTTATTAAGAAAAGTTCCTTAGGATCACACTATAGACCTAAATACGAAATTTTAAGTTAAAATCGTAAAGAAGAGAGTTTGACATATTTTTCAAAATTTAACATCGCTCGAGTACGGCCCTGACTCGTTTCATTTTTTTAAATGCGGAACTCTTATCCATGCGACGGAAAATGTTAAAAGGATGATTTTTGTTAAGTTTTAGTAGCTAGTTTTAATGATTTATTTTTTTCATGAAATTCTACTTGTTTTTTTGTTTCAATGCGAGTTTTCTGGAACAGTGTGCAACAAAAATCTTTGGAAGTTTAACCTCAAATTGAATTTTAGATTTTGATGAGATTCTAAGCAGTTTTCCTTCATAAAGTTTTCATCAATTTTTAAAAATAGAGGTAGTTTTTCTTCAGCGATTTGAACACTTTTTTTCAATTTATGACCTTAGTACGCAAATGTAAAAACTGTTATCGTATTTAGAGGTTTCGGAATAAGCACCAACTTTTTTCAAGAATACAATTTTCTGAGAAATGTCAATAAAAAAAATTGCATTTGGTGCAAACTTTTTTGACCACCCTGTATAGGGGGCTAGGCCACTCAGTTGGATTTGGGAGGGCTAATTCAAGATTTGGGGGACTTAGCCCCCACCTAAAACCGCCCATGCCTAAACCTGATTTTATCTGGGATTGAGAAACACCCGATATTTATCTTTTGAATTTTCAACACGGAATTCAAAATCGGTGGTCCTAAGTTTAAGTTGTCGAACTGCTTTATAAATAAAATAAATAAATAAATAAATATTTTATTAACGGATTATAGGTAACCATTTTACATTTACAATAGATACCAGAAAATTATATACTCGTATATGTAATTATTAAAATTCAGTCACAAATATAAAATATAACAATATTAAAATAAACAAACAAAATCCCAGCCACTAAAGATACCGCCTTAAAAAGTTTTTAAACTGAGTCAACGACATATTGAATATGTCGAAGATTGCATGTTCTCTGTATAATTTATTAACCAAGCTACACATTCTATTAAGGGCCATACATTCCATAATTTGTCCTATGCAACCGAAAATACTTCAACATGTCTTATCATTCTTTGAGGGACATTAAAGTCTATAATTTCAATTAGTTGTGGACTGTCAATGATACCGTTTACAATCTTAAAAAGATAAAGCAAGTCAAAATAC
This sequence comes from Philopedon plagiatum, assembly GCA_963971165.1. Lineage (NCBI taxonomy): Eukaryota > Metazoa > Arthropoda > Insecta > Coleoptera > Curculionidae > Philopedon > Philopedon plagiatum. The sequence continues at coordinate 118,546,890 of OZ020190.1, forward strand.
GCTCGCCGGCTCTCAAGAGACTTTAAATTAAGTTGAAGCAAGAGAGAAGTATACTCGATGTCATCCCTGGGTATACCCATCTTAATAATCCTATCGGCGCGTCGGTAGAGGCGTGTGCGCGTGTGGTCAAACCCAAGGATGTTGTTCCAACCGTTATTGTAGTATCCCAAAGACAATGGTCAACATATCGGTATAAGAGAAAACCATAAGCCGAACATAATCTTGGTCGTCCTGAAATGATATTTTAGGACATGGAACACGGAATTCTTTATTTCAATTAGAATCAGTTGTAAATAGGAAAGCCATGCAGCTGCAATCAGCTTATTTTTATCGGGGAAAAAGGGCTCACTAGACGACAAAATTTATAATTTGAGTCGCCTCAAATTAAGAAGGTGGCGCCCTCCTCAGCCGATCTGCTAACTACTATAACTGGGAATGTTTTTGTTTCGTCTTTGTCTTCATTATCGTGTTATTTGGCATCCTTGTCAATTTTGTCGTCAAATGAGCTCTTCTTCCCAGTTAAAAATTTGCTGGGGCGCATTCAGAATCGACGCCCGGGTAAACAACCTACCGTTCAGAATCAGGCGGCCAGCCGTTGGTTCTTATGGCCGTGACGTCATTGAGAAGTTAATTTCTACCCACTGTTACCCACGGGGCGTCGACTTAATTTGAGCCGCCAATAATTGGCGGTCAATTAATGATTCTGTAAAGGGTGTAGAGCTTCTTTAAAATTCATCAAAGAAAATAGAATATGTTTAAATCATGATTCAATAAAAAAAAAGGAAGATATGATACCAAACTGTGTCAAATTCGTCCGGGTTCGCGCATGATGTCACGCTGTGAGTTATTTTTGAAATTTATAACGCGCAATATAGACTTTCCGTTAGTTATAGGCCTCCTGCTTGCAATACAAATTTTAAATTATATTATTTAAAACAATCATGCAAACAAAGGGATAAATTAATTTAAAATAATAGATATTGGTAAATTGCCTGCCAATTGCGTTCTATGTATTTATTTACGTGAAAAGAAAAGGTAAATAATTTTATAAAATAAAACTGTGTCTAATAATTAAGATAATAATTTTTTTTATTCTTATTAAAATATATACATACCTACAGAGTCTTCCGAAAATATGTTATAAATAAGAATTTTTTGTTTGTTCCTATAAGTTGTCAAATATTTTTTGCGGTGAATAACATCTGCATGTTTGCAACGGAGAAATGTTTTTTAGGATAGTTTTTTTTGGGGATTTTTACACTTTAAATAGTGAATTATTAAAAATTATTGTATTTTTGTATTCTTTGATTTGTGAAATTTAAAAAATCTTAAAATGCCAAAAATTATTCTAAACAAGACAAAAATATCTAAATTTATGAAATTAGGTAAAACAAGAAATTAATTTTTAAGAAAATAGCCTTTTTTCAGTATCTTTGTTTGAGGTATTTTCTCGATTAAAGTCTGGTGATTCGTTACCGTGGAGATTTTTCGCAGTTCTTTGTCACGGTAAGCTTTTTTATTGAAGCGAGATTGTAAATACATTTAACATTTGACATTCATGACATGACAATTTATGCTTTAAATTACCTCCATAATTACTTTTGTTAAAATGTATTTCACATTAAACTTATTATCCCGTTTGCACAGACGCTTCCAAACACTTTGTTTTTGGGAAAGCTAATAACTTTAATATCGGACAGGAAGCCCTTGCATTGATTATCCACATCACAACCATTCACAACACACCTCATTTTCACTTTTAAACTCTTAAAAGTGATATAAAAACACCAAAAGTAACTTTAAAATACAACGCGATCTTAACAAAGACGTCTCTTTTTTACAAAATATGGCGGGATTACTCACAGCGTGACGTACATGGCCACGCCCACCTGCGCGGTGTCATATCTTCTTTTATTTGTATCATGGGTTAAATCCCTAAGGCCCAATTTTATAAAGTGTTCTTAAACTTTAATTTAAACTTCGACTTAAACTGAATAATAATTCAAGGTTTAAACCGTGGGACTGTAATGTGCATTTTAAAATCAGAGTTTAAATTTCGATTTCTCCTTTTTTATTGGGTGACTTTTGGCTCCGATCATGATACACTCACAATGGTATGCCGACGCGTCGATCGACTGGCTAGGCTCCTTCCATTTTGACGTCACTCGTGGGATTTTGCATTACTTAAGCGGCTTATAGTCACTTTCATGATACAAATAAAAAAAGATATTATTATGATACCGCGCAGGTAGGCGTGGCCATTTACATCACGCCGCGAGTAATTCCGCGATATTTTGTAAATGAAACACGTCTTTTTTAAGAATGCGTTGTGTTTTCAACTATTTTTGGTGTTTTTATATTACTTTTAGGAGTTTAAAAGTAAAAATGAGATGTGTTGTGTATGGTTGTGATGTGGACAATCAATCAATCAATGTATGCATTTATCCCTGTATTTATATGATTATTTTAAATCATATACTATAAAATTTGTATTATAAGCAGGAGGCAAAGTATATTGCCAATAGAATTTATATAAAATCGCCTTTAACTAACGTAAATTCTATATTGCGCGTTATAAATGTCAAAAATAACTCACGGCATGACGTCATGCGCGGACCCGGACGAATTTGACACGGTTTGGTATCGTACCTTCTATTTATTGTATCATGAGTCACTTTGATTTTCCCTCGAAATAAAGTTATCTGCGCGGCCGCGACCGCTGTCGGAAAAAAGGCAGTGCCACGGCCGTACAGCCATAACCTAAAAATTCATCTAACATTTTATTATCCGCCTATATGGTTTAGTACTAACCGGTTGGTTGGGCGCTCTAAACCCTTATTTAAAATCCCTTACAGTTGCTGAACAAAATTTTTTGAAATGTAAACCTCTGCATAGCCTGAAAACCATTTAATGTCTCCATATAGTTGGCGCGGGTGCGAAATATTCTGTCACGCCTCAGCTGCTCAATAACACTAGGCGTGTTCGGTTAATCCTCGGCGAGGCCTCAGATGCCTCTGCGCGCCAACATTCCGTTCGGTAAATGTCTTCGAGCGAACCGAGGAAAAATACTCCGCGTTCGTTTATTCCCAGGCAGAGAACTCTGAGCTTCATCTTTTTCGTCGGAGGATTTTGACCGATTGAACGGAGAATCCAAACATCTGATCAGCTGATCACTTGTTTAGATATTTAGATGAAAAATGAGGTTAAAAAGGGGATTGGATTGAATGGATTGTTTAATTTAGAAAAGAATATTGTTGTCGCAAAAAGACTGACCACTTTGTAATTTATTTCGTTTTCCTTGCTGTACCTTGCTTTGGGTTTTTTTCGTGATGAGTTTCGCAAGAGTAGATGACCACAATTTTCACACAATTACCCTTCAAAATGAAAATAACTCCTATAACTGTCTGGTAACCAAAGAAGAATATAATAAAATTAATAACGGAGGTATGTATGTCTAAGATAAAACTTTTTCATTTCATGGACCTGCGTTTTAAAAGTATACTTTTGATGATGCTTCATCATCATCTTCCATTATAAGTTCATGTCCTAGTTGAATAATAGGCACTAGTAAATTCAGATCCCTGTTTAAAACACAGAAAAACGGTTATAGTGGTTTAGAAAGTTATTAATCCGAAAGAGTTTTAAACCTAAAGAGTTCAAATTCAAAAATCAGTTTTAAAACAAAACAGTACCGAATTCCATTGAGAAACCTGCTGCAATGCCAATGTATTTGTATCCTTCCTTCCCTACTGTGGGACAGAGAAAGAGAATTTCTGTCCCTATTCCACAGTATAGAAAAGAAGAGGATAGGAATAGACTGACACGGCACCAGTTGCCCAATGGATTTCGACATAGATTAAAAATTGCGTTCGGTAAATGCCGCGATCGTCGGAGTGCTCTGTCGATCAGCTGTTACACATCTGCCGTCTGTCTGATCTCGTCCGCGAGGATTAACCGAACACGACTATTGACAAAATACTCTTCGAAAATTTTAAATATATCCATTATAAAATGTGGGCTCGGTAAAATATAAAACAAACATTTTTAGGTTATGGTGATGCAGAACATTTCTGTCAGATAAACTAATTCTACTACGCAGGTCCTAAATCGGGTTCTTGAGTTTAAGCGGTACTCTCTCTACCGATTAACTTACGACCTGGTACTCTTAAATCACACCTGGCTGTCAATCCGAGTTTATATAACGGCCATTTCTGACAATCTAGGATATAAACCCTTGCGATTTAAATCGACTTTATTAAATTGGGCCTAAACGTCTTAAATTACGAAATCCGTGGTTAAATCACAGCAGTCAGCATTCAACCCTCTTGTTAAATTAATAAGGCTGTGTCTAAATCCCATATACTTACTACATAAACGTCGTAAAATAAAATAGACTACTAACGCCAATGGAGCTGTCATTTCAAAAGTGTCGCCAGTATGCTCGGCGCCAGTATGGGTGCACACACTTATGGCAACACTGAATTTCATTGTCCCCAATGCATAGGAAAATAAAAATTGCAGGCGGGATATTTAAATTAAAAAATTGTAATTGGTGGAAATACTGAAATTTCTAATTTATTATTTTTTTCAGTGGTTGGCAACAGTGTTCTTCCATGAACTTTATCAGTTGTCAGTTGTGACTGTTTACTGTTTTATTATTTATTTGGAGATTTTCGTATTAGCAATGTTTAGTTTTGTGTGTGCAGTTATGTTATAAGTGCTAGTTATTTTCAGACTTCATTTAAATTCCGTTATAAGATGCCTCACTGTTTTGTATTGGGCTACCCTAATAAAACACAAGAGCAAGAGATGGGCTTTCGTATCATAGGTAGGTTTATCAAGCATTATTTACGAATTACGATCTATGATTTTAGGTTTTTAATATGCTAGAGCGTGATACAAGTTTGAATTATTTTTTTTTTTAGCTTGCCTAAGGACACCCAACTGAGATCTCAATGGCTAAACCTTATTGGGCGTGATTGTGATCCAAATTCTTTAATCATATATGAAAGAGTATGTTCAGATCATTTTTCCGAAGATGATATTGTACTAAGTGGTAACAGAAGATATTTAAATCCTAACGAAGTGCCAGAGCAAAATTTACCAATATTGCAATCTGTTAGCGAAGATGGCGGAATTTTCACATTGCCAGTTAAAGGGAATATCTGAAACTGAACTTACAATAAAACCAATTAAGAAAAAAATTGCTTAGTTGATATTGTCAATAAAGAAATCAGTTCAGTTTCCAAGTGTGATAAACCTTTAGATGAACCTGTACCTAGTGGGTCAGAGAAATGTCAGAGAATTTAATCGCTGTAAATCCTGTACTCGGTATACTATTTTGTTTATTTTAGTTTTTTGTGATTTATGTCTAATACAGTCCGATCCCTAATTGATTGATAATAAAACGTTCGTAGGGCCATTCTTATTCATAATAGCATTGCCAGAATTGAATGATGTAATTTATTATTGTCACAATCTCTCCTTGGTAAAGTTACAAAAATTGTAAACCTCCTAGAATTAAGTTTATACTACTTATAGTCAATAGAAATTAATTTTTCTTGCTTTACTTAAGATTTGTTTGTTTATGTTCCAAACTACACTAGTTTTTTTGTATGAGTGTCTTCTACAACTTCAAAAATGTTGTAAGTGCAGTTTGTGCAGCACAAACGACCAGACCATTATAGTATAAGGATTTTTTATTTGTATTTATTTTATTTTTGAAATAAAAAAAAACAATTTTTTGTCTCTTTTCGTTTCGAAACGTTTCCAAGAGGAACAAAATGACTACTAAAACCAAGTTATTATTATAAACTGCCACCATATATTTATTTTCTAAGGGTGGGTGGGGGTATCTATTGCCCTAAGTTTTTCTTGTGCCAAACAAAGATCAGATTCACGAATATCTTTAACCGTTACAGGCAGTGAAGGAAAATGGACGCCCATACCCAGGGGGACTGATGTATCAAGATAAGATGTGTACGTTTTTAACTTGGGGTCCATTGTACCATTTTTAACAGAAATTCTGTTTGTAGTAATAGACATATTTAATGTCGTTTCTACACAAAATGATTTCCACACATCTAAACTATTTTAACGTCCATAACAGAGTTTAAATAATATGTACATTGTACACTATTTTTCATAGAATATTGAAATGCAGAGTTGTTTCAAATGTACAGTGTCCCACGCGTTTTAAAAAATACATTAATTTTTTTTCCAGACTTTAAACAATTTAATATTTATCTGTATTAACAAATTTATAAAAAATTTGGTTTTTAAAACTCATTTTAGGTTTATTTATATTTAAACAAATACAAAATACTACGTTCTCGTACACTAAGAGCATACAAAAGAAAGATTCACCTTAAGTTTATTTAGTAATGATGAAATAAACAAACGTAAGCAAAAATTAAAAAAAAAAAGATCTATTTCCACCAATTAAAATTTTTTAATTGAAATATCCCGCCTGCAATTTTTATTTTCCTAGGCATTGGGGACAATGAAATTCAGTGTTGCCATAAGTCTGTGCACCCAACATGGCGCCGAGCATACTGGAACGTTTTTCACGAGTGGATAAATCCCACTGTGCGTTCCACGTTCTTATTGGTCGACAAGGATCACGTGTGAATACTGTGATTGTAAGGTTATGTAAAGTATTTTGTTATTGTTTTTTCCTTTATTTTTTGGCAAAAACTTTTTAAAAGTTTTTATTTACTGTCTGAGTGCCGTTGGTTTCTTTTTCAACGTCATATTGCAGGCGTTAAAAACAATTTAAAATTTAAAGTGTGTTCGTGAATGTTTTGGCCTCGGTTTTTGTATTCGCTAGCTTTATGTATCCGTGTCTAGTTTTTATTACTGTTTTAATTTGGGCATGTTTTCATTATGCAAACAATTTATTTGATATCTTTGATTTTCTTTATAAGAACAGTGCAAACCTCCAGGGGCGGACTCATGGGGGGAGCATCCCCTGTGAATGTTCGAGTTGACTAATTAGAGTACGAGTTGGCTATTAGAACCTCGTACCAAAAAACGTCGACAGTTGAGTTTCGGGATAATAAAAAAAAACGTCTACAATTTTGAATTTTTACCTTCGCATAGTTGGATATTTTTCCTCCCCTCCCTCCCCCCTCAACATAGTGCCTTCGGTATGCCCCTGCAAACCTATCATGTTTTTCATTAAAGATATGCGCAATGCAATCATGAGAAGTTTGCTCAGGTTTGCTGTTTATGAAAAGAATCAAGGATATGCAATAATTTTGTTTGTGACTGTATTTTTTCAAATTTTATGTCCTTTTTGTTAATATGTATTCAGTGCTTGATTTATATTAATAAAGACATTAATAAACTATTCAGATTTTCATTTTCAGTGGAGTACCTACCTACAACCTACCTAGCTTTTTTTTTGCACCTGCTATGTAATACTTTTGTACCTACCTATCTGAAATATAATAAAGTTCTGTGATGGAATAGATTCAAAACTTTATTAGTAGGTATGTAAACATTTTGATCTCTGTAAAATACAAACAAACTGTTTTTTACATTAAGTTGTTTTATTTCAAAGTTCGAAAACATTAAGTAAATACAAACTATTAATTTTATTACAAAAGTACAAAATATTATTTTCCTCCCAATAAATAATTATGATCCTCTGTTGAAGTGTGAGAGATATATAACTCAGTAAAATTGCATTTCAAATTTTTATTGATATCCCTGATCTCAGAAGTGGATGCCTTTTTACAGATATTTTTGCGCCCGTTATTTTTCTTCTGAGTTGAAAAAAACCTCTGCTGTTTATGAATTTTTTTATTTCCAGGCTCATTATCTGATACTTGTGAAAGAGAAATAGACTTATCAAATGTAGACGGCAGCTCGAGTAATTTCTCAACTGTGGCTAAATGACTTTCAATTTGTAGAATGACTTCATCGGTTAGCTTGTATTTATCTGCATTCTGTAATTTAGTCATTGTTTTTATTATTTTAGCAGAAAAATTTTGCCTTAAAACATCTGATTTATCAACATGTTTTGCTGAAAGCTTCATTTCGTCAAGTTCACTACTTTGTGATATTTCTTCTGTTCTGGTTCCTGGATAATAAGTCATTTCTATATAATGGATATGCTTACAAATCTTGTTAGCAACACAAAAATCATTGCAAGTGCATGAATAAGTGTGTGAGCAAATTTTGCATTCTATGCATTCTAAATCACAACAACTTTGATCAAAAAGTTTTTCTACACAGTATAGTTCTTGATCTTTATTTGAAGCAATAGTACTTATATACCATTTCGTTTGACTTTCACTGTCAAATTCTACAGAAAATTGGCTGGAACTTGCAGTTTTATGTCTCATCATTATTTCTTTGACATGAATTGATTGTTTTCCTTTAATTTTCTTTATGACTCGATCAATATATTTGTCTCTGACATATTTTAATAAAACATGTAAAGATTTGTTTGTTCAGATAAATGACTAATTAAATCGTTATTACGCTGGAATGAACTATTACAACCACTTTCTAAACATTTGTAGTTCCACTTTGACTGATCATATGATACAATTTTCGGTTTGCTTCTATGAACTTTTTTAGAATGTTTATTTAAATTAGATTGCGTTGAAAATATCTTGGCGCACACGAAACACAACACAGGCATTTTGCATAAATGGAGACAAATCTTAAAAAACGAGAGAAAAATAATAACACATTAATGAGTTAATGACACAATACTTTACATAACCTAACAATCACAGTATTTAGTACTAGTTACACGTGATCCTTGTCGACCAATAAAAACGGGGAACGCACAGTGGGATTTATCCGCTCGTGCTTCCTAAATGTCAGTCATCCATTTTATTTTATGAAATCCGTGACTTACTATCATATGCTAAATCCTTTTTACTACATTTGGCAACATCGGCACACTGTGGTTTAAATAGCTCTCAGGTGTGTGACGTCACAAATGTCAGTGTTAAATCTGTCATCTGTCACTTGTAACTTTTTTGTAATTCTAAAAAATTTTGGCAAAATATTTTTCAGTCATTGAAAAGCCGACTTGGGTGGTAATACCATACCATTTTTTAAATATGGTTATTCCGCTGCAATATCTACAACAAATTGTCCCTAAATAATGGAAATTGTCTACAGGTAATAATCAATTTTCTTTTTTTTTTACTAAATTTATAACGTACATAAGCGTACTTATAACAACAGATAACTTTTGTGATTCATAAGAACGTTACCAAAAATAAAATGCCTTGTTCTAAATGTAAATCCGACTTTACATTATTTAACTGGAAAATAAAGTGTGGAGAATGTGAAGATAAATACTGCAATAAATGTTTGAAACGAAAAGATGGGTAAGTTGGTACTTATGTTAATATTATTTCACAAATATTAACCATAAATGCATTTGCTTTGATTTCTTGCAGAGTATTATATTGTGAAGTGTGTTTAATTTTAATTAAAAGGCCTCCCGATAGATACAAATTGATGGAGCTAAAAGTTAAAGAGCTACGAGACTACCTCAACAAAAACAATATTTCTACATATGGATTAGTAGGTCAGTAGGTCCTATTTTGTATTTACTTGCACTTGCTTTTCTCCCTATTGTGACTACATCTTTCCATTTATCTATCCAGGCTTGTAATTCAATAAATAGAACAATCACATTTCTCTGTCTTGTCAAAAACTAAAAATAATACAATAAGATTTATAAAAATTAGGGTTAAAGAACAACTGGTAAGGGCAATTTATATTATGTATGTCTCTTGTCACAATAGATCAGGATGGTCGCAGTGGAGGGTCAGTTCTTGACCCACTCACCTTAAATCCTAATCCTCCTCTTGTTAAATCCAACTGCTGGCCGAATAAACATGATTTTTTATTTATTTTGTACTTACATAAATAATACAAAAAAAGACAAAGCAATAGCAATAGATTTAGCAACTATTGACTAAACTAAACATCTATAGTGACTAAAGTTCTTTCACCAGTTGTGAAACTAACAAAATAAGTACTTAACAATAACAGAAAAGTGATCAAAATAATATAATATATACAGTAAGTTGAGTTTATGTTTTGTAGAAAATTAAAATTGGGGGCAGAAATTTTACCAATAATAATTGCAATCATTGGCTAACTTAAATTCTTTAAATAAAGCCTATAAAGCTGAAGTTTAATTTATTCAGTGTCTGAATTAATTACTTGAAGCTTGGATAAATAAATTCTGATCAGCTAAGCTTGCTTTGCTTTTGTTGAATCCAGTGGTGGCTCAGTGAATTTCAGCATTTTAAAATCTTAGTTATGGCAAACTAAAACTAAGGGAGTTAAAAGAAGAAAAATATTTGTATAAAAAAATTATTTTGAAAAAAACTATTGCTTCACACTAAGTAATAAAATTGATCTTAAGTAAAATATGGTTTTTATATTTTCCCTATTAATTCCTGTTGTTTTCATCTAGATATTTCTATTCAGATTCACTTAGAAGGTTTAAGATTTAGTACTGCTTTAAATTAAGATCTTCTGGTTGATCAGGTATGTTTTGGCAGGTTTTTTCCTGTCATTGTTAACAAGTCATCATTAAAAACGTATGAATTATTCTGATATTTCAGTGATTTGCTTGGTTTCCAAATGATTTTTGACTTGAAGCGGGTTGCTAGAATGAATTTAGTTCTATTATTGTCGACAGTATGAACTAAAATTGCCCTTTTCTTTATAAATTTTCAGAAAAACTCTGAAACAAATATATAGTGTAAAACTTAGTTGTCTTATTCTAACACACGTAACTGTATACTTGCCAAGTATGCTTGTACAAGTTTTTTGTGCAAGTATACATGAAGGTGTGTATAAAAAACCTTGCACAAGTCTTTGAATGTACAAGTCACATGAAAATGTTTAAATTTCTTTACTGTATACTTGTACAAGCTGGGAGGGTGCAAGTGACATGAGTGTGTGTATGGTAACTGGATAGACTTGTGTTAACCTATAATAAAAATATCTAGAGCAAAAAAGGGATTTCGAACATTATTTTCTCTATGTGGCTATAAATATGGCGAGCACATTATAGATTGCTTGGCATGTTTTAGGAATTATGTAGCTTAATGCCAATGGTGAAATAATGGTTGAGTACTTTAGATCCTGATAGCTTCTTCCTGTTGCAAGAAATCGCAAAGATGCTGTTAATCTTTCATGTGGGGTTATAGCCTCTCTCATGACTGTCTTTTTTAATTTAAGGGGTGACGCGGGATAATAGTTTTAGGTAGGTTTCTTCGTCCATTCGTAGATAATTGTGCCAATCACGACGCTGTTTTTTTTTTTGAGAATCGAAACGAAAACAGCTAAAGCGAGCGCGTCTTCCATTGTACTTGAACTGCACAGTTAAAATTGTTGAAGTTCAAGAAGGTATACTTGTACCGTGTGGAGCCGATGCAGTTTTTACGAAACATGTACACAAAACTTGTACAAGCATACTTGTCAAGTCTGCAGTTACGTGTGTAGCTGCCTTAACACTTGTCAGTTTAAAATTTTTGGTTTTCAAATTAGACCGAACTAGGGTAGAAGAATCTAGCAGTTCAGTTTTAATAAAAAAGCATAACGACCTAAAAGTTAAAGGCAGTTAAGTAAGATTTTAAACTGCCCGCAACAACGAACTTAAAACATCAGTTAACACTCAAAGATATACAGGGTGTTCAAAAAGTAGGGTTAAAGATTTTAAAGAGTGAATCCTTACTTAATTTTAGGCTATAAAGTTTATATAGGCAGCTGTCTTAAATGACTGATTTTATGATACAGGGTGATAAAGTTTTGCCCTATAAAAATTTAAAAGGTACTTATGCTTATTACAAAGACTCAATCACACATCAGAGAAGGCTCCTAGTCTAGTTCTTAGAGTTACAAGAATATGAAAACAGAAAAAGAGAATCTTCTGTGTTTTAAATTAGCTAATTTTTTTAATCCTCAGTTTTCCTAAAATCTAGTTGTATTCTGTAAGCTGTTTCATTAATCGATGGGGTCCTAGTAAAGCGCTGGACATGAAAGAATTAAAACCTGGCATGCCACATTCTTATTAAACTTAAGGAGTTTGTTAACATCAACTAAATATTTTTCCAACCTAAGTGAATATGATCATTTTAATTCTTCATTGCTTTAATAACATAACTAACCACTCGCTAAGCAGAGTCCTGGTAGAGACCAAAAACTTTTTAATTATGGTACTCTTTTTTAGAAAAGAAAGAATTAGTTGATCTATTCTGCAATAAACATATTCCAGAGAAACAAAGGAAAGGCGTCGACAAGTTAACTGCAAATTTTGGAGATCCGTTGCGACCTATTAATGGATTTTTTAGTGAGTATTTAAAAGTATGCTATGTCCAGATCTTTTGGAGTAAACAATACATTGCATTTTAAAATTTTTTAAAATCTAATCTAATAATTTGAAATATAAAATATTTCATGGCAAATAATGGATTTAAAGAGAGACACATTAGATTTGCTTAGCCATTAAAATACTAGCAAGGCGCTTGTGTTTATAAATTTATGGTTATGCATTAATTATTATAACAATAATATATAATTATAAAGCAATTAAACCATTTACTTCAAGGTCTTATCTTAAGACCGTGTGGGTATCCAGAGGATATTGTTGGGATTCACTGTACGTAAACCCACTGGCTTAAGAGGCAAAGATGGGGGCGATGCAAAAGCCATTCAGTGGCGCGACTTATTGTATCGCGACTGTATCGATGCAATAAGCATCCTGTGCTAATGTTAATGATATCCCCTCGGCGTTCACCAGTATGCCTACCAGACTGGCAAATCATCAGAACTAGCATTAAATAACCTTGACGCGAGCATTGCCACCTCCTTGGATAACAAGGAAATAGCGGCAGCAGCTTTCCTTGACAGAAGGAACAACCAGACTCACTCTATAAGAACACAATCTCTAGAGGGGTCGAACTTATAATATGTAACTGGATACGGGCTTTGGGTGAGGAAACGGTCAAGTTAGGGCTGCGAAGGGATGTCCTCAGGGTGGGGTTTAGTATGGTCACTCCTGGTGGACGACCTCCTTGTTATATAATAGTCTTTCTTCAAGAGGTCGAGATGCAGGCATACGCAGACGATCTAATCATATTAATCAAAAGTAAATCTGAGGAGCTGATCTCTAACACTCTTCTCAACACCATATACGCTGCTGTGTAAGGGAAGAAATGTCTGTCAGTCCCCACAAAGCGGTCATTGTACCATTTACCAAGAAAAGGAAGCTGGTAAATTTAAGACCTTCCTTACAAGGTAAAACTATTCGTTTTGTTAATCAAGCGAAATATCTAGGAGTAATTTTGGATAAAACGCTCAACTGGAATACATATAGGGAAACAGTAATTCGCAAAGCAACTCTTTCCCTATGGATGCAGAGTTTGTGGCAAATCCTGCGGCACGTCACCCAAACGGATATATTGGCTATATGTAATAAGGTAGGACCAATGATAGCGTATGGCTCTGTTGTCTGTTGGAGAGAGGGTCATCAGCGCCTGGCTCAAGCCAAACTCTCCGGTCTACAGTGACAAGCATGCTTGACGATCACAAGTGTTCCGCACCACGCCAACGGCATCTATGGAGGCCCTATTAGAACTACTTTCTCCACATATATTTATTTATTTAAGTCAGTACTTTACAGATATATACATAAAAGTATTATATAAGCCTATTGCAAAGTACTAAGCTACATCTGCATCTAATCTAAAAAAAAGACAGCAAAATTCACTGCTGACAATGGCAGATCCATACCCTATTACCCAGTTATAAAATTTCCAATAATTCTTTTCTAAACTGGTCAAGGACAGCCTGCGATACCCTGTCAAACGCCTTTATGTAATCTGTATAGATCGCGTCACCTAACGATGATTGTTTAAATTTTCCGATATAAACTGTGTAACATTACATAAGTTACTAACTTTTAGTCATAAAGCAGTGTTGATACTTATTCAGAGATTTTTTACTGACTGAAGTATAAATTTTACTGTATATGATACTTTCAAAAACTTTAGCAGGGACGCAGGGACTATCAAAACCGCTACGGGTCTGTAATTTTCAATAATAGATTTATGCTCTTGTTTGAAAACAGGACAAATTTTAACCTCCTTCCAGGCAATGGGAAAGATACCTATTTTCAAGGACATGTTAAATATCGTTTTTAGAGGGGAAGCAAAATGATCAATGAGGCCCTTAACAACATAAGAAGGCAGTTTATCATCGGGTCCCATAGACTTGTTAATTTTAAGACTCTTAATGGCATCGCACACGTCGTACTGAACACTGTCCAGAGACACAACTTCATAAGGGTTGATACAGTCCGCAGACAACTCAACATCACTCAGATCACTCATATTATATACAGAGCTGAAATAATGGGCAAAAGCATTCGATATATTCTGACCTTCAAAGTATTCAGTACCGCTCAGTTGTAACCTACTAGGCATATACCCTAAGATTTTTTTTATCTTTAATAAACTGCCAGAATAATCCTGAGTTTCCTCCCAATATTATTGTTCTGAATGTTTTGCAGATATTTTTGATAGGATCAGTGCCGGTTCATCCATTGGGCGCTTGGGGCTGGCGCCCAGGGGCCCGGGCCCCGGAGGGGCCCGGAATTAAGTTTGCTTAAAATAAAGTAAAGTGGTTTGGGGCTCTCAATTATTTTTCGATGCGATGCCCGGCTTCCGGCCCATCCACCACTGAAACGCAGCATGGGATCCTAAATACAACAAAAATTATCAAAATTTGCTTCGACTTGCAACGCCACTGATTGTATGTGTGTATTGTTTGCAATATTCTGTTTTTTGTATTTTTTGAAATATTTTTTGGAATTCTTTTTTCTTTTTGTTTTGTTCTAAGAAATGTACCTACATTATAGTTTATATAATAAACATTTAACAATTAAAACACGTTTTTACTTGGTGAAAAAAACCAACAGCAATGGGGGCCCCTATGTCTCCAGTGCCCAGGGCCCGAAGTTAGGTTAAACCGGCACTGGATAGGATGCATCAATATCTTTTTTAAGCTGCGCTCAGAGTAGAATAAAACTATTTTTAACCTCTGTGAAATTCGTTTCCCTATATAAATTTCTGAATTTTTCCTTATTCTTCAGTTTAGTTATTATATCCCATTAAGCCAGACGGAATATTGTTTTGATTTCTTGGTTTTTGGCACACAAATCAAAAATCTCATTGACTTTTTTATACAATAGTTTCAGCGCTGAATTAACATCAGACTGTGACTCAAGACTACCTCAGTCAACATTAGCAAAACAATTATTCATTAACTCAAAGTTGGGCCTTTCGAAAGTTATAGGTAGTCTCCTATATTATTAAGTAGGAGATCTTTACATTTAAGCTCAATATATCTGGAGAGAGGCAAAATCGATAACCCGACGGAAGGCGGATTCCCAATAAGACCGTTGCACAGAGGTTATTTCTAGCAACAAGTCCAAAAAAAGTTGTTGAAAAATCCGAAATAGACTATTTTAACAAGAACATACTGGTTTACAATATCCGAAAATATTTTTCTCCCTATTACAATATGGCAATGATTCCTTCATTTTTTTCCTACAATTATTTCGACTAATGTGAGATATTATGTAATGGTAAAAAATCATTGTAAGGAATATCATCCATCGCAAAAACGGTTTAAAAATGTTTTCCTACGACCACCTATGAAAGTGAGTAAAAAAGCACGGTTAACTTGGCGAGAAAGTGCCTTATATCACACGCGTGTAGAAAAGTACTTTTCAACACATGTATTGAAAAGTACTTGTCAACATGACATTTAAATAGATGGTGCCAATTTCATTTGTTTTATTTTCAGCACACTTGATGAAAATGTTAGTGCTGAAAGTGAGGGTTTTAAAAGACAGAAATTGAGTTTTTTTTGTAAATATTTTTGTGGTCGTAGGAAAAATATTGTACATTACTCGTGTGAAAGTCATTTTCGCACACTCGTGGGATTATCGCACTCGGCTGTCGCCTCGTGCGACAACATTCCCACTCGTGTGAAAAATGTCACTTTCAACACTTGTTATGTAATATGCTATTTACAATTCACTGGTACTTTGAAAACAACGCACTGGAACTTCTTCTATAGTCGCGTACAGAGGAAGCCGGTAAAAAGACTAAGTTATGACAGGCGTAATAAAACGCAGGGCAGTTCTTCGAATATTTTGGTACGGCTGCCGACAAGTCTAGACTCGCGTTTCGCTCAGTAATACCAGTCATATTGTTAATCTGATTTTTGTAATTTCTGCCAAGTTTTTCTAGATATGGCCCCTATGTGCGCCGTATGGTAATGATTTCTTTATTAACGATAACGTCCTCCGTTATCGTTTTATAATAATAATTAAATGTCTATAACATTTGGATTTACTACCCAACAGCAAAATATGGGACATCTCAGCTTTTAACATATAAAAGTGCAATAAAAGCTAGAAGTCCTCTCCCCACATATGTCACTTTTTTTCTTGAGCTGGCATTGTTGTTCTTATTACTAAGGCGCCGAATACCGACAGCGCACTTAGGCAAACCATTACCATTAAACAACCCGTTCCTTAAAAAAGCCTTCACACCGTTTCATATGTTAAGGTCTTACAGGTAGCATCATGCCAATAAATTCCCCTAACTTGTTGTAGTCAACCTTTATAAGACGGTAGGAAAATTCTACAGTGTATATTTACTGCAAACATTATCTCTCTTTTATATAGTATTTCTATTTAATATTGTAGTTTATGTTATGTATTTTTTAAAGGCCTATTTAAATAATCTGTCAGTTCACTGACTTTTATTCTTTGTAATACTGGCCATCTGTATTGAACAAAGAAAAGTGCCACTGCACTTGAGTTGCAGATAATAGTGTAATAGTGTTGGCACAATGTTTTCTTTGAACATTTTGTACACTTTTCTTCGAATAAGGTCTTTTTCACTTTTGTCCAAACACTTAGCTTAGCCAACATCACATCGAACCTTTCTCTCCAAACGTGGTCTTCGTTCACGCCCTTGGATACTGAAATTTTTGTTATATCGCTTGTTTTTTTCACTGTACTTATTCCATCGCAGCCCATTTTCACCAACGACTCGTAAGCATTTTTTATAATTTGTTTTGCGTCTGGCGAGAAATGTTTTCTATGAAACTTTTTTGATGTCTCAATTTAACATAATAATATGAACGGTTCAAAAGATGTAAACTCGCTTCAATTTTATTTTAACACCTTCTCTTAATCCTTTAGGTCAAGGAAATGTACATATGGACACGATTTATGACTGACATTGCGGTTAAGAATCAGACGGTATATCTTTGAACAGACTTTAATGCTGCTAGTAATATATTATTATTAATACACCCTACTCCTTGCAGCGACTGTGAGGTATTGTTGGCAGCAAGACAGATGTAAATAAAGGTATCTGTTCTTACATAATCTAAGGTTATGGTTATTGTTATTTTTCCCAATTGTGATGTTGCCAGAAACTATATAATTTAATTAATACCTTCTGATTTTTTTTTCTAAAGAAGATTTAATGTATCACAACCAGTGATAGAAACCTCTACATAATAAAGGGATTAAATCTAAGCGATTTTATTTTTTAAGTAGCTTAAAGTACTATGCAAAATTAGTGCATTTCGATTCGCTGTACTGCCGATTCGCTAATTCGTGTTTTTATTTATCGCACTAATGAACTTATTGATACTGTGCATATTATCCAGAATAACGATAACCATAAGACCATTACCGTAGGCTAAAATATAGGTTTCAAAATCTCTCTATTATGCATTAAAAATGATTTATTGTACCCTTGGATCTCCCCCAATTTCAAGATTTAAACTAAATAAATTAATTATAACGTCTGTTTAACATTAACAAACATTTTATAATGTTATCGCCATTTATTAAAAACATTTGTGACTAACCATTTTTATTTTTATCTGATTAGATTAAGCTCAAAATTAAAAAGTACACTATGGCAAACCATTTCGAATGGTCCAGCAATGTGTATTTTGTACAGAATATTGTGTTGTGTTTGTTGCAGAAATGCAAAACGAAATTATGATGGTATGTTATATATCTAAAAACGATGTAACTTATAATGGGGAGGTCATTTTTTTATTTCGAAATATGTACTACACAGTATATAACAATGATTAAGTATTTTTAGTATAATAAACACGTCAATCTTACACATATATTTATTTTCGACCGATAAAACTGAAACAATAATAATTTTTGTTTTAGCGTTTTACTACGTGTGTTTTTGTTAAAATTTTAGGTAAAATAAACCTGCTATAAATCGTCTTAAATAATTATCTTAACTGTCTATATCAGCTGCGATTATTTATTGTAATTTACACTGTATTTTTAAAGACCGGTTATTTGCTGGTTTTTAAGTTTTTCAACATTTTTATACAATAAGATTATGTAGAAATTTGTTACCATTTTAAAGATTAGACCTAGTTTAATAGCAGAGATCTGAATTCTATTCAGCACTAGTGCTGAGTTTTTTCAGCACTGACGCGGGAAACAATACATCAACAATCACATACCTATATCGCCAGTTAATTAGACTTCGTGTGCTAATTAATGTCACTGGACCCGGACCAAAGAGGTCCAATTTAACATATTTAGTAAAATATTGGTGGGAAATATCCAAAAAATAACCATCCAAAAATGATGAATCCACCGAATAATTACAGGACCTTTCTACTTATATCGTTGCTATGCAATTAAGTTTGGCAAATCAGTCTGTGACAGAGACGAAAGGGGGAAATGCTGCAAAAAATGGCCAGAAAATTCTAATAAATTCTTCGAAAATGGGCGTGCTTATTATTTTTGGTTTGGTTGAATAAATAATTATAACGAAAATATTCACTATAAATTTACTTAAATATTCAACAAAAACTTTTAACAATGAAAACAATGACCTCTTGATCACAGACAGACAGACCCTAACCAAGACCCTCGCTATCGCCACTTGCTCTCTGTACATTTCTGATCAGCCATCATTTCTTTTGCAATAAGTGGATTCATTAAAAAAGAATATTTGACTGGTCTGCATTACGTTGCCAGTTATGTATATCAAAAATAATTGTTTTAATTCATTATTTTATTTTTGTTTATTGATCGTCTTAAATATACCTATATTAATTAAATGGAATGTACCTATAATATTAATAGTGAATTCCCTTTAATAGTATTATAATAATGATATGTTTTCAAGTCACTAAAAAAAGTTTATATTACAACTGCAATGTAAATGTAATGGTAATTTAAAAAATCTGACAACATAGCAGCTTAACCATAAAAGGGTTATCTTTTGCCCGCATTCTTTAAATTCTTTTGGCTGTTACAGACTCACTTGCCAAACTATACCTGTTTCTTGATTGTCAGTATAGACGTCAAAGTGAAAATACAAAGGTTATTCGACTTTTATCCATCTTTTGAGTAGAAAATGGAGATCAAGAAAAAAATTTGAAGAAAATGTGATTGATGGAGTACCAGAAGACATTCTCGAAGAAGCCAAGAATGTTAACGTCGAACTGTTACCAGAAAAATCGAAATACTGTTGCCAAAGAATTGGAAACATTTAATGGTGTGCAAGAAAGAAAATAAACAATTTCAACAAAGAAGAAATAATTCTAGTATACTTTTCTGACATTTTAAAAACTTGCAAACCATCCACGTTATGGTCAAGCTACTGTTAAAATATATGTGTACATTACAACATAATTTAGATATAAGCAAATATTATAAGATCGCCTTTCTCAAGAAAAAGAATGTTGGATTTCAGCCAAAAAAGAAAAAGAATGTTGGATTTCAACCAAAAAGTCTAAAACTCTAACAAGAAAAAATATAGAGCAATTTCTGAACGAGGCTTCAGATGATGCATACCTTTTGCCTGAATTTGTCACATTAATTGGGGTGGCATGCATTACTGCGACCACAAAGTACACCCCATAGACGATTTGTCTGAAATTATCAAAACGGAAAATGTTCTGTCCAATATGTTGGAATTAACAAAAAATATTTTGAATTATGATCTATTGCCGGAACCACTATGCGCTCGTAGAAAAAACATTGTATCCAACACTTGCGGAAAGTGCCTTTCCCGCACTCGACTGCAGTTGCGTGCGAAAAAATATCATTTTCTGCACTTGTTAGGTAAATAGCTATTTTATGATAGGTAGATTTAAAAACCGTATCGTATAGTAACGGTTGCGGTTGACTGTTAAACAATCGATTAACTATCATTCGTCAACCACAACCGTGACTAGAGGTCATCCGAAAACGATAAAGGTTGAAAATAAAAGAATAAATCTGCAAGGTCTGTAATTTCTACTTTTAAAACCATATTTCGAAAAGCCAGATTGCCTCTAGACCTTTTGACCATAATTGTCAACCACGTTGTCGTACGAATATAAACCTGTTTTTTTAGACTTCTACGGTAGACGAGCCGGTTCCAGTTTTTAAGCGTACTATCTTTTTTAGTCCGTTATGTAAATAAGGATAGCATGTTTATGTTTACTGACTGGACTCGATTTATCCAACGGCGAGTTCTAAAAATCACCCAAGCCATCTAACTTTAAGTTATACACCGGAAACTCGTACTATTATTGGTCCAGTGAGACATCAACTGGATTTCTGGCTCCTGTTAGTTAATAAACAAATTTATGATTTATTTTTATATAATAAATAAATTATTACCAGAGTAATTTCTAGTGTACGAATAGTGGGGGTAAATGTCACCAAAAATTTGGATAGCAATAATTGGATAAGTTATACAGACCCAACGTTTATAAAAATTGCACTTTCTATTTTCAATTATTTTAATTTTTATATTTGCAGTTTTCTTGGGATTTTTTTAGTGTAATTTACACGTATCACCTGTATGTCATATCGTTATAATAAAAATTAACTGGAAACCCCCTATTTTGTTGAGAAATTATCATATGATAGTCTTACTTAATACGGATCACTTATAGATATCTACTTTTTTATATTTTATTTATATCAAATTAACATAGATACATGAGATACGGCTTATTACATGGCTCTTACGATAAAACATTACGCATTAAAAATGACTGGCCGAATCGTCAAAAACATTTTTATTAAGGTATCTAATAAGGGGTAATAAAATTAACACCTATTTTTCTATCGGAGTTGTTACTTAGAACAAAAACCCGTATATTCCCACATATAACAATGGCACAACTCGCACGTTTCAATTTTTAGGTAAAATTGTCTAAGCCTATTGTTTTTGTACAAAACTATGTCAACTATATGTCATATTCTTTGTTGTCGTTTAATAAAGCTATATTTGTGTGGAAAATAAAAATAAATGAATTGTAAATTGTTCATGGGAAGTATTATACTTTCCGTTAATTTTAATTATCGTTGAAAGTTCTTACATAATTCTTTTATTTCCTTCTAAATTGAAGTAATTTTTATCGAATAAATTATTGTTCATTTTTAAGGCTAATTTAATTATAATATTTGTTAAGTAAATACCTATAAACTACAATATAGTTAATTTACCCAAAAACCAGTTAACATAATGTTGCATACCTACATTGTTACAGATAATCTGGAATCAGTTATTACAGACCAGAGGAATCAGCCAAGAGCACCTCCTCCTGTGGTACCTGCTCCCCCTTCACACCCACCAAGAACAAGACCAGCGCCACCACCTCCATCGTGTCCAGCCCAAACAGTACCACAATCACCAGCCAGTGCCGAGCAAAGCGCAGCACCTTCAGCACCGCCTGGTGAGGGCTTTGAAGAACAACCAACTACCTCTCAGGAATCTCAGTCGAGAGAAACGCCAACGCATTTTATACCTACACCTACAACACAGGTATAGACAGAAAGCATATTAAATATGTTTCTTTTTTGATACCAAACACCAGTAGCGGCTGGTGAAATTTTAAGTTGTATATCTCTGTTGCTACTTGCGGGACCCAAGCCTAGTTTAGGGTTTTTGATAGTGAGCCTACTAGGAATGTTTTGGTAAAGAAAAGAATATTCTGTAAATTTCGGAAAAAAGTCGAATTTTTGCTTTGGTTAAACAATGAACACGCTTAGGTATCTCATATATTATTTTTTCTAAACAAATTTTACGTCATTTTGTCGACAATTTTTTAGAAAAAATTACCATTTAATTTCAACTTAACTGTCGTGCTATTTTTGTCATGTTTGAGAAGTTGTTCGTAAAGTGCCCCTTTAACTTCAGAACAGTTTCTCACTCTTCCTAAATTAATTTCGTACCCGCTGTAGCATTTCAGCTGTCACTAATAAGCAGGCAAAGCGGATTCGGTCTTTCATATCATCTAAAGTTGTAGGTTTAGTCGCCATTACTGTGTCCTGTATAAAACCCCACAAGAAAAAGTAAAGGGGGCCAAATCCGGTCAATTGGCCTGCTAGGTACCCGGACTTGACGTCCCTTGACTTTTATTGTGGGGTTTTATAAAGGACAAAGTGATGGCGACTGCACCTACAGCTTTCGATGATATGAAAGACGGAATCCGCTTTGCCTGCTTATTAGTGACACCTGAAATGTTACACGGGTAAAACTAAAATTATATTTTAGATTTAAAAAAATTCAAATGACTATAACTTTCTACTAACACATTTTTTTAAAATTTAAAAATTTTCGACAAAATGATGTAAAATTTGTTTAGGAAAAATAATAAATAAAATACCAAAGCGTGTTCATTTTTTAACCAGGGGGGCCCCAGCAAAAATACATCTTTTTTTCGCAAATTACAAAATATTTTTTTTACCAATATCTTCCTAGTAGGCTCACTATCAAAAACCTTGAACTTGGCATGGGTCTCGTAAGTAGTAACAGAGACATACAACTTTAAAAATTTCACCAGCCGCCACTACCAAACACATCATTGGTATGATGGCTTATCCATGTTTTACAAACTCAGCTGAACTCTCGAGTGTTTATGGTTTGGGACTTGTCTCCCTACCGAAGGACTAATGATCCATTACACTCAGCAAATGTGTCATGCACGCCATTATTTTTTTTTATTATCCATTTATTCACAATGATTCATTATAATGATGCTTCATCATTCAATAAAAATAAAATTAAATATTACAATAATAGATCTAAAATAGTATACTTATACTTAATTGACAAAAATAAATAAATCGAACGTAGGCAATGACGTAAAATATGAGTATACAATTATGACAAATAAATTGGACAGCTACGAATCAACAAAATCTTTATATGAATAGACACAATTTTCAATTTGAAGTGTTTAGGAATTAACTGAAGTTTTTGCCTAAACAGACTTTAGCTTGAAGAGCAGTTTGTCAAAAAGAATTATTTTGTAATTCTAGCGTTTTATTGCTTTGTAGTAAAATAGATATTCAAGGACATTCCTATTTGTCAAAATGGGTAACTGAGAGAAACTTCTTCTTCTTGATGAACGGTTTTCTGAACGATGGAAGGGCCGTGGTGGCCTCTTGTCTTGGCCGGCGCGAAGTCTGGATTTCAATCCTATGGACTTCTGTATTTGGGGTTGTTTGAAATCAATTGTTTATAACAGTGTAATAAACAACCATAATGAGTTAGGTCAAAAAATTATAAATGCTTTTGATCTGCTTAGAAATGATAGGAATCTTTTGATTCTTTTGTTTAAAACCCGACAGTCTTTTGTAAAGCGTACTTGCGAAATGTGTTAGAATCAATGGTGACCATTTTGAGAGATTGTTATCAAGACATTATTTTCACTTCTAATAATTCTCCCTTCCATCCAATTATAGACCTATCTCTCTTGTCCCCGTTGTCAGCAAGTAATCAACGTGCAAATTCTAAAATATCTAGAAAAACGCAAAATCATCCATGACAGACAGTACGGATTTCGTCACTAAAGATCCACAGCTGATCTCCTTAGCTTTGTCACACATGACTGGAACAAGTCCCTTGAATTTCATGGCGAATCTCAGATTGTTGCTCTCGATATTTCCAACGCCTTTGACCAAGTATGGCATGCCGCACTCCTCAACAAACTACCTTCTTACGGTCTTCCTACCAAACTATGTACCTGGATCGGCAGCTTCCTCTCTAATCGGCGCATATCTGTTGTGGTTGACGGTTACTCATCTATCTTCCATCCTATCAATGCTGGTGCCCCCAAGGTTCAGTCCTGGCACCAACCCTATTTCGTCTTCACATTAATGACCTACTCTCTTCAACTACCAATCCCATCCACAGTTATGCTGACGATAGTACTCTTCACTCCAATATTCATTTTTCCAGACAAGTTTCGAATCAGGAGTTGGATAATAGACGCAGATCTATGTACCTATCCCTTTCCCAAGCTCTTCAATTAATCTTAGACTGGGGTGCCAAGAACCTTGTCTAGTTCAACGCCTCCCTCTCACGCAAAAAATCTGGCAACGCTTACTCCATCCACATGAATGGCCAAGCCCTACAAAACAACGAAACCTTCGATCTCGTTGGCGTCGCTTTCGAACATGATCTCAGCTGGCACAAACACATTACTTCAGTAGCCACATCGGCAGCTAAAAAGCTTTGTTTTCTCTTTCGAGCCAGAAAATTCTTCTCCCCTTCCAACTTATACACTCTCTATGTTTCCCAAATAAGACTTAACCTAGAGTACTGCTCCCACATCTGGGGAGCGGCATCAATGACCCAGCCCTCACGAGAAAACTTCCTTCTCTCGCTCATCGCCGCGCTGTAGGGGATTTATCCCTTTTCTACCGCTACTTCCACGGATTTTGCTCTGAAGAACTAGCCGGTATTATTCCCCCCTTGAATGTCCCTAACAGAACAACAAGAGGCGCGTTACGTATGCATCCCTTTACTGTCCAGCTACAAAAGCCTAGAACAGACCACTTCTCTCGCTCATTCATACCTAGGGTCTCCAGATTATGGAACAAATTGCCTGCAGATGTTTTCCCTTCCCGTCCCAACCTCCAATCCTTCAAATCCCGTGTCAATAGACTACATTTCCCTTCTCTTCAGACACCCACGGTACGTTAGTACTTAGGCTTGAAGTCTACGTGGAATGTCTTAGATAAAAAAAAATTCTGTTAAAGCATTATTACCTTTAAGGTGTTATTAAACTAATTATTATTAAGTAAGAAAGTTTCATTAAAATAAAATTAGTTTTTATTAAAAAATCTTTAGTATCTTAAGTATCTCCTATAATATCAACTTTTAACCAAGTAAATGTAGCTAAATCATAATTTAAAGTCAGAAATTCACTGTTGCTCTATGTCCCACTACTTTTAAACCACACGTGTTTAATTGCATAGGAAATTTTAAATGCGATTATCTCGAAAACGGTTACTTCTAGCGACTTCAATAAATTATACCTCTTTGACGTAAAAGAAGTAGGATAATCGATTTTTTCGATAGTCAGATCGATATCCTAAGCTTAAAAAAAGTTATGTCATTTAAAAGAAGTGCGATATGCCGTAGATGGTGCCCTCTACTAGTCACATCAAAAATATGAATAAATCGCATTATTTTGACATAAGGAATCTACTGTTGCTCTGTGTACCATTACTTTTGGACCACCCTGTACAACTAGTAGTTTAGTCCTTATATTGTTATTTATATCACTACAAAATATTAAATAAAACAGTATTGCCACTAGAATCGCTCGTATTTTGCATGATTTTATTAATAACAATGTTGTCAGTGTGAAATAATGAAATAGATATGAAAATTTGGGAAAATATGAATTTATGACAATATACAGTTCATTCGTTCATTGTTGGAAACGTGTTCTTATTTCTTGTCTTATGACTCTTCTTATAGGAAAACACTCCAGAATCGAGTCCCCTTCCATCGAGGCACCCCAAATTAGAAGATTTTGGTACATCTGACGAAATAAAACAATTATCTTCCAAACAATTAAAAATTCTGTTGACAATCAATAGAGTAGATTTTAGGGGATGTGTAGAAAAAAGTGAATTAATAGAAAAAGCACAGAGATTATGGGACGATAACAATGAACGTAAAGGTAAGATTATTAGTTTATTTTCAAAAGTATTTTTTATTTTTATGAAAGAATCAAGCAATCAATTAAGTTACCAATTTTCCTTGTTTAAGCGCAAAACTAAAAATATGTGATTATACCGGGTAACTTTTTTAAAGTGTTACAAGATGATATCTCGAAGACGGTTTAAAGTATGAAAAATATTTAATTTTGGTGAATTTGCTTAGGTTTGATGGGGGACATATTTAAACATATTTTTAGAATTTACCCCCTCTCTATTTTCAGGGGTGGGGTGTAAGTTTGAAATTTTAACTGGGATGATGTAATTTTGTTTATAAAATTCGAATCTACGTATGTCGTATGAACAATTTTTTTTTTGATTTGCTCTTACTGTTACGGAATTAGGATTTATTAGGATATAAAATAAAAAAAAATATTTACCATTTAATTTCAACTGATTTATCATCTGTCATGCTTGAGAAGTTATTCGAAATGTCCCCCTTCAACTTCTAAACACCTC
Organism: Philopedon plagiatum; assembly: GCA_963971165.1. NCBI lineage: Eukaryota > Metazoa > Arthropoda > Insecta > Coleoptera > Curculionidae > Philopedon > Philopedon plagiatum. The sequence goes on from OZ020190.1 coordinate 118,573,435, forward strand.
ACTCTTTCCAAATGAATTTCGTTGCCGCTGTAACATTTCAGGTATCACAAATAAGCAGGCAAAGCGCATTTGGTCTTTCATATCATCTAAAGTTGTAGGTGCGGTCGCCATTACTTTGTGCTTTATAAAAACCCTACAAGAAAAAGTCAAGGGGGTCAAATCCGGAAACCTAACAGGCCAGTTGACCGGACCAGCTCGTCCAATCCACCTGTTTTCAAATGTTTCACTCCCCCAAAATTAGCAACATATCAAGTTGCACATTAAAATTCGCTTCCATGTTTAATTGGGCAATAAACTGAGAAATTCCGCAACTAGCAATTCCGCTAGATTATTTTCTGTGGTGCTACCTTAAATCCAAAGTGTACGTCAATAGACCAAATAATATTTACGACTTGAAAAACCGAATAAGGCAAGAAATTCGATTAATAAAACTTAAAGTAGTTCAAAATGTTCTGCAAGAATTCGAAGATCGCGTCGGGCGTTGAGAAGACGTTGGTGGAGATCAATTCCAACATTTGTTGAAATAATTTTTCCACAAGTTTGCCAAAAAAAAAAAAAAACTAGCAATTGCTAAATCAAGGATTTAATAATAATTTATTATTTTTAAAGGTAAACTGTCATTTTTTCAAAAACGGTTCAATTTAGATATAAGTTACTATAACATACATGAAATATGATTGAAATTTTACGCATAATTCAAAAATTAAATAAAAAAGAGGTTTCTATTTAAAAAAATTAAGTGTGACATGATATTTTCTTCTTGGGTCACCTTGTATACATCAAATTTAGTTTAAACAATGCACACCTTAAATCAAAACTTGACGTATCCGAGCGTTTTTCTAATAAAAAAAATGCCTGAATTTTAAACGAATTTACTCCAACCTTTACGTTCTCACTGTATATACATTAATTTCGAGTTTTGGGAGTCGTTATTGATGTGTGACATCCTATATCCGAGTTTCTGAGCAATATGCGATTAATAATATTTTAAACTTACACCCTTTTTACATAAAACAAATGGATTGAATCACAGCTTTGCTACAGATACTTTATCGCTTAATAAATCGCGTAGAAATTTTGTACTTTCGGTTCCCCTAGTGTCATTACTTCTACTTGACTTCCTACAACTTTTTGACACAAAATGGTTACCATTTAATATCAAATCGGAGCATCTTTGCCGTATCCGTCTGATTGTCTTTTACCCTGGGAATCATGGATTTATTATAATAAGGATTCGATATCTGTACAATGTGAGCGTATCGAACGTGAAGCCTTATATTTTGTTGTTTGTTTTTGTTTTTGTGATTCTCTTGGGGGAGCAGTTTACGAACTACGAACATAGACAATACTACGAATTACTACGTAATTGAATCAAGAATGGTAGTAGAAAGAGATAAAATAGCATTGGAGGGTTGGAGCTCAGGTTGAAAAATCACACCGGTGTGTCACCCGTCGATGATATCGAACGCAGCCCAGAAGTGTTGCTGTCTGGCTGGTTGTTTAGGAAAACGGCTGAACCTCGGTCTGAACACTCGGTTACACGTACGTCTTTGTCTAATGAACTAGAAAAGAAAAAGTGCGACCTATAGATGTATATAGATTTATAAATGACCCGGAGCAACTTTAAATAAACACCTTTAGAAATAACATAACCTATAAATAATAAAACCTTTTTAACTTAAATTTATTATTATTTAGCAGAAAAATTAAATATTTTAGGGCTTTTATTACTTTTAGTAAATCTTGTGATGCTTCTAACGTATTTTTTGTACAAAAATACAAGGTAAAATAAGATGTGGCCAATGTTTACAAATTGTGTTTACAGTGTCGTTTAGAATGGTTTGTTTTGGCTTCAAAGAATGTGAACTCATCCCGTATCCAGTCCTAATAAATCCTTGGTTTAAATTATTGTAGTTTTATCAAAATAACGCTATACAGATACTGAACCTTTTTTGTGACACAGTTAAAACCCCATACCGGGATTTAGTATCCTCGTATATGGGATTATTTGGAATCATTTTTAATTTACGTTACGAAATCATTGTTAGTATAAGTTAATAAAAATGATTATCTTTCATACAGGTAAATATGCTAAGAATGGCTTTGACATAGACATTGACATTCTTTGCAGTATAGTTCTATTAATTCAGTTTATCAATTTATCATATTCCTTAATTATGCCCCCAAAACTAAACACGGAATAAAAAATTGAAATTGTTTTAATTGTTGGCGACAACTACAAAAGTTATAGGGAACCCGCTGAGATTTTGCATGAAAGGCATCCTGAAATATCTGTATCCCATCAAACTGTTGAACACAATGGCAAAATTTAAAAGTAGTGGACGTGTGGAAAACCGCTTCAATAAAAAAATCAAGGCCAGGCCGAAGATGATGAGGATATTCACTGTAAAATAAGATATATCTTATTTTACAGTGACAAGTTATTTATTATCCACCAGTTGTAACAAACGTTAAACTAAATTACAATATGAGGTATAGTCAATAACACCAACTATACCTACATCTCTCTTTTACAATTAACAGCCAGATTCTCCAATGCTAGTCCGGTCTAATTTGACAATCAAAAGTTTTAAACTGACAAGTGTAAGAATAAGACAACTAAGTTTGTTGCCCTGTGTTGCTTGCTCTTGCTTCTCATAAAACATTAATGGTTCTATGTAGCTCCCCCACTATAATGTACACAGAAATAACTTAGAGTTTTCCACGATTTTGTAATTTTCGAGAAAACAAAGTTCTATTATTCGAAAAGTTGGTTTTGTAACATAGAACCCTATAATTCCAAGCCAGCGAAATGTATTACCTATTAAGGAAGAATAAATTTGCAAAAATTTAAACTTCAATGTAGCGTTTTCGATGCATTTTATTGTTAACTTAAGAGAATTTTGGAACAGCTTTTCTAAAAACACCTTGAGGAATTTCTAGAGCACATCGGGTTATTACTCTTTCCAAAAGCTGTCGATATTTTCAAGAAGTCGGTGAGAATACACTTTAAATATCCCCAAAGAAAGTAATGAGTAATGCCAAAGCCAAACAGCTGATTTCTCAAAAACTAAGGGTAAATATCCGAAGTTATATTGCCTCGAAAGAAAAATGGGCATATCAGTTGGTTATCTAGAATACCGCACCACACATTTGTCTTAAAATAATAGTGATCTCGACACTGGATAGCAAATCCCGGATTTACTCCACCAACGATAATTTTGGGAGCTAACTACTCCATTTGATGTAAAAGACGCTTCATCAGAAAATGTTTTTTTTTCTGCAAAAAGACGGGTCATCTTTATGCTTACGATACCAAGTCGAAAAATCAAACTGAATATTAAAGTCTCCATGTTTCAACGTGTGGGCAAACGTCGGTTTGTATGGATGAAAATGATTTGCTTTAAGAACTCTTCCAGTAGTGGATTTACAAACAGAGCGTCTATCGTTTCCAGCAAGTACTTTTTCCAAATTTCTCAACGAAGTCTTGGGATTTTCAACAAACTGAATAATTTGTAGGTGAATGTGGGTATAGTTGGTGTTATTGACTATACCTTATACTGTAATTTAGTTTAACGTTTGTTACAACTGGTGGAAAATAAATAACGTGTCGACTTGTCTATAAAGTCATAATACAACAATTAACAAAATAAACTCAGAAAGATATGCAATTACAAGAGCTAAAAAAAATTTTTAAGTGACTGGACAAAAAATATTCATAAATTAAATACTAAAATACAAGTTTTTTTACCATATAAAAGTGAAATTTGTATAATAGATGATTTAATTTTTAAAGGTAGTTGTATTGTTATTCCTGCGTGCAGAAATGATAAATATGATTCACTGCTCCCATCTTGGTTATAACAAGTATCTTAAACTTGCTCAAGAGTCTGTTTTCTGGCGAACAATGCAAAATAATATCAGCCTGATATTATTTTGCATTGTGGGCCTGATATTATCAGGCAAAAAATCAGCAATTGTCATCTATTTGTCAAATGCTCAAATTCGCAAGCTCAGGAAACTTTAATTTCTCATGAAATTCCAAATATTCCTTGGAACAAAGTAAGCTGTGATATTTTTGAGATCTCTGGTGCAAAATACTTACTCTTAGTGGACTATTTTTCGAAATTTGTAGATGTTATCGAATTAAAAACTACATTTAGTTCAAGTATAATTAAAATTCTTAAAGATCGATTTGCATTGTTTGGTATACCGTTAAATTTAGTATCCGATGGAGGATCTCAATTGACCTCATTTAAATTTAAAAAATTTGCTGAAGAATGGGGGTTTTCTCATAAAATATCCTCACCAACAAATGCTCACAGTAACGGTATGGCAGAAAGACATAATATTCAGATTGTAAAAAAAAATGTTTAAAAAAGTTATTGAAGAGAAAAAAGACTTACATCTAGCACCACTAAATTACAGGAATACACCTTTAGAAGATAATATTTCACCTGCTCAAATAATGTTTTCTAGGAAACAGGTCAAATTTACCAAGTACAACAAATTCTCTGAGGTCAAAACTTTTGAAGCGTAAAGAAAATTTTATTAAAACTAGACAAAAATCTCAAACAAAATACTATAACTCAAAATCTCGAAACTTACCAAAAATTAGTATAGGATCTGAAAATCTGGATCTGGAAATGTGGAATCATAATTGAAAAAATAAGAGACAGAACTTATAAAGTGAAGATGAGCAATGGTTTTGTGTTAATAAGAAATCGTAAATTTATTAAAAGTACAGGTAACAATAGCAACCATAGCTCAATTCAAAATTCAGTGGCTGGTGGTGAGCGAAAATATAATCCAAACTTGCATAACAATTCACAAACAAAAACGTTTATAGAGTGTACGGGCGAAAGAAATGGTGAACGTGAAAAGGAAGAAAACATTGTATATTGTGAAAGAGAGGAGGATAACGGAAATAGTTCTCAGAAAAGTAATAGACAACAGAATGTAATAGATGATAGAGAAGTACCAAGTGAAAGTAATTTGCAACGTAATGTTATTCAAAAGAATGGGGGGTCAAATGACAGTTTTATAAGAACCACTTGTACAGGTGGTATTGTCAAAATGCTAAACAGATTAAACATTTACGTCCAGATTCACCAAGAAAGTTTAAGATTTAGTACTGGTTTAAATTAAGATCTTATAGTTGATCAGTTAGGTTTTGACAGGTTTTTGTTCTGTCCTGACCATTAAAAACTTATGAATTATTGTGATACTTCAGCGATTTACTTGGTTTCCAAATGATTTTCATCTTGGAACGAGTTGCTGTAATGAATTTAGTTCTATTATTGTTGGAAGTGCGTACTAAAATTGTCATTTTCCTGATAAATTTGCGAAAAAGCTCAGAAATAAGTTCATAGAATAAAACTTAGCTAAACTGTGTTGATTCTGCAGTAGGTTCTTTATGAAACATTTTTTAAATATTTTGTAAATAAAACTCTTTTGCTTTTTAATGTTTCAGGTCTGAAACATACAATGTTTTCTTCCTTTTCACGTTCACCATTTCTTTCGCCCGTACACTCTATAAACTTTTTTGTTTGTGAATTGTTATGCAAGTTTGGATTATATTTTCGCTCACCACCAGCCACTGAATTTTGAATTGAGCTATGGTTGCTATTGTTACCTGTACTTTTAATAAATTTACGATTTCTTATTAACACAAAACCATTGCTCATCTTCACTTTATAAGTTCTGTCTCTTATTTTTTCAATTATGATTCCACATTTCCAGATCCAGATTTTCAGATCCTATACTAATTTTTGGTAAGTTTCGACATTTTGAGTTATAGTATTTTGTTTGAGATTTTTGTCTAGTTTTAATAAAATTTTCTTTACGCTTGAAAAGTTTTGACCTGAGAGAATTTGTTGTACTTGGTAAATTTGACCCGTTTCCTAGAAAACATTATTTGAGCAGGTGAAATATTATCTTCTAAAGGTGTATTCCTGTAATTTAGTGGTGCTAGATGTAAGTCTTTTTTCTCTTCAATAACTTTTTTAAACATTTTTTTTACAATCTGAATATTATGTCTTTCTGCCATACCGTTACTGTGAGCATTTGTTGGTGAGGATATTTTATGAGAAAACCCCCATTCTTCAGCAAATTGTTTAAATTTAAATGAGGTCAATTGAGATCCTCCATCGGATACTAAATTTAACGGTATACCAAACAATGCAAATCGATCTTTAAGAATTTTAATTATACTTGAACTAAATGTAGTTTTTAATTCGATAACATCTACAAATTTCGAAAAATAGTCCACTAAGAGTAAGTATTTTGCACCAGAGATCTCAAAAATATCACAGCTTACTTTGTTCCAAGGAATATTTGGAATTTCATGAGAAATTAAAGTTTCCTGAGCTTGCGAATTTGAGCATTTGACAAATAGATGACAATTGCTGATTTTTTGCCTGATAATATCAGGCCCACAATGCAAAATAATATCAGGCTGATATTATTTTGCATTGTTGGCCAGAAAACAGACTCTTGAGCAAGTTTAAGATACTTGTTATAACCAAGATGAGAGCAGTGAATCATATTTATCATTTCTGCACGCAGGAATATAAATACAACTACCTTTAAAAATTAAATCATCTATTATACAAATTTCACTTTTATATGGTAAAAAAACTTGTATTTTAGTATTTAATTTATGAATATTTTTTGGCCAGTCACTTAAAAAAATTTTTTAGCTCTTGTAATTGCATATCTTTCTGAGTTTATTTTTTTAATTGTTGTATTATGACTTTATAGACAAGTCGACACGTTATTTATTTTCCACCAGTTGTAACAAACGTTAAACTAAATTACAGTATGAGGTATAGTCAATAACACCAACTATACCCACATTCACCTACAAATTATTCAGTTTGTTGAAAATCCCAAGACTTCGTTGAGAAATTTGGAAAAAGTACTTCCTGGAAACGATAGACGCTCTGTTTGTAAATCCACTACTGGAAGAGTTCTTAAAGCAAATCATTTTCATCCATACGAACCGACGTTTGCCCACACGTTGAAACATGGAGACTTTAATATTCAGTTTGATTTTTCGACTTGGTATCGTAAGCATAAAGATGACCCGTCTTTTTGCAGAAAAAAAAACACATTTTCTGATGAAGCGTCTTTTACATCAAATGGAGTAGTTAGCTCCCAAAATTGTCGTTGGTGGAGTAAATCCGGGATTTGCTATCCAGTGTCGAGATCACTATTATTTTAAGACAAATGTGTGGTGCGGTATTCTAGATAACCAACTGATATGCCCATTTTTCTTTCGAGGCAATATAACTTCGGATATTTACCCTTAGTTTTTGAGAAATCAGCTGTTTGGCTTTGTCATTACTCATTACTTTCTTTGGGGATATTTAAAGTGTATTCTCACCGACTTCTTGAAAATATCGACAGCTTTTGGAAAGAGTAATAACCCGATGTGCTCTAGAAATTCCTCAAGTTGTTTTTAGAAAAGCTGTTCCAAAATTCTCTTAAGTTAACAATAAAATGCATCGAAAACGCTACATTGAAGTTTAAATTTTGCAAATTTATTCTTCCTTAATAGGTAATACATTTCGCTGGCTTGGAATTATAGGGTTCTATGTTACAAAACCAACTTTTCGAATAATAGAACTTTGTTTTCTCGAAAATTACAAAATCGTGGAAAACTCTAAGTTATTTCTGTGTACATTATAGTGGGGGAGCTACATAGAACCATTAATGTTTTATGAGAAGCAAGAGCAAGCAACACAGGGCCTTGGGGTATTAAAGGGATATTAAAATCTCAATTCCTGGAAAATTGTAACATAGAACCCTGTAATTCCCAGCAAACGATTTGTTTTATATTAAAACTCTTAATTTTTTTCGTAGGTGGCTGCGATTTCGTATTTAGAGAGAGAAATGATTCCAAATAATTCGTTAAAATAACTTTGCTATGTGGGTCATTCTCATTTTCCTTGCAGATAACCTTGTCCCGTCACAACAATCCTAATTTTCACCTAAACCTTTAATTTTGGATGCAGTTTACATAGGATTTGGTTAATATTAAATGTTTTTGTAATTATGAAGCTATTTTTGCAAATCTTAATTTATCTTTCAAAAAGATCTGGCAACATAGTGGCAACAAAGTTGTTTTTCATAAAAATAAATACTGTCTCCCAGCTAATGCAGTGCAGTGTTGTCAACATTACGAAATTGTCAGTATTACATTTTGTAATGTTTTAGTCAAAATACAGTTCCTACCATGGATTTATTATATAAAAGGATACGGGATGATGTAACATTCTTTGAAGCCAAAACAAACCATTCTAAGCGACACTGTAAACACAATTTGTAAACATTGGCCACGTCTTATTTTACCTTGTATTTGTGTACAAAAAATACGTTTGAAGCATTAAAAGATTTGCTAAAAGTAATAAAAGCCCTAAATTACTTTATTTTCTGCTAAATAATAATAAATTTAAGTTAAAAAGGTTTTATTATTTATAGGATATGTTATTTCTAAAGGTGTTTATTTAAAGTCGCTCCGAGTCATTTATAAATCTATACGTCGCACTTTTTCTTTTCTAGTTCATTAGACAAAGACGTACGTGTAACCGAGTGTTCAGACCGAGGTTCAGCCGTTTTCCTAAACAACCAGCACAGATAGAAACACTTCTGAGCTCCAACACTCCAATGCTATTTTATCTCTTTCTACTACCATTCTTGATTCAATTACGTAGTAATTCGTAGTCTTGTCTATGTTCGTAGTTCGTAAAATGCTCCCCCAAGAGAATAACAAACAACAAAATATAAGGCTTCACGTTCGATACGCTCACAGTATACGGATATCGAATCCTTTTATATTATAAATCCATGGTTCCTACAGTACTTTTACGTACCATGCATACACTAATATTTTGTTGAATTACTTACGACAGCATTGCATTGCATTAGCTGGGGGACAGTGTTCATTTTTATGGGAAACAACTCTGTTACCACTGCTTACCACTATGTTACCAGATTTTTTTAAAATATAAATTAAGATTTGCAAAAATAGCTTCATAGTTACAAAAAACATTAATAATGAAACAGATCGTATGTAAACTGCATCGAAAATCAAATACATTTACGTAAAAATTAGGATTGTTGTGACGCGACAAGTTTATTTGCAAGGGTCAAATTTATCTGCAAGGAAAATGAGAATGACCCATGTATTTTGCTAAATAAGGGTACTTTATTCTTGGGTATATTTTACGTTGTATTAAAGTTATAGTAGTATATTTTACGCTGTATTAAAGTTATAGTACGATTATTTAAGATAATATACATACTGTCGATTTGCATTAAAAATCTTACAAAAAATTATTATTTTAGATCTGCCAGAAAATGTACCACTTGACGAATTATGTAAATTATGTATGGATGCCCCACTAGATTGTGTTCTGTTAGAATGCGGCCATATAACGTCTTGCATTGACTGCGGAAAAAAATTAGCAGAATGTCCAATTTGCCGGCAATATGTAGTTCGCGTCGTTAGGACATTTAAAGCTTAAACTGTGTTATTTGTTCTTAAAAGTAACTAAGCTTAAATAAAAAAAATGTGATTTTAAGAGACTTGGTGATAGTTAATATATTTAAAAGAGTTAACGTGTTTATAAATTTTTAAAAAAATGTTATTACTTCTAGGCAATTTTCTATTATGCATACCGACAGTTGCATTAAGGTTTTCCTCCTAAAATGAATATTTGTTAAGATTTTCGCGTTAAACAAATTTTCATTATCACGGACAACAATTTTTTGGAACTTGAGGATAGATTGTTTCTGCAATATTCGGCAGTAAGTTCCAGTTATTATTAAGTATTTGTGTTATTTATACTAGATGTTTAAGAAATAAACTTTTTATATATTTAAGAATGCCAGTTTATTTTAGTGTGTTAATATATTTTAATGCTGGGCCCCCACCTGCGTCTAAAGTCGCGCTGAACGTGATAGTTACCGTGTAATTTAACATTAAACTCAAGTGTATTAACGCACTAATTTTATAATAGCATTGTTAATGGCGTTAAGAGGTAGAACGGGTGGCGGTTTTTTGACACATCAAAGACTTAACGCGCATGGGCGCCCGCAGACGTTTTTCTCAGGGGGGGGGGGGCAAAATCAAAAAAATAATTTTAAAAATTTTATTTGTAATGATTTATACAAAGACACTAATAATTAAAATCAGAAAAATTCGGTCAAGTGCAAGCTATACTTGCACAATTAGTGTTCCCAAAAATTTTGAAAAACGTGTAAGAACAAAAGTTCTTCCTTACGTCGTGAGAAATATTTTTTGTCGAAAAACTTTTTCTCTAAAACCAAAGGTTCAGCAGTTATAAAGAAATGAATAATTAAATTGTTTATAACAATTGATTGCGCTAGAATTTTTCCATCTCGATAATTTTTGCTCAATCTCAAATCTCAATTCTCAATGTTCATGATTTTTTTCAGATTTTTCTGAGCGTTTCTTTTGGTGATGAGGGTGGGGGACGGCAATTTTTAGGCGTTTTTCCCGAAAAATGTTTAAAAAAACGCATAAAAAATACATTATATTGTTAAATTCGTCCTTCAATAAGCTTTCATTTTTTTCCATTTCCCAATTTACCCCCTAAAATTAACCCCCAGAATCGAAATTCAACTTCTTATATTTCACATCTATAATTGGGCCACCACGCTCTATGTGCTAAATTTCAAGTTTTCCGTCCAATAGTTTCAGAGAAAACCGCTTGTGACAAATGGACGGACGGACACCGAGGTGATTCCGTTTTGCTAATTTTAGTACGAAGACTAAAAAAACATGTTAAAAACTTCTTCATAAAATAAACATGCACACTGCAGAAAATTTATAGTAATTTAGTTGCCGTGCCGGTTGCACTGAGTTAGGACTGGGTTTAAATAATATTCCTAATCCTCATTGACGTTTTGGTACGTGGCTTTGTAAAGATGTTCAAATATCAGAAAAATATACAACAAGAAATATTATTTATTACAAAAATAATAGATATTTGGCAATCCGTCCAACAAAAAGTACGAAGTATGACAATCTCCAGATTGTGAGATTGTCATACTTCGAGAGATTGAGATTGTGAGATTTGGTATGTGGGTATACTTGATTTTATTTTTTTTTTGCTGATACCACCGACCCGATTTCAATATAATTTTAGAAGTATGTAGGTAACCATAAGAGGCACAAAATATATGGCATGTAATCTAAAAGAATATATAATCATGACGTCACACTTTTTGGGACACTCTGTATGATCAAAAATATTTTCCTGAAATGCGCCCTAGGAAACAGGTAAAGTCTGCAAAATATCAAGATCCTAATTTAATTAATAACTGAGCTACAGAAGACGGAAGGTGAGCTGCAGAACCCTGTAGATGTAAATCGACCTGCCTTCCCGCCGATCAAGGCGTTCAAACAGAGTTGTCGCTGCCTTGTCAACAGCCAAAATTTCTGCTTGAAATTTATACAGACTCCAGCTCCCACGCCAGCGTTCATTTTTGACCCGTCCGTAAAAACAGAGTGGTCTACCTCCATAATAAGCCGATTTCCCTCCCACTCCCTCCTATCTGGAATGAGCGCAGAGAAATCCCTCTCGAAGTCAAACTTTGGGACAATGTTACAATGTTGACAGTTAGTCGATTTTTATAAGTTAGCTCCTGGATGGATACTAAGTATGCTGCTGTGCTCATGGTTGGCGGGATTCCAGCAATTTTATTCTTTTAGTCGCACGGTACTCTTTGCGGCCACACTTCTGCTGTAAATATCCAGGGGCAAAAAGTGCAGCATCGTCTCCAATGCTGCTGTCGGTGTCTTATGCATGGCACCAGTTATACCTAGACTGCCCTCTGTACCTTAGTTAAGTTTTTCAGGTGAACTGCTTTTCCCAACGCGGTCCACCACACTAATACCTCGTATGTTAAGGTAGGTCTTATAATGGCTGTGTATATCCAGTACACTATGTGGGTCTTTAACCCCCATTTTTTTTAATAGCTCTCTTGCAGGCATGCAACGCGAGACGCCCTTCCAAGACGCTCTGCGATTTATGCCCCAGTTTAATTTGGAATCCAGTATCGCACCCAGACACTTTGCCTGCTCTTTCAGCCCGAGTGTGCTATTGTCGACTAATTGGGAGTCTGAAATTTTCCACCACTCTCCTTCTTGTGAATAACACCATCTCCATTTTTTGGGTTTTATACCACATGCGCAAGCCCACAGCTGGAGTTTCCTAAGGGCGATTTCTGTTAGATCACTGATGGTGTTGACGAATTTGCCCGACACGAGTATTGCTACATCATTGCAACCACTTTTATTCCAGCTCTTTATAACGATAAAATAATCTTATTTATGACTCTCAGCCAGAGTGTTGGTAACAAAACACCTCCTTGGGGAGTTCCTCTGCATACGAATCTGGCTGATTCACTGCTGCCAAGGCTGGAGCAGATTTGACGGTTGTTCAACATTGCGTTAGTCCACCCGCAGGTATAATCTTCGACCATGGCAACATTAAGGTTGTCGCTCACTTATCAACGTGGCATCGCCTCGCATCTATATCCCCGGTAACGTCTGTACATCGGATAAGGCGATACGTTGCTTACTTGTTAGACACGCCATAAGAACAATCGAAATCGCGCGTGCCAAGGCGATGTGAAGTTGATAAATAAGTGACAACCCCTACGTGCTCAAATTTAAGTTCCGTTAGTGTCACGTTATCAAAATGTATGTATACAGGCCGTCCCTAATTATTGCACCGCTGGGGTGCGAAATGTAATTTGCCGCCTATGATGTTGTGTGGGAAAAATGCAGCACTTCCTTGTTTACGAAAGCAGGAGCAAAGGAGCTGGTAAATTGTGTTGAAAGTGCGCCATTTTTTATTTTTTTAACAGAAATGTGTTCCATTAAGCCGGCGCCACACATGCGGCTTTTGGCGAAAGACGCGCGCTTTGATACACACATTTGTTTATTTGTCGAATGACGAGCAACTGTGGGAAACACGAATATTTGAGATTGATTTAAGTCGGCGCCACACATGCGCCTTTCGGCGAAAGACGAAATTCGGCTTTCGCCAAGTGACTTTTGGCGAAAGGCGAGCGCTTCGATACACACATTTGTTTATTTGTCAAATGACGAGCGAATGTGGAGCGGATCCTTTGATTTGCTTTAATTTACCGACACGAAACGATAATGGCGAGCGACGAACGCCGATAGGCACATGCCGCTTTTGCCGAGTAACCGCTTGCCTTTCGCCGAGTAACCGCTCGCCTTTCGCAGAGTAACCGCTCGCCTTTCGCCGAGTAACCGCTCGCCTTTCGCCGAAAGCCGCATGTGTGGCGCCGGCTTTATATTTACTTCAAAGGTCCTTTTATGCTTAAATCGTTTCCAAGGTTTTAAGAGATGGGTAAAATCATATTTAAAGCATAGTTTTAGGTGCATACCCATTTTGGCTACATGCTACGCAAGATATTGATATGCATAAGCCATTCATCGTTCCTAACAATTTGACAGTCACAGTTTGGCTTCAGAATAAGAAGTAAGTACGTGCGGACTTTCCTTTAGCTTAAAACTCCGTGAATCAGATTTTTTGCCATAATTACCTGAATTTTCATCTGAAGTCTGTCACAGCATTTCCTGCTTTCATCTGTCATATTCATTTCATTTTTCATTCAAAATTTTAAGTATGAAAAAACATCTCAATAAAAAAACCAAAGATGTATTTGTAACAGTTATTTTAACCGAATCAACGGCTAGCCTACTTAAACTAGATGTGCCTCATCTAGAACAAACACACTCAGAGAGTTCAAATATTTGTGTAATTACCAAAAGTGATTTGCTACGTTTAAAAGAACAGAAAAGGGATAAAGATTCAAAGAAAAGTAGCACAGCAGTAGGAGTACGAAGTGATAAGTTTAAAATTACATCCGATTTAGCTCTATTTTCTACTAGTAATTGTTCATCTACCAGTGAAATGTACGGTATGTAAGATAACAGAAAAATAAATATTTCAAAAAATGATAAACTACCGAATAATTTTCAAAAAGTGATTATAAACTATTTCAAAAATAAAGATATATCTTTTATGTATATCAAGTTAATGAACAAAAAACTTTAATAGAGGCATGCATGGGAAGCGAGCCCATTTTGTATTTCAATATCGTTTCTATAATCCTATTTTATTAAATTACATATACAGTGTGTCCATGGATGGGGTAGACAAGAGGACAAATGGACCAAAAAGTGAAAGATATGAAAAAGGTCATTCTTTATAAAAGTTTTTGCTTGCTTTAAAAATAAGTTCCTCGATGCCAAAAATTTGATTTTTTTGTACAGGCTATGCAAAAAATACAAAAACGTAAAGCTCGGTTAAAAGTAAGGTAATTATGTAGTATACCCATTTCTGCTATTTTTGCGTTTTTTGAAAAAATTCTTTTATGGTCACATTGTAGGTACTGTCTTTCCTGATTGCCAATATACGTGCGCACATAAAACATTGTTGTTTTTTAATAATTTTTTATGAAACAAACTTACGGGACCTGGGAGCGACTAGGGGAGCTTGGCGGGGTAAAAATAAAAAACACTACATCGTAAAAGGCTTAACAACACTTTTCCCAACGTAATGAAGTGTAAAATCGAAGAAAAACGGTTAATAGCTAAGAAAATTGCTTTTTTCTATACAAAATTTCATTTTAAGTTGCTATTAGCCGCCATTATTTTCCCACCTGTCAACATTGTCAACAATATTGCTGTGTCCGGTGTTGCCACGTTTACCTATTTTTTATCCCAAATGAAATTAATCTTGGCGAACTTTGTACCGCTTCTAGAACACAGCCGAAAATGACCCCAAGCAACACCCTGGCGCACCGATCCCTCTTCGCCTGCGAGGAAAGAGACTGGTCAGGGCCCCTAACCAGGTGCTAACCCTGTTCCGACCTTAGGGTGCCCTCCGATCCACCGTTCGCATAAAAAACTTTTCTAAGTCGGTCAATCTAATATTTTCGATATATAACGGTGGACCGGAGGGCACCCTAAGGTCGGAACAGGGTTAGCACCTGGTTAGGGGCCCTGACCAGTCTCTTTCCTCGCAGGCGAAGAGGGATCGGTGCGCCAGGGTGTTGGTTGGGGTCATCTTTTTGCCCTTTTGGTTAAATTTGGTTCATTTTCGCATTTTCCCGCTAACTTTATGTAAAGTTAGCACTGTTAGCAGTATTTGTGGGAAAAACGATTTGTAAATTTGGCAACAGCGCGTCTTTCCATCATAAATTTCGAGTATGTGTACCACGGGTTTCATTGAAAAAGCTAACCTAAAAGTTGAAAAATTTTAAAATTAATAAAAAAACAACATAATTTTTTTTTGTGCGCACGTATATTGGCAATCAGGAAAGACAGTAGAATGTGACCATAAAAGAATTTTTCCGAAAAACGCAAAAATAGCAGAAATGGGTATACTACATAATTACCAAAAGTAAAGTTGCCCTTTTTAAATTATACCTAATGCAAAACGTTCAATAAAAATTTGAAAGTTCTAAGTTGCACTTTTAAAATCAAAATTTTTTCACGTTGTCACCTTTTTTATTTGATTCTACCTTTGATAATTGTGGCGTATTTGTCAAAATAATAGAAATGTTGTCTTTAGAGCAAGGAATATTTCTAATCCAAAATTACAGAAATGGCGAGAATTGTTATCGCTACGTTACAGAGAGGTTTCAAGAAAAGTTTCCAAACGGAAAATTATGCAGAAGTTCACTACATAAGTTAGTAATTAGATTTACAAAAAAGCTGGATTCATTGGGGATTTAAAGAAGACCAAGAAAACACACGGCGAAAACACAGTGCTTCTACAGTATTAATTTTGCAAAATGTTGATGAAAATCCTATTGTGTCTTTAAGAAAACGAGCATGAAGTTTACTATTGTGCAAAAACCCATAGGCATTCAAAATGTTTTTAAGGAAAATAAAATTCATTCTTTTAAACCAATTTTTAACCAAACTGTGTTCGGTGATGAAATTCTAAGTAACAACGTGAACTTTCATAAGGTGATAGGTACTGTTCTCAGATGAGTCAACCTCCAGTACAAACGGCCTTGCCGTCAGTATTTTGAAAAAGTAAATGTTTGGTGCAACATTCCCTATTATGGAATTATAACATATTTTCTAGATAATACATGTAACAGACATTCTTATTAACATAGCCTGGAGTCATTTTTGTCAGAGAAGTTAAAAGAATTACCTCTTGAATATCGCCGAAATATGTATTTTCAGCACGATGGGTGTCCTGCACATTATGCTGCTGAAGTAAGGGATTGGCTTAATCGCAAACTTGGATAATCGATAGGTGGGCCGAAATGGTCCGATTTTCTGGCCCCCTAAGAGTCCCGATTTGACAATTTGTGATATGTTTCTCTGGGGGCGCATTAAACAACAAAACAACTATAACATATGAAAGGCCCATTGAAAATGACGAAGACGTTTTATAGCAGACAATTTTAAGAGCGATAGAATCGATTTCAGTGAAAGAAATAAGAAAATTTAACCATTTTCGACTTCGGTTAGAAAAATGCGTAGAATATGGAGGAGAAGTTTTTGAAAAATAAATCGATGTGCCCCTAATTTTTTTAAAGTTTAATAAAACATTTCTCGAATATTACAATTATTATTTAATATTCTATTAATAATTTACTTGTAACTGTATGAGTCTGTAATTTTGGACCATAAAT
This sequence comes from Philopedon plagiatum, assembly GCA_963971165.1. NCBI lineage: Eukaryota > Metazoa > Arthropoda > Insecta > Coleoptera > Curculionidae > Philopedon > Philopedon plagiatum. The sequence continues at coordinate 118,590,163 of OZ020190.1, forward strand.
ATTCATTGCTTTAAAGACATCTTTGTTATCGTCCCAGTTATAATAATAATAATAATGTTTATTCAAATATAAGATACATATATATATATATATATATATATATATATATATATATATAAAATATTCCATTTTATGAATAAACTAAGAAATTTAAATTTAAGGAAACTCACGAAGTTTACCTTGTTGTGAGTATCGTAATATTTTATAGGATACTTTCATTATAGTTAATAATTGTTTCTTTCTTTCTTTCTTTCTTCCTTCGGACACAACTGTAATTTATATGTTTATGAAAAATTTTATTTAATTTTGCACTTTCTGTGTACTCAACAACGTTCAAAGGTGTAATCAAATAAAAAAAGGAATGAAAATCTGGAACAAGAATTCTTTTAAAATTTAAAACAACTTTTTTATTCAAAGTTTTGCAATAACTTTTAAAAAAGACAACTTTACTATTAAACAGATTTTAAGTTTTTTTATTTTTAGCATACCCTGTAAAAAAATAAATTTTTGGCATCGTGAATCTTATTTTTAAAGCAAGCAAAAACTTTTATAAAGAATGACCTTTTTTCGTATCTTTTTGGTCCATTTGTCCTCTTGTTCACCCCATCCGTGGATATACTGATTATATTGTAACACACGTCAAACTTTTATCTATTTTTAAGATATTTCAGATGACGATTCAAGTGGTAATAGTTCGGATCCAACAGCAGAATTATTTAAGAAAACAAAAATAGTTTATCATCCGTTAGTTTCAGTAAGAAGCATGGCCCATGCAAATAAGTTGAAAATTGAATGCAACGATTTGTATGTATCACTCTTAGAATCAGATGTAAGTTAGTTTAGATAAGTATAAAGTACTCAGGTTTAACACTTATTCTTTATGAAGTGTAACCTTAGGCCTTCGACTAACTATGTATATGTTACCGTCAACTTGCAAAATCCGACAATCTGCGAAATGCCTAGCCACTTAGCAAGCCGACCAATTTACCAAGCATTATGCAAATTGACGAGATTTTTAGATAATTTGAAAAATGACTAAAACACTTTAGGCAATCTGTAAAGTGGCTGGCCACACTCGTCAATATGCTTAACAGAGATAATAATATCTTACATTGACTAGGCATTATGCAAGAGGTTGGCTGACTGGAACCAGTTCTCACTGTGTCAAAATTAAATACAAAATGAAACGTTTTTATTAGTTTTTCACTTGTGTGTGGATCTAAGTAATCTTAATTTGGGTAATAAGTAGGATGCTACATACAAAATATGTAAAACAGTTTAAAAACAAACATATTAAGATGCTTGTTTATTTATTCGTGCACGGGAGGGCAAAATGGCAACACACTGTTTTTAAGGCATTTACATGACTTACGCATACATCTTTTTTACAGTTGCATTTAAACACCCGTAGTTCACCAAAAAATAATCGACTTGACAACGTTGTTTTTAGTTATTGCAATAAAAAAATTACCACACACATACAAAACAATACCATCCTCCAGTAAAATAAGCAATGAAATTAAACCAAACCTAAATTTCTACATACCTACCGGTTTTTTAATCTCTAATATTTGTTTTTGTTTGTTTCGGACTGGCAGAATTTTAATTATGTCTTCTCGCTCAGCAAATGTCACCTTCTCGGGAAATAACTCCTTTTTTCCCGCCGGCCATGGTCTAGTTCGTTGCGACGATGACACGGTAACTGTTCGCAAAACGCCTAGCCAGTGTGTGATTTTCAGATTATAATTTAGCAGATTGACAATTTTACAGATTGCCTAAAGTGTTTTTGTCATTTTTCAAATTATCTGAAGATCTCGTCAATTTTCATAATGCCTGGTGAAATGGTCAGCTTGCAAAGTGGCTAGGGATTTCGCAAATTGGATTTCGCAAATTGCCGGCAACATATATATTTCTAACGAAGATAAGAACACAAACAAGTAAAGCGTCCGTGAAATGAAATGGAAATATTGTTTGCTATCCCACGACCGATTGGTTGAACTTCTCGGAACGACCTTGTAGCGATCCCACGAGTCAACCGAAGTTTTCCGATCCTATGATTGTTCTTGCGGTCTCATATATTGCCCAGCGGCTAGTATTGTTTATCAAAGAAAATAAAAGGGTTTGATTGGGTTTGATTGGGTTGTTTATGAATACCGACGTGTTTGATGCCTTTTTAGCGCCTCCCTACCGCGAACTTTTGTTTACTCTTGGCATTAACAATCGTCGTACTTTTGGTACTAGTGATACCTATTTTCGCTAGAAATATTTAAACAGAGTATAAGAAAGATGTTGCAAGCCGTTTCTGTTTCTGACAAATTTGGCCGCTAACTTTATTTTTCCAATTTCTCGAAAACTAGACATTTAAACAGGTTAATATTTTCAAGGTGAGTTAAGGGCTACTAGCACTAAAGTTTGTATCCAGTGTCGTTTACTTGCAAGCCATTTCAGTTTTTGGCAAATTTGGCTGCTAACTTAATTTTTCCAATTTCTCGAAAACTAGACATCTAAACAGATGAATATTTTTAAGGTGAGTTAAGGGCTACAAGCACTAAAGTTTTCATCCAGTGTTGCTGACTTGCAAGCCGTTTCAGTTTTCGACAAATTTGGCTGCTAACTTAATTTTTCCAATTAATAGAAAAGTAGACATATAAACAGATTAACATTTTCAAGGGGAGTTAAGGGCTACTAGCACTAACGTTTGCATCCAGTGTCGTTTACTTGCAAGACGTTTTAGTTTTTCACAAATTTGGCAGCTAACTTTATTTTTCCAATTTATAGAAAAGTAGAAGTAGAATTCAAAGTTATAATAGATAATTATGTTTTCAATGACACTGTCGTTCATTCTGGTGTGCCACAGGGTTCCCACTGTGGACCCGTTATTTTTCATACTATTTGTTATTAACATAATAAAAGTTATTTTGCACTCTGAATTTTTTATGTTCGCTGACGACCATAAAATGTATAGATCAGTATATTCTATTGGTAGTTGTATTCTGCTTCAGAATGGCATTGACTTCTCTCACTTTGCTCACAGCTAAATGGACTTAATGTAAACATTTGTAAGTGCCATAGTACCTATGCCCCTTTCTAGATCTTGCCATCATATTGATTTTAAATACGGTATTAACATTACTCTTACCAGAGATCTGGGTGTGCTAATATTCTTATAAACCTGATCTTAAACGATTGATAAAAAAATTAACTGTGCTGGTATAAGCGATATTGTTTCTTTTATTATATGTATTAAAAGTCTTACTTCCTTGTCCTAAATATCTTAAATAAATGGAGTTTCTGTTAATAAAGTAAATTATCCCTTATAATATCCCTAATGCTTAAATTATTACCGGAAATTTTTCATGCCCTTCAAACCCGAGCCGCAGGCAAGGGATAATTTTCTTAAAATATTTGCGAACGAGGAAAAATTTCCGGTAACTAATTTAAGCTCGCGGAATATTCGGTAAGAAAATTTCGCACCTATCAAATTTTACAAATATTTTAACAAAATTGAAAATTTTTATCACTACAACTATGCATAATAAAATACTATTTTTTACTGAAATTGAAAGACATTTTAAAACTTAACTTAAATAAAATTTTTATAAAACACTTAAAGACATATTGTATTTCCTTTTTCTATTAACTTTAATCTACTAATATTGGTGAAACATCATTTACTTCTGATCATTCCGAAGCATTTCAAGCAGGGATGTGCCGTAGACTATGAAAACTACTTTACGCGGTTTGTCTACGCGTTATCTACGTATTGTTTACATCCGCTTTTTTCCATGTAGACTATGTAAACTATGTAGACAATGTAGACAACCGAAAATTTGAATTTGATTTGAATTATTATTTTTTTTTAATTGGATTTTATTTAATTAAGCAAGCATATCTGCACTATCTGCAGTTTCGCAGTTTGTTTAATTTTAATTTATAACAAAAAACGAATCAAAAGAGCTATTTTTCTTACGTGGCATTATCAAATTAAAATCCAAATAACACTAGCACGCTAATTCGCAAAGCTGAAATAATTCTAAGCTGACTGAAAAACCGTGTGTATTTCTTTTAAACTCATGTCATAACCTAAAAGGCCTGACAAGACAACTGACAACTGTCAAAAATTGTGTTCTTTACGCGTTATATACATAGTTTACACGTTGTCTACATAGATTACATAGTTTACATTGTTTACGCCAAAACGTAGACAATCTTTGTTTACGCGTAGATGCCCATCCCTGATTTCAAGATTATATGCACAATAAACTTAAAGACATGTTATAAAATATTTGTATACCAAATATGCTGTTTTGCGTCGACAAATAACTTTTTAGACATTCCGATTCCCGCGTCAATATTTTGACATTTAAAATGACAGACAAATTTCCAGTGTAATTTTGTGGAAAGCTCAAGCAGGATGAATATTTCCGGAATTTTTTCTCGTTGCCATGGAAACGATTCAAAATAAAAGCTTGTGATTGGTTAGAAAAAGTGAGTGCGAAATTTTCCGTGTTCGTTATTGTCAAATGCTAACTCACACATACAGAGCTTTTGTGTGTTTGATAAATGGGAAATGGGAGGGTCGACTCTCGGACAAATAATATGATTTATCGACGATCTCGCACATGACCTGTACAAAGAAGTGTTAGTGCTTTTTTTTGAGGAACCCTAAAATTAAAAAAAAAACAGCCAAACTAAATGTATACATATATTTTTATTCCACCTTTTTAGTCTCGTTTATCTTCTGAATTTATATGTAGAATATGTCATGGAGGGGAAAGTATCGATGATCTTTTGACGCCATGTAGATGTCGAGGAACGGTAGCGCTGGTCCATTTAAAATGCCTTGAAAGATGGCTGAAAGAATCCAATCACAGCAGTTGTGAGTTATGTCAGCACCATTATAGAATTATAAGGGAACCTAGGTAAGTTAAGTGCTCGCAAGGTTTTAGAAGTCATTACAGTGGATATCGCTTATAACGACGGTGAACGGACCGTCAAGAATTGGTAGCTATAACCGAATATACATAATATGTACCTTATTATAAACAAATATAAGTCTGGTTGATAAGGGGGCATATTCACAGCTTGCTTAGCATAACGCGGTTGTTACAGAGGAAATCGGTTTGCGATTGATAGTACTACACTAGAAAATCAAAAACATATTGCACGCAGAGACAATACAAGTCGACAAATGTTTGGCACGTGTTTATTTACAATTATTTACAGATAACTTACTAATTTCATTTGATAACGTCGTCCTTTGGCGTTATAACCGGATGGACTTTTTAATTTTCACCTAAATAAATTATAGTTGTACAAGTTAACAGAAAACCGGGGTGTGCAGTGCGCACATCGTGCGAAAAGTAAAGCAACTAACAAACTGGGCCTCTCTTTACTCCACACACATGCATACCCCGGTTTTCTGTTAACTTGTAAAGCTATAAAACATTTGGTCTTTAAATAGGAAATTAAACTTAAAAGCGTTGGGCGCACTTGCATATATAGCTGTCTAGGCATAATAAACAAAATGTAATATATGTACCTACATTATATTTTCTTTATTATGCCAAGATCGCTATATAAGCGCGCCCACGCTTTTAAATTTAATTACCTATTTAAAGACCAAATGTTTTATAGCTTTACAAGTTAACAGAAAACCGGGGTATGCATGTGTGTGGAGTAAAGGGAGGCGCAGTTTGTTAGTTGCTTTACTTTCCGCACGATGGGAGCACTGCACACCCCGGTTTTCTGTTAACTTGTACAGCTATAAAAGGAAAATAATTAATTATTTTAAACTTTTTAGTGCGCTACTCTTAAAAGCGTGTTTTTTCATTTTTTCAGTGAATTAGGTTTGGAACATACAGGAGGTCCCATCAATAAAATTAAGTTTTTATTACCGAGTCTACTAAAAAAAAATATCCTCATAAAAAGTTCTACATTGTAAAAAAGAGCATGGTTATTCAAAAACTTGATGTAGGACAATACAGGGTGGCTCAAAATGCTTGTAAAAAAAATTTTTTAGCCACCCTGTATGCCCTAGATAAAATTTTTGGATAACCATGCTCTTTTTTCTCAATGTAGAATAGCCATAGTAAAAAAATAATTTTATTTTTGGGATCTCCTGTATGTTTCAGACCTAATTCACTAATATAAAAAAATTAACTCTAGTACAGGGTTATTGGCCACATTTTGAACAATAACTTTTTTATTTAAAGTTTTTGATATATGGTTTAAATGTAACATTTATAGGTCCTTTTGAGAAGCGCCAGTAAAAGTTGATTTCGGATATACAGGGTTCCCCATTACGAAATGTCAGAGCAATGTTACTTTTTTAAACGGAACACCCAGTATATTATTGGATTTTTAGATTCTCCAGACAAATCTAGGTATATTTCGTGTATAATATCCTATATCTATCTTCAACAGTTTCCGATATATTCATAATTGAAAATAGGATTTGTTTTTATTATTTATTTCTATTTAATTAAATTAAACAACGAAGCCTACTAAAACAATGAATAAAAAGTTAAACGAATAATGAAATAATTGAAAAGTATGAGTAAGGAAATGAACTAATTCGTCAATAAATGCCAATAAATAGCCCAATTTAAAAGTCCGAAAATCCAATTTTCAATTATTAATATCTCTGAAACTGTTGAAGATAGGTATAGGATATTATACACGAAATATACTTAGATTTGTCTGGAGAATCTAAAAATTCAATAATATACAGGGTGTTCCGTTTAAAAAAAGTAACATTGCTCTGACATTTCGTAATGGGGAACCCTGTATATCCGAAACCAACTTTTGCTGGTGCTTCTCAAAAGGACCTATAAATATTACATTTAAACCATATAACAAAAACTTTAAATAAAAAAGTTACCTATTGGTCAAAATGTGGCCAATAACCCTATACATTTGCAGTGCCAGTTACCTTTAAATAACGATTTTATGTCTTTTTAGCTTCACGTGGATTAGGACTTTTACATTTTTGAGCAACCCTGCATGTACTAGATCAAATTTTTGAATGGAAATGTTATTTTTTCACGATGCAGAACTTTTTATAAAGACTCTTTTTTTCGTAAAATCAATAATATAATTTTTTCCGTATGGTAAGAACTTTCGACGACACGCTGTATATTTTTTTTAAATAAAAAAAACATATTATTGTATTGTCACTAGAAATGCATAGGTTTGCAAAGTTTCAAGTCAATAAGACAATTAGAAGTGGGTGAAACGTGAGTTGTAAGATTCCATTACAATGTTACAAAGTTACAGCTCATAGTAATAAAAGCGCGTTAATTAAAAATTGACGCTATAACCAAAATCGTCGTTATATCCGCAGTCGCTATAGCCGGATGAATTAGTTTGAAAGTATAGGGAAAATTCAGGGACCTACAATTTGCTATGTATTTGTAATAAATAATTAAAATACAAATTTCTTCTCATTTGTTTTGGTTTTAAAAAATACTACTCAGTTTAATATATATTTTTTAGATACAGCATTCCTTGGTCTATACTGGTATTCTTGAGACACCCTGGACACCACCTAAAAGATATAATTTTGGATTTAGTGTCCTTCGCTGTGTATACGCCGTCTGCTGTGGCATCAACTTATATGCTAATGCTGATATGCGAGGCTCTTGTCAAGAACAATATTGTTACAACGGGATCGTTATCATCCCATATAATAGCATTCTCGGCTGTTTTTGGTGAGCAAAACTCTGTTATAATTTAAGAAAAGGTAAAAAACAAGGCGTTTCCTTCACAGTTTTTTTTTTCGAATTTTGTTTAGCGCGCTATAAATCGCGGCTGAATGCAATAGTGGCATAACTAAAAATTTATCATTTTTTTAGATATCACTGTAAATGATTTTTAAATGAGTCAAGAATCCAATAAATGTTAAAATTGGTTTTATTCAGCAAAGCGGCGTTTAACTTCGGGGATCGGAATATTCTCATTCGATCACCCAGGTTAAACGACGCCCGGCACGGTTAGTACTTGGTTGGACGGCTGTAGAGGAATTATTCTTCCTTGGTCGAGGTGGTACCACCCCACACATCCCCTTAAAGGACTTGTGGAATCTCTACGGATGTTTTCAGCTCTGGATGTGTAAGTCGGACTTCCCCAGTACACCCACGGTACATGTCACTTTGGCTTCGGTCTTCGTGGTTGGCAGAAGATTAAAAAAAATTCGGTCAAGTGCAAGGTATACTTGCACAATTAGTGTTCCGTGCCATTAGCCCCCCACTTAACCTAAGCAAACCTCGGCCGCTCGATCTCCGCCCATCTGCCGCGCCACCCGCCGGCGGCACCAACGCCGTATCACATCGCGTATGCGTGAAGCACGGAAAAACGTGTAAAAACGAAAGTTGTTCCTCACATCGCGAGAAATATTTTTTGTTCAAAAACTTTTTCTCTAAAACCAATGGTTCAGCAGTTAAAAGGAAAAAACAATTAAATTGTTTATAACAATAATTGATCGCGCTAGAATTTGTAAATCTTAATAATTTTGGTTCAATCTACACCTAATTCTCAATGTTCATGATTTTTTTCAGATTTTTCTGAACGGCCCATTTGGCGATAAGGGTGGGGTACAGCAATTTTTAGGGCGTTTTTCCAGAAAAATGTTTAAAAAATGCATACAAAATAAATCATATATATTGTTGAATTCGTGCTTCAATAACCTTTCATTTGACATCCTAGACGATGCCCTTGAATTTTTTTTCCATTTCCCGATTTACTCCCTGAAATTGACCCCCAGCATCAAAATTCAACTTTTTATACTTCACGTCTATAATTGGGCCACCACACTCTATCTCTGTGCCAAATTTCAAATTTTTACGTCGAATAGTTTCAGAGAAAATCGCCTATGACAAACGGACGGACACCAAATTGATTCCATAAGTGTTCCGTTTTTACGGAACACTAGAAAAAAAGCAAAATGGGTCGCAACATTAAAGTATTGTTCAGCTTCAAAATTAAAAATACAATTTTTTTTATTAAAATATGAATCTACAGAGCGATAACAACTTGACTAAAAAATATACAATTCCACATATGTACCAAGTTTTAATATAATTTACTGTTTTGGTATTTTAATAGCAAACACATGTAAGTTCCTCGTTTTTCATTAATTTCTCCGTTTAGCTATTTTTTGACTTGTGCCAGTATTGCATTCAGCAAGCGAAATGCTCTAACAATCGATTTAAAGTTCATATTTTCTACACATGGCGTTATTATTTTCCTGCAGTTTCATTAGTTTCATGCTCTTTAAAACCAGGTTTATGTTACTTCAAATTTAAAAATAATAATATAATTGCTTTTATTCCTGTCCTCGGCTACGCCGATACAAACTTATTATTGTATTTAAAGAATAAATCGCGTCGTTGTAGAATTCCCCGCCTACCCGGACAACTCTTGTATCTTTTTGCAGCTCATGAGTAAGGCTGCCCGCCGTGAGTGACGCTCCAGTAGCATTACATCGCGGGGAGCTCGGTTGCAACATGAATTCAGTTTAGCTTTGCCATCGTACGTGGTGTATACGCTGGCCTCTTGATTCTATTTTGCTACCGCATCGCTGTGCATTTGGTAGTTCGTAAAATGCCGAAAGTGTTCAGTAACACGCGACTGTTTCCGCACAGTATTTAAAGGTTCATATAGGAATATCCTAATTTAAAATATAATGGGTCGCAAATATAACATCTGTAGATGTGGAACGGTCGTTTTGTTTATATAAAAACATTTTTTCGCCGACTAACAGCGTCCTTTTCCCAGACGCATATTTTTCCAAGGTCGTCCGCTCCCCAGACACGTATTTTCCCAAGGTCGTCCGCCTCCCAGACGTGTATTTTTTAAAGGTCGCTTTTCCCAGACGCATATTTTTCCAAGGTCGGCCGCTCCCCAGACACGTATTTTCCCAAGGTCGTCCGCCCCCAGACGTGTATTTTTTAAAGGTCGTCCGCTCCCCAGACACGTATTTTCCCAAGGTCGTCCGCTCCTCAGATGCATATTTTTCTAAGGTTGTCCGCTCCCCAGACATGTATTTCTCCCAAGGTCGTTCGCTCCCTAGACGTGTATTTTTCCAAAGGTCGTCCGCTCCCCAGACGCGTATTTTTTCCAAGGTCGTCCGCTCCTCAGACGGGTAGAACACACACTTTAGAGACATACGCCAAGCTGCAATTGTTTAGCAGAGCCAATCCCAATTTTTAATGCTCACTGTGTAAGTATTACATTTTATATAAAAGACATTTTCAGATGACTTTGGTCATGGTTGCGGTTGACATTTAAACAATGGGTTAAACTTTATTTGTCAACCAAAGTTTAACCCATTGTTTAAATGTCCATCTGAAAATTAGTAAAGAATTATTATCACTGATACGTACTTGCTTCTATACACCGCCACTGGTGTGGCATTTAAGCGGGCAGCCTTACTCATGAGAGCGTCGGTATTTAGTATTAGATTAAACAGAATACGGCGCGATTCGTATCAATTACTAGATAGAACGCCTTTTTGCATTTTAAAAGCAATAGCAGTGCTTTTGTGTTCAACAAGTTAAAGTTTAACTGTTACAGATAAAAACAGTTAGTAATTAATAGTGAATAATATTGTGTTAGTAAAAAACATTATATTTTAAATGTAAGATACATGTAATGTATTATACATACATACTAAAAGAAAATTACAGCATTTTCGGAATATTACTTGCCCGATGTAACGTAGGTATTTAAAAGTGCGTAGTAAAGTTGGTGATTAGGGGTTTTAATAATTAATTTTAGGATCTATTTTGTGCCAATATACAGAGTAACAAAAAATCAAAAATAAATAAACATTGATCTTCCGTGATAAAATATAAACCTTATTTTAGGTATGGCGGCAATAGACTTTACATATTCATCATGGCTTATAGTAAGTTTGCAGAAACACGTTGATGCCTGGAGGGAATGGTACAATGCCAACTCAAAAATTAAGGTTCTCTTACCAAAAATCAAGATGAAGCCGCACAAGCGAAAACACAAGCGGCAATAGTTTTTTTTTATAAACCTAATCTGATTTTATACACTACAATTTTTATAAATATAATCATGTTTAAAATATTAATGCATTTTAAGAGTACAAATCTGACAAACTATATTTTCTTCAGCTATTTTAAAAAGCTCAAAATTAAACAACGCATTAATGTAATCAATTTAATCTGTTAACATGTACACAGGTAAGTTAAAACAATTCAACCAAATCGACTAACAAAAATTTACAGTCACCTGCTAATCTTGGTTGTAAATCAGTCTTTAAAAAACAACTAAAACTGATATTGTAAAATGTCTAACAAATTAGTATTATTGTTTTATTACAGTATTATTTTCCTACAAACCTTTGAAAAACAACACTTGTAAACAAAGAAAAACGGAACAAGAAAATTCTGGTAGTCTGATGGGGTAGCTAAACAGTAAAATTATTTTTTCAATTCTATTGTTTTTAGGTCCTGAATCTCTCTGATATTATACTTTTTGATTTATCTCATTGTCTGCCTTCTATCGGGAATTGTATAATTTTTAAGAAATTAGGAAAATTTTAAAATAATATTTGAAATTTCAGATAAACGTTTGGCATCACTCGTTTTTACCAAAGCCTTAGCAAATCTGCGCAAGAGTCAATAGTCCGAGAGCCGACGGTCAAATTTCCTACGTATCAAACACAAGAAAACGTTGTGTGAGTTAGTATTAGCTACCTTTACACTCTTTCCCTTGAGTTTAGCACATGGCGTTTCAATCGCGCGCGAAAGAGCTTTAATCTAAATGTAAATTTGGCATGCGCGAAAACAGCGAGTACATTCTTGCAGACTTGCGGCAAAAGAACGTTGTTTTCGTTTTCGTAATGATATCGCATGTGATTTGAGCGTGGCAACGGAAACCGATAAGTACCTGATGGCGAAATCCCAGTCGAAAATTTGATCTTTAAAAGGACGACCTGTACCTAAATAGCGCTAAGTGGCTGCTAATCTTTCTTCGACACATACTTTCTCTAATCTTCGTATTTTGTTTAGAAATAATCAGATCAAATCCAATAAGATATTAAATGTATAATGAATCCATACATAGGTAATTCTTAAAATTGCCAGGAAAATTTTGTCGTAGTTCATTTAGTAGTGGCATGTGTCTCTGTGTGACCATATTTTTTACGATCCTCCATCCATTGCTTCGCCCATATTGTTTCTTTTCATCCATCAAATTTATATGTACAGTCATGCAAAGGGCCACTTTCAACTTCTCCTAATTTTTAACATTTTGCATCAAAACTCTCGCAAACCTTTTTAGAAATTCTAAAACGCGACAAGCTCCGAAAAATACGCGCGAAAGCCAACGGTTTTCGATTTACACTGACACGCTTTTTCCCTTACGTTCCACAAGTATGGACAAGTCTTCGCGATTGGAACGTTGCATTTGTGGCCATTAGGTAGCTTTACACATACATTCTTGTCGCGCGATTCTGAGACGGGACGCGGCAATCCCGCGTCCAAGCGCCGTTCCAAGAACGTGACGTTCCTAGAAATGCAATGTTCATACAAGTGTAACGAATTCCTTTTCTAAAGAAACCGAAAAAGCGAAAACGTGGCTCATGGCATGTAACAGGCAAGATTTGTTACCTAAAGTAGAGACTACAAAAATTATCGAGTTTGCAGTGCTCATGTTAACCCAAATATGCATTTAAAGGACAAAAAAAAAACGAAGGGATGCATTGCAGTCCCGAAAGTATTTTCACCCGAAAGCGATCTTCCAGGTTCAAGTGTGGTTCCAAGTACGTCTGGGTTACGTCCTCTGACAGAAGAAGAAATCTCAGTAGTGCCTAATGTGTCATCGGTTTCCATGCAAACGTCACCACCTACTTTCCCTACTAGTTATGTTCAAACACCTGAATTTTAAGCAGTCATACACCAAGAAAGAAAAAATTGAGAGAACAACTTCTCCGTGAAAAGACCAATTTGTGTGAAATGCGTCAAAATAACGTGGGATATAGATACCCAGTATATTTTAAAGCATTGCGCACGCTAGAATGTACTCTCCGTTTTCGCCCACGCCAAATTTACATTTAGATTACCGCTCTTTTGCGCGCGATTGGAACACCATGTGCTAAACTCACGGGAAAGAGTATAAGTGTAAATGTAGCCATGTCTAGCGACATGCTCTTGGAACTTCACGTTCCTCTACCGTTATTTTGATGGTAATTTAGCTAGAACATACGAATTCCGCTTACATTTTTAACTGTCTTGGACAATGACGTCAAAGTGTCGGTCCCAATACGATCATGGGGTGTCAGATCGCTGGTAGCCGTAACTTGTAACATTAGGATTACCAAAGGGTTGTGCCAGGGTGAGGTCCGACATTTAGTACTCTTTGAGACCGGCATTTTGACGTCAGTTTCACTTGTATGAATCAAGCAGGCAGAAATATAACCGGAAGTGACGTCAACATTCTATGATCCTGCTAAATTAATAACGGTGGCTTCGTGTTCGTCTATGTCAATACTAACGCATCCATTCATACGAAGTTTGTTGTATGTTTGATACACAAATTGACGGTCGGCTCTGGAACTATAAGCTTATGTAAAGAACTTTTTTTAAGATTGATAAGTAGTTTTGCTGTTTTCATTTATGTATATAAAGGTTTTTACCAGTCTTATGGTCAGCTTTTCCAAGCAATTTAATCAATAATTATCAAACCGGACCCTTCTAATGTGATATAGCACAAAGCACACATGCTAATGCTATTGACAAAGGTGACTCTAGCCAATTCAATTTATTGCTTGATAAAATGCTTTGAAAACCCGTGTATTACAGTAGTTGGGCAAGCTTTTAAAGCAAAAGTTAATTTTTATTATCCACCAGTAACTATAGAAGCATTACCAAATTTAAAGTTTGGTCATAAAATGCAACCGAAAATACAGTCGGGAGATTTATTATTCGTCCACTTGTAATTTTTTCAAAGATAGAGATAAAAATACTACATTGAATTTAGTAAAATTTTAAAAATAAGTTAACAGATATCTCTTTTCCCGAGAAATGAAAATAATAATAGCTTTGTTCGCGGAGACGATCCGGAACTAGTCCGTGACAAGTGCGCGTGCGCTTTGCGATTATTTGCATTCGCGGTGCAGAAAATCACTGATTTTGACAATAAATTTGGCGTTCGCGGTGATGCGAGAACAAGTTCAGGACACATCCGTAACCAGTCAAAACGATCCGATGATTATGGCATGAATTATTTGTCCGCGCAAGTGCAGTGTGAAATTTGTTTGAAAATTGTCGTTTAATTTTGGGCGGGCTGTATTTTGCGATAACGAACAGTTAAATTTCATATTCTGTTAGTTGTATAAAGGTAAGATATAAATTTGTATACCTATAATAATATGCTCTAGTATATTCAGTTATTCTTGTATTTAAAATTACTCATAACAGAACAAATATGTCTTTATGGCAATTTTAATCATTATATAATGTTAAATTAGGTTGTTCAGTCTAAAAATTTAATTCAAAATAATAAAATATGTTAAGGTTAAGTGATTCGCAGATGTTCCGGACAAGCACGTTCACGAAAAACGTTCGCGGAGATTTGTCAATTCCTGATCGGTTTCGAATCGCACATGCGCATAAATGTTTGGGATTATTTAACTTGTACAGGTTACGGACTGGTCACGGATCGTCTCCGCGAACAAAGCTAATAACTCTTCATATTTATCAGAATCCCTTGCACAAAAAAAGATAATTTGATAAAATTTCGGCGAGCAGAATTATTCGTCCACTTCCAAAAAAAAATTGTAAAGATGTACATATAATGTATTCGTGTGTTCTTATAGTGATAAAAAATTCCTAAATATAGATTCTAAATTATTTTTAATAACAGTTTGAGACTCCGTGGTCTAAAGAATACAAGCAAATTTTAAAATCTGTCACAAATCATCAGAAGTGCCTCAAAAAACAGACATTTGATAATAAAATTATATCAAGAAGGAAGATCTCAAACAGACGAGAAAAATTGTTGGAAGAAGCCGGTCAACAGTTGAATATATTATAAAAAATTTGGAACAATCCATACAGCAAAAACCCTGCCAGGGAAAGGAAGAAAAAGTACTGACTTTTCGAGAGAAACAAGAAATACTAAGAAAAGTTAGTGAAAATCCGCAAACTACTGCAATAAATATAGTGAAAAGGACAGCCAGTGATTATCAAAAGGTTATCCATGTAACAACAATAAGAACATTTTTAAGAAGCCAGGTTATACAGGCACGAGTTGGCTGAAAGATACCATTAGTAAATAAGAAAAATAAGAAGAAGCGTCTCGGGTTTGCTCAGAGGCATTTTGACAAAAATACTGAGTACCGTAAAAACATCATATATACTGACGAAATAACTCGATTGAGTTGTTTGGTAAATCAAAAAAGGTTTTAGTGTACAGAAAGCGCGGGGAAGCCGACAAACCTAAAAATTTAATTCCAACGGTAAAGCATGGAGGGGGTTCCGTTCTAATCTGGCATGGAGTGGGCTAGCTCCATTTTACTGACGGAACTATGGATCGGTTCGTCTACACTAGTCTACAGTCTACATGGACATTTTAAAAAAGAATTTAAGACAAAGTGCGGAGAAAATGTGAATTGGAACCAATTTCATATTTCAACAAGACAACGATCCAAAGCATACAGCGCGGGTCGTTAAAGAGTGGATGCTGTATAGCGTACCAAGAGTGTTGGAAACGCCACCGCAATTCCCAGGCGTTCACCCAAATGAACATCTATGGTCGGAACCCAAAGAAAGAACATAAAATTTCAATGGTCAAAAATAGGTTTTGTTATAAAACTGGTAGAGTCAATGCATAACAGGTTACAACAAATTATAAAATCAAAAGGGTACCCCCCCACGTTATTAGTTTTGGCATGCTTGGACGAATATCTAAAAAAATGTTGGCGGACGAAAAATTTTTCTCTCTTGGCTTTTAAGAAATTGTGTTTTATTTTTCAAAGGTATTGTTTAGGTTGGACGTTATATTACTGATTTTATTACATGAATAGTTGTTTTTATTTTTGTAATGAAAAGCAAATAAACTTCAGTAGTTTTAATTTTATCCCAATTTTTTTAAAATTTTATAAGTGGACGAATAATTAATCTCCCGACTGTATATCTCGCACCATAGCATAAAACAGGTTCCTATTAGTAACCATCCGGGCTCGCCACAGTAAAAAATAGCGATGAACTGTTTTTTTTAATATATTAAATTGTAAAATACTGTGAAATCGTCAGTTTCATCAAAAAATTCACCTACTCTAAGGCTATGTCCTAATTGCACAAAAATTTTGATCGCGCGAGCGTGCGAGCGACGCGATAAAAAATTAAACTGAATAAACTTATGAGGTTGTCCAAATTGGCCGTTATTACGCGAGCGAGCGACCGCGATTCCATCGCGTCGCTGAAGTGTTTTGATTTTCAAACCAGTTTGTTTTTCATCGCTCGCTCGCGTTATTATGGCGAATCCTGGGACGGAATTATTAATTTCGGAAGTACAGAAACGGCCTGTACTATGGAATAAATGGGCACTGCAATACAAAAATAGATTATCCTATGTGCCTAAGAACGTAATTAAAAGTTTCAACTTGCATCCATGTGTATTGAACAAATAAGCGTGGATCATCTCTCAGTTTTAAGTAAAAATGATGAAATTTTTCAAATTTTAGCCTGTCGTAATATATTGCATTGACTTGGGAACGTCTAACTTTTCTTTTTCTTGAAATAAATTGATATCTTAGATAAATATTAGCACTTAACAATATACGTCCCTGTTGCTCGCGAGACATTTTGTGACTGAACCAATTAGGACAGAGCAGCGATGATCGCACGCTTCATCGCCCGATCACGCGTTGATCGCGTCGCTCGCACGCTCGCGCGATCAAAATTTTAAAAAATTAAACTAAATAAACTTATGAGGCTGTCCAAATTGGCCGTTATTACGCGAGCGAGCGACCGAACGCGATTCCATCGCGTCGCTGAAGTGTTTTGATTTTCAAACCAGTTTGTTTTTCATCGCTCGCTCGCGTTGTTATGGTGAATCCGGGGACGGAATTATTAATTTCGGAAGTACAGAAGCGGCCTGTACTATGGAATAAATGGGCACTGCAATACAAAAATAGATTATCCTATGTGCCTAAGAACGTAATTAAAAGTTTCAACTTGCATCCTTGTGTATTGAACAAATAAGCGTGGATCATCTCTCAGTTTTAAGTAAAAATGATGACATTTTTCAAATTTTAGCCTGTCGTAATATATTGCATTGACTTGGGAACGTCTAACTTTTCTTTTTCTTGAAATAAATTGATATCTTAGATAAATATTAGCACTTAACAATATACGTCCCTGTTGCTCTCGAGACATTTTGTGACTGAACCAATTAGGACAGAGCAGCGATGATCGCACGCTTCATCGCTCGCACGATCAAAATTTTTGTGCAGTTAGGACATAGCCTTAGGCTATGTCCTAATTGCACAAAAATTTTGATCGCGCGAGCGTGCGAGCGACGCGATAAACGCGTGATCGGGCGATGAAGCGTGCGATCATCGCTGCTCTGTCCTAATTGGTTCAGTCACAAAATGTCTCGCGAACAACAGGGACGTATTAATTGGTAATTGGCAATATTTATCTAAGATATCAATTTATTTCAAGAAAAAGCAAAGTTAGACGTTCCCAAGTCGATGCAACATATTACGACAGGCTAAAATTTGGAGAATTTCATGATCTTCACTTAAAACTGGGAGACGATCCACGCTTATTTGTTCAATACACAAGGATGCAAGTTGAAACTTTTAATTATATTCTTAGGCACATATGATAATCTATTTTTGTATTGCGGTGCCCATTTATTCCATAGTACAGGCCGTTTCTAAAATTTCCGAAATTAATAATTCCGTCCCAGGAATCGCTATAATAACGCGAGCGAGCGATGAAAAACAAACTGGTTTGAAAATCAAAACACTTCAGAGACGCGATGAAATCGCGTTCGGTCGCTCGCTCGCGTAATAACGGCCTATTTGGACAGCCGCATAAGTTTATTTAGTTTAATTTTTTATCGCGTCGCTCGTACGCTCGCGCGATAAAAATTTTTGTGCAATTAGGACATAGCCTTAGAGTAGGTGAATTTTTTGATGAAACTGACGATTTCACAGTATTAAAAGGAAGATGATGAACTGGAATAAAACGTTGACGTTGACTTGGTTCTAGACAACTGACACCGGTAGCTGTTTGGTTTGGGTACCAGTGTCAACCGTCTATATCATATCTAATTTAATTTGAGAATGATGACAGAAACCCATTTTACAATTGAGAGATCAATTATGTCTCTCTCTCTCATGTCCTTTCTCTCTCATTTTTTCTCTCTCGTCTTCTTTCTCTCTCATACTCGTAAAATTTTTACAGCTGGTAGAAAGTTAGGTTATTAGAAAGATAAACATGACATATTATTTGAAGCCTGTCCCATAATATAAGTTTTTACAGTGTAAAAAATACTTTAAAAGGTTATATAAAGTATTAGCAGCTTAGATTCCTGTGTCCTATGAATCGAGGAGTGACTAACAACTATTGAAATATTAGGCAAGGTACATATTTGTTTTTCTTTACATTGCTGGGACAGGGCGTTATGGGAATGAGTAACAGGAACGCCGACCCGATATAAAGTTGAGAATAGAGCGCATCACAGAAGATTGCTTTAGTTATTGAGAAAGGAGTGAACATTGCGCCCTAGAAACGTTTGGTTTCAGTTTAAAGCTGAAGTCACAGTACCACTACAAAGTGTATCTATCCTTCTGGAACTAAGACTTTCAACATTTACAGTTAAAAATTGTGGAACTACTTGGTATATTCGATTAAACAATTTTTATCGCGTCTTTAACTCACACAAATGTCACTGTTCGCAGGTGGACGCTGTATTATAGATTTACTTTCGTTATATATCGGAGAACAGGGAATATTTTTTAAACATTATTATAAATTGTTTATCTTAATAAAAATATTTACCTACTCATTTTTGATATTTTTTATTTATGTATTTAAAAACATTTTTTGCGATCCTTTTATTGCAAATTATTGGTTAGAGGGAGTATTGTTACTTAGAGGAGTAGGAAACAATAATAATTTTAAGTAGTATAAAATAAGAAGGTTAATGTGGCTATGCTGACACTGTTTTTGCTTAATAAAAACGAGATTTTTGCAAATGCTGTTTGTATTTAGTAAAAACAAAGGTCTTTTGCTATAAGATCATAAAACTTACATAAGTATTTTGTCAGATTAGAAATTTCATTTTTATGACAATTCCGATTAAACTTTCACAGTATACAACCAGAAATACTTGCACAAACAAAGGCGGCTGTGATAAAATGCTTGATTGTTCTTTTTCATTATCAACAACATCGTTATTTGTCTTTTACTAATGCCCCTTTTGCGAGCAAGGATAGAAAGAAATCGGATACTTCCACAAGCAAAGAAGGTACGATAAAAATTTGAACATATTATTTTTTTATTTGTCTTTTTCTAATGCACTTTCGCCAACACGAATAGAAATAAATCTTATTCCTCTGTGATTATCAGGAAAGAAAAGATGAATATTGTGATCGCTAAAATATGTTCTGGTATAAACTGTCCATGGAATTGACCAATAGGGTGAATTCTTGTTCAATTGTTTTTTCTGTCATCATTCTCACATTAAATTGGATGGAATATAAAACAATTTCATTAAAGTCTAAACGCCGCTAGGGCGTTTAGATTTTAACGAAACAAAATATCATTTGTACCCCGCTGAACAAATCTGATTTTTGTTCTAAAAAAATTAAAGATAAATGTTTTCAAAAAACTAAGAAACGCAAAGTGTGGATAAAAGCATTAAAATTTCGTTAAAATATGTTAATGTTTTTTCCTTGTCCGCTCTCTTTTTGTTCAGAAGAGTGTATTTAATTTAAGAACTGTTTAAAAACTTTGATCGCTTTCTACTTACATCACCTATAAATCTTAATACACTTTTGATGTATTAACTTGTTTTGTTACCGACAATGTAAAATCTCTTTTCTTATTAGCACAAAAAAGTGTAAAGATTTAAGTCAATCTAAACCCTTCATACATACAGTCTTGCACGGGTTAAGACTTACCTGGGACCCGTATTTTTGAGTGTAATCGAACGAAGATCGTGTACGAAAAATAATGATATTCGCACGAAAACTAAATAATCCTATTTTGGAATATGCAAGTTAAGTTCTTATTCGAATTTATTCATATGACGTGGTTATCATTCGAATTGTGGATTTCATGTGTGATAAAACTGTCAAAAAATTAGTAAAACGGCAAGTTTAAATGATTTAATTCATTGAAATGTAACACGCTAAGCGATAGAAGACGCTGAAAGATTGACTGATAGGCCAAATAAGGTCTACTAGCAGTTTATCGTTTTACATAAAATGGTTATGTTGCACAATACTACAATTGTTAAATTAAAACAATGCAAAACTCATTCGAACACGTTCGAATGCGAACTAATTCGTACGACCTCGAAAATAAGAGCCCAGAATAGGCCTAGTCTCGCACGCGAATATGACACCGTCCGTGTGCGATGACGAAGGACGCGTTTAGACCAAGACGCTGCATGAACTACATCTGACATCTGACAGCTTTTAAATGGGGAGACTGACCTGAAGCCTGAAGCGTATATGAAAAACCAGCTTTCGCACTTGCCTGTTCAGGTAAGTTGTAACACTTGCATGACTGTGTGTATGGGATTTTCACGTGCGGTATCGCACCTATGTGATTGCAAAACTCGCCATCCTTCGGCTCGTTTTGCAAGCGTCAAATTTGTGTACACTATTATTACATAATATAAGGTGTTACAAAGTCTATACATAATATAGGCAATATCGGAAAAAAATTTGGATTTTCGTTTTTATTTTTTTATGCCTTTATTTCTTGAGGTAGAAAACATGGAGCGCACATTTTTGAGGCACATTTTTAATCGCTACAGAATGGCGGTATTAAATTCGATGTTTAATTTTTTACACGTCATCAACAGATCTAATTTTTTTTAATATTATTTTTTATTTCATTTTTCAACATCCTCTTAAGTCCTAAACGCAAGTAAGTATCATAAAATCAAAATAAATAATTTTTCATAAGACGCAATGAGTAAAAGAGAGATAGAATGAAGTTTATCACCTTAATAAAATATTAAGTGTGATACATGGTTGTACTCAGGATCTAAAAGGCTTTCAAAATATGAGATTAAAAATACAGGTCCGTATTTAAAAAAAAACATGTAAAAAATGACACGTCAAATTTAGGGTACGGCCAAATCTGCGACTTTGTCGCTGCGACGAAAACGCTGCGACTCAGTCGCAGCTTGACAACAAATGTAACTAAACAGGCCTGGCCAAATCTAGCGTTTCATGTGCACCGACAGCAGCACTGTCGCGAACGAGAGCGACTTTCTGCGGCGGCGACAAAAACGCTCTCCGTTGTTTTTAATGCAAGTGGCCAGATTAGCGTCGGGCTACACGTTGAGACAAATGCGACCTGCTCAGATATTCAGTAATGGATTGTATTTCAAGCAGTAAAGATGTTTGACACATATTCACACAACTCCTCGAATGTTTTGGGATACATCCGAAAATAAGCGAAAAATTTTGCATCGTCCTTTAGTAACAAATTGTATAAAGTGTGAAACTGGCCGTGTTTCTTTCTCTTCATATTTATAGGATGAACTGCAAATCTTTTGTTTTTCAATTTCTTCCGCCTGAGATATCTAGAAACTGCAATCGCTAACAAAGCCTCTTCTTCCGCGTCCATTGTAAAACTAACTGAAAGTCGTTTGATTTGGCCAGACTTAAATATTCCTGCGACATAAAAATTTGTCGCAGCGTTTTCGTCGCAGCGACAAAGTCGCATATTTGGCCGTACCCTTAAAGTAAACCCCCATTTCGTAAAGCTAAAAAAATGATTTAAAAAAGGGTTTCTAAATTTTTTGGATCACCAAAAATACGGGCATAAAGAATCAAGAACCAACATGTGGAATTTCATTTTTTCCTTCGAGTATTTCCGATATTATTCGGAATTTTTTTTATTTTTCAATGGCTACGCAACTTTGCCCCTCAATTAGAGTTACTGAGATATCGAATTTGTAAACACCCTGTATCTACATACATGATTTTGTTTTTGCTGAATATACATATGTCGAAAATTGTTGTCAATGCAAAAAGCACCAAATACCGGCTCTCGAGACCTTTCGTATCAAAGCATGAAATCGTTTAAATCCGTAATATGTTATGCCCGGGAAAAAAATTCTTTCACAGATGTTTATTGCTGCCAGAAATCGCAACTGTTAAATTTCTATAAGGATGCATTTTTACTGATTGCTCAAGACAACAAAACTTAGGTTTGTAATATTATTTTCTAGAACAACTTAATTGCTGTATTAGTAAATAATATACTTAATATAAAGTGATCACATTACCTTAAAGCTTAAAGTACAGGATAATACCATCTAATTTCACTTCCCAAACAGCCGCTTACTAATTGATAATGAGTTGGACTAAATTTGCACGACACCACTATGTCTCTATGATAGTCACTCATTTCCACTATAGTTTTTAATTGTTGAGGTCTCTCTGGCACACATTCCGACAATTCTTGACAAGTATCACTAAAAGCTAACAGCCGAACACCTTTGTCATAAGGAGAACAAATTATCCTTCCGTCAGAGGAGAAAGAAAGTCCTTTGATAAACCCTTTACCAACATTTTTTTCTCTTATAAAATGAGTCAGTCTTGGCAGGTTTTTAATTATTTTGTTTTTCTCTTCGGGATGTTGTTGGAAGTATGCGTTATATGACGCGTTATACCCAATAAGTCCGCTATTTACAATGCCCATTTCCAGACGGGCTTGGCCGCTAACATTGTTGAGGTAATCGTCTAGAGAAATATATCCCATCCAAAGATCTGTAGGTCTCTGGTTTGTAGACTCGTCAGAACTGGTTTCATTCTCGTCTACATAATCCTCAATATAGGTATAAGCGTCTTCGTAATCTGCTTCGTCCCTGTCTTGAATATCATGAACAGCAGTCCACTAAAAGCATTAATAGTAAATAATAACATAACCAAAAGTAATATAGATATTACCGCTCGACATTATCAGCTAATATACTATTTCCAAAAAGTTGTAGTAAGGTAAAAATTAATAAAAAAAGATTAAATTAAAATTTAATTTGAAACTTTGTTTATTTTTTATCCGCTAAAATAGTATATAAGGACCTGCAATAAGAATTTTTTTTTGTAAAAGGTATACTGTATCAGTATGTATGGTAATTCATCTTGTGCGTTTTTAGTATTGAGGTGACGGAGGTAAATTGAGCGCGAAGTCATTAAAGAAAATTTATTCAATAGGTAAACTGGGCGCAGAGAGGTAGGGACTCTTTAAAGCAATAGGTTAACTGGGTGCAAAACACAGTTATAATAGAAAAATATCAGCACTTTTAAAAAATAAATCTTTTATTTACAAATAAAAATGTGCGTTTATTTTGGAACACCTTTTATATCATAAAAATAATATAAAAACTAACTCGACAAACAGGCGCTAACCAGTGTGTCACCTTTTCGTATCGTAATTTATTTATGCAACGAGAAGAGTTTAGCGTCCGTTATAAATTACGAAAACGAAAATGATTGCGGTATTGCGGACAAGAAATAGTCTGTGCTGTTCTTGTATAAAAGTACGCGGCATCCAAAAAGTAAAGGCCCGGGCCAGATAGACAGTTAATTTTCACCCTTGTTGGGAATTTCCGTAATTCATAAGATCGTCAGATTGTTGTAATTCATAAGGTACTTCCCTCAGTAAGAATTTTAGATAATTCACTACTAGTTATATGACCGAAAAGTTTTTAAAGCCAAACACAAATACACTCAAAATGCAAATGCATTATCTATAATTTCTCAGACTATTATCAATTACCTATTATATTGCATTTAAGTACCTGAAGAAGGGAAGCCTCCGCCCAATATACCTCTACGATTAAAAGACACTGTTGTGAAAACAGGTAAAGCTGTTCAAAGATAGACCGTTTGACAAATTGACTGCAATAATATGCAAACTGATCCATTGCCAAACCTGTATTTTCATGGAAAAGTATAATACTTTCGCTTTCTAAATACCTTGCCTGTGCCGATCTTATCTGCTTCGGGTACTATGGGATAATAGCAGCACAGGGTTGAACTTATTGTGATTAGGTATTTAAATGATTTTTAATACATAATAAAACAATTTGTTTCAATATATACTATTTGTAGTATTTATTAAAATCTTTTTTTAATATACATATACAGGGTGGTGCATCGATCCACGCAACACAGGAAATCCCATGCAAATTTTAAGGGGGTCAAAGATTGGCTCCCTTGATTCTTTTAGACCGATAATTAATTTTAATTTATTAAAGAGAATAATTTGACGAATTAACTGATTTGACCTGATTTATTTGGTATTTAGAAAAATGTAAATCTAAAATTGGCGAAATTAAAAAATACGGTTCGAAGCTTTATAATAAAAGCACCAGTAAATGTCAATAACTGATAATTGGAATGTTTATGATATGGCATTAGAATTATTTTTCAGGTAGAATAGTTAAAAGGTTTAAATTTAATGCAACTAGGATTGTCTGTCTGTGATACAACCAAAGGAAAATAGAGGGTAGGAAATAAATCAATAAACATTTTTCCTTGAAGTCATACGCCGCAAATAATTAACTATATTGTATTATACAGTGTGTCCACAAATGGGGTTGACAAAGGGACAAATGGACCAAATTTTTAAAGATGCGAAAAAGGTCATTCATAATAAAAGTTCTCCCTTAATTAATTAATTATTAATGTTATTTTTTGGCAAGAATTTTATTTATTAAGAATGACGTTTTTTCGTATTTTTAAAAAATTTAGTCTATTTCTCCTATCGTCAACCCCATCCGTGGACATACATTATTATAAAAAATAGGTGTATAAACAGCCGAATATATTAAAATCTTCCTAAAAAGTATGCTAAAACTCTTACGAATAAAGTTTAATTCACTTTTAATGGATGGCGTCAACTATATTATTTCATGAATTTTTTTTAGGTAATTCACTAATGGCTACTATGGCTAGGTCATCTACTTATTAGAATGTTTATATGTTTCTTCCACTACTCAACAGATGGTGCTTGACCTAGCAGAGAAAATATGTTTTGCGTGATATTGTTACATACGGTGTATGAAATAAAACAGGATAAGTTTTAACTTTTATATCAATATACGCTACAAACTCTGTTCTTCCCTTCTTAATATACGTATCAAACAATAAATGGTAATTATTCGGAATAATGGGAACACCGAATTTTGTGATGAAATGTTGCATTGGCCCTAATTTTGGGTCGTAGAACACGAATCTAAAATCAGTTTTCAGCGGTCGCACATCCCAAAAAAAAAAAATTATGTTAGGTTTTTCTATGGATATCTTTAAATTTCGACAGTTTCACTTAAACACATCTGATTCTGTAAAACTAATCTATCTTTTGTTCGTAGCAAAAACATCACATTTAAGCAAAAATAGCTAAGAAAATTGTTTTTTTTAAATTCTATTTTAAATTGCTATTAGCCGACATTATTTGCCCACCTGTCAACACTAGTGTTTTGTGCGGTGCTGCCACGTTTACTTAATTTCCTGAAAAAGTCGTCCATTAAGATTAAAAAATAAAAACTAACAACAAACTAAAATTAAAATTCTGTCCAACCTAGCCAACAACAATTTTTTTTTGTTTAAACTACATCAATCATCAAATCCGGCACTTATTCGGATTATTGGAAACACCGAATTTTTTTATGAAATTTTGCTTTTGTTTAAATTTTTTTATTTAATGAGCTGACAATAAAAGGAGCATTAACGCGGGTTAGCGCCAGTTAGTGTGTACAAATTCGGGTCTCCGATGGCCGAGTTGGTACGGTGCCAGCTTTGCAACCGAGAGGCGCGGGTTCGAATCCCACTTCGACCATGGATATTTTGTGATTGTTGTTGGAAGGTGGTAGAGGAATTCTTCCTCGACCGAGGTGGTACCACCCCACATATCCTCTTAAAGGGCTGGCGAAAGCCCTACGGATGTTTCGAGCTCTGGATGTGTGAGTCGATTCCCCAGAACACCCACGGTACTTAGTACTTAGATTTCGGTCTTCGTGGGTTGTCAGAAGATAAAAAAAAACAAAGAGGCCCCATGCTTTACTAAGTTCCATGTCGCAATAATTTTATCTATGACAATGTCATGATTTCTACATTGTATTTTATTCCAAACTACACTAATTAAAAATTGGAGACTTTTGCTTAAAGAAAATAAAATTTAAAAAAAAATTGGTTATATTTGGTTTATAAAATCAAAATATAGAACAAAGAACAAAAAAAATCAAAGAGAATATATAAAATACAAAAAACATAAAATTAAATACACACAAAATATAAACGTGTCCCTAGCTTGTGTGTCATAAAAAAATAGATCATATTCAATCTTTATAACTCATATTTAAATAATATAAAACAATTATCATAAAAAGAAACAAACAAATACAAATAGGTAAAGCAAATTAAAACCTATCAGAAAAATACTCATCCACATCATAGTGTAGGCTTTACCCAACAAAAGATGTTTATTTTTTAAATCTTATATAGTTAGATATATTTTTAATAGATATAAGTAAATGATTGACGTTTTTAAAAATTATATAAAATAAGAATTTCTTTTTATTAAAGTGCTCGAATGTCTTGGTAAATCTAGGTTATTAGAATTTCTGGTATTATAGGGTAACACTACACTCCTGTAGTTCCTTCTCTTAAAAATCAAGCATGCAGTCCAAAATATATAAACACGGCGATGTGCATGCAAATATGTAGAACTACCAGACCCGTTCCTACAACTGTAACTCTCCCCTGTAAAGCTTAAAACACACTTATTAGGTCAGCAAAAATGCTAAAAAAATTAATACACTTTCCTATGAGATGTGACTATTTATAAAGTAGGTATGTATTAATTTCTTCTGAATTCCTTCAGCATTATTACCGATCGGTTCCGGCTGAACAAGTGGTACAAGCTTAAGCTTTAAAATACGGGGCTTCCCCACAGGATTTAGAAAATGACACAAAAAATATGGCCCTACTCTCAGGGCTCCTACTTGTCCTCCCCCCTCTGCAATTTGGGGATTGCGAAGTGTTTATTATATCTTATTTTGCTTATAGGTATAACAACTCAGCTAGGTCTGGCCCTGTATATGTATTATCAGGACAAATCAGGTCTCAATCGAAACGCAGGAGTAGGGACGTTAGTGATAATAAGTAACCCCCTAACACCCACCTGTGTTTTATGATAATTTGTATATTATATATTATCACGGTTAAAAATAAACCTGCTTCATTAAGCGAGCATAAAACCCCTTTCAGTAAACAGTCACAGAGGAGATTCTTAATTGGTACACTATATATTTCCAGTTCAATTTTAAGACACGTGTTATGACACCATTACGGGAAACTGCTAAACTGCAAATAAAATATGCCTGGGTTACTCTACTACTCTCTGGAAGGTAGTGGCTGAACTTTAGGGGTTCGTGTGATGACTAAGCAGCTCGTCGCTCTTTTGACTAAGTGGCGTATATGTAAAAAATCTCATATTGGTTTTTTTCATTAAAGAATAAAGCGTGGTATGACACGTATACCCTCTAAGTGGCAGATATCAATTCAAAATGGTTTTAAAGATATTTACATTTTTTATTGAGACGTACGTTCCAAAAGCGCGAACATCTTTTTCCCTAAAGGACATATATCATATACGCCTCTATGTAAACCCACGCTTAGTTATCGCAGTGGGTAGTTCCCAGACGAATATACTTATATATGTCCGTCAGCCACGCAAGTGCACGCAGTGCTGTTACATCAGATACAAGTACGCCAGTTAAATGTTACAAATCAAAAATTATCAGACAAAAAGTATCTGTCGCTTTTAGCTTTATGTCGAGGCCTTACGCCCAATTATACGGTTAAAAGAATATCAAGATTTTTACAAAAATCTTCCACACTAAAAGTATACACCGGATTATTCGAATTTATGTAGGTTTTTGCAATTTATAATTTTCTTCGTTAAAAAGAGACAGTGCTGAGTTTTGTAATGAAACGCTGTTAATAAAATTTATAATACTTTTATTTTATTAAACTTTATATATATATATATATATATATATATATATATATATATATATATATATATATATATATATATATATATTTTAACTATTTCTCAGTAATAGTAAAATATTATATCGTTTTGTAAGTACTTTTGGAAACTTGGAAGTAATATATACTATATTACTAAAAATGTCTAGTGTATTCCTTTTAGTTCTACAGATATGGCTATAGAAATTATTGCAAAAACTTTAAACCGCTCTCCTGAAAAGTTGGCAAAAGTAATATACGCCACTTAGTTAAAGAGCGACGCAACTGATTGTCAAAATTAAACGTAACAAATAAAATTATTAAATTTTCTCCGCGAATGGTGATCGACCTTATTAAGAAGTTGTTAGAATAAACTTTTGTTAAAACATTTATTGTAATATAGACAGGACCTAATCCATTTTTATAAGGTTCCGTGACAAAAATTTGTATATTTTCTTGTCACATACGTAGTTATCTGGTATTTCATTACGAAAATGGCTTAACTCCTGGCTTGATTTTTTACCTTTTGATATTCATCCCAAAATTGCCCTAAAAATTACCGTAAACGGTACCGTAACGGTAACTTCGGTACGATTTTTAGTATTTTTGTTTAATAAAGTAAGGCCTATGCTAATTAATTCCTTGAATCTGTTATTATTTAAAATAGCAACATGAAGGGAAGCAAATGTGTAAAGATAACTATAAAATTTATTTTAGAAACTTGTATGCCAGGCCCTTAAGTAGGGGTAACTTGGGTACAGATGAGTTTTGTATTATTATCTTTACATAAAACACAAGTGTATTAAAGTTGGTTATAACTATTACATTTAAAGTGTAAAATAACGTTCTTCAATACATTTTTTTATATAAAAAAAGATCTGGGTGGTAACACAAATGAAAAAACAAAAGGTTAAAAATTTAACAAAAAATATTTAATGTTAAAACTTCGACATGCATTAAACAAAATTTAAAGGTGCATGCCTTTGACAAATTTGGAACTTTTAAATATTTTTCGTAAAATATAATTTAAAATCAATTAGGTTATTTGACAGCTTCGCTAAAATGTAACGTTTAAAAATTTTCTTACCAGAGTTTAAATAATTTTTATAGTTTTGTCGCCACAATAGATAGTTTGCAGACACCTGTTTGCCGCTTTCTTACTAGCCGTCGCACTGAGCATGCCAGATGAGATGCAATGTTGCCAAACTTTGCTATTTGGTAGTATATTGCCTACTTTTGTAGGCTAGACATAAAAAACGTTCGGTTTCAATCAAACAACGGATACTACAAAATAAATACTAAAAATGACCGGATGTCCCAAAGTTATTCTGCAGTCACAAAGTAACCCTGGTTTACGGTAGTAGTTTTTGCAAGACCGTTTTTTTCTGATGCCTCTCTAAAAGGTGTAATAACGCTTGTTATTCGCCCGAGGGACATAAAGAATTAGTTTTCTTCAATATTCTTGTACTGAAATAAAGATTTTAATATGGCCTCCCATAAGTTTACAAAGCTTTGTTTTCCCCATCATTATGTACATATGTACAGGGTCTTCCAACGAGGACTGAACAGGGGCTCATTTTTGAGCTTCCTTGTATTTAAAGAAAAATCTAAAATAGCCAATCGATGTACTTTTTCCTGCAGAATTCAAAAATGAAACAAAAAATTTATTTGAACCAGAAACAAAAGAGTTACGCTATGGATAAGGTGTTTTTTAAATGGAACATAGCTTTTTTTATACGATTTTCGGAACGAGTGATTTTTTTATGTCCGTTCTGATTAAAATATTTAATATTGTGACAGCTATTTTTATTAAATTTTAATGTTTTATCCAGTATAATTTAACTTCAACCTGTTTGAAACATACACTAGGTAATAAAGGTAAAATCACCTTGAAATCCTTCAAAGTCAAAAAATTTGACAAATTTACTATAATATTGCCGAAATGAAATATTCATTAGATGAGAGATTGCAGATTGTTATCTTGTTCTACAAATGCCAAGAAAATGCAAGAGAAGCAAGGAGAAGATTTATTGCAAATTTTCACAGAAATATATAATATTATAGTAAATTTGTCAAATTTTTTGACTTTGAAGGATTTCAAGGTGATTTTACCTTTATTACCTAGTGTATGTTTCAAACAGGTTGAAGTTAAATTATACTGGATAAAACATTAAAATTTAATAAAAATAGCTGTCACAATATTAAATATTTTACTCAGAACGGACATAAAAAAAATCACTCGTTCCGAAAATCGTATAAAAAAAGCTATGTTCCATTTAAAAAACACCTTATCCATAGCGTAACTCTTTTGTTTCTGGTTCAAATAAATTTTTGGTTTCATTTTTGAATTCTGCAGGAAAAAGTACATCGATTGGCAATTTTAGATTTTTCTTTAAATACAAGGAAGCTCAAAAATGAGCCCCTGTTCAGTCCTCGTTGGAAGACCCTGTACATACATACATATAAAAATCATTTCTTTTTTTGTAAAAAATGCTGTAAAAAATTTTGAAAATTTTTAAGGAAATTTGGAGTTTCTCAAATACAGTTTTTTAAAATCACTTTTTAAAGATGTAAATGGGAATGCCCAGAGATTGATGGAAGGTTAGTTTTTTATTTGAACCAAGGGAGTGCACGCAGTAGATAAGTATTTGCTGTTTTTTTATTATCACATTTTTATTTAGATCTTAGAGATAATTTGGGTCTCTAAAACTACACAATGGCGGTATTCAGGTAAAATATAGAAATAATAATAATAAAATATAGAAATAATAATTTGAAATTTGATTTTTATTACGTATTTAAAGTAGGTATCTACCTATCTTGTTAAAATTAATCAAAATTGACAATTTACCTGGTCCAAAGGGCGGTGAAAATTTACAAGGGAAGCCATACAAGCCAGTAAAACTTTTGTTAAAAGATCTACTTTTATTAAAACTAATTCAAATTCGCAATTTACCTTATTCAGAGAGAGGTCAAAAGAGCCACAAGGGTCATAAACGAATTACCGCTTAATCTATAATGGGTATTTTTACAGAACATATTTATTACCTGATACCTAGTTAATACTTAAGCCCTAAACTTATTGTAATTTCAGAAATAAGGGCAATCATTATGCCCTTCCTGGCAACTCAAGGTAGCAGTAGATAATATAAAACTAACCCTTCCTAAAAGAATTATTCAGTATTCAAAGAGAGTTTCGACTATTAACAGTGCAGACTACAACTTCATTATTTTTCTCCATTTAAACTACAAACTAGTGCGGCAAACAGAAGTTCTTACTCACAAAGGAAGAATACAGTTCGTCGAAACAACATGAGATTCCAAGGTAAATTTACAACACACACACAATTTACGACACAACAAAATAGTGATAATTCTACAAGATATCCATCACGAGATTTCTATGTCCCAATAATTCCAGAGGATAATTCTGACATGGATGATAATTTTGCAACATATACACTACGAGATCTGCATGGTCCAACTATTCCAGAGTATATTCCGTATATTCCAATAATTCCAGAAGACAATCTTGATATAGATGATTTTTTAAGATATCCATCAAGACATTTATGTGTGCCAATAATCTCAGAGGATAATCCCTATATGGGTGATAGTTTTGTAGGACATTCATTACATCTGTATGGGCCAATAATTTCAGAGGAAATTCCTGACATAAGAGACAATTTTGCAAGATATCCATCACTTTATGTGCCAATAATCCCAGAGGGCAATCCTGAAATGAATATTATTACAAGATATCTATTACAAGATCTGTATGTTCCAGTAATCGCAGAGGATAGCCCTGAAATGGATCATTTTTTAAGACATACGTATGTGCCGATCACCCCCGATCCTTACATGGAAGATAATTTTGCAAGCTATCCATCACTTTATGTGCCAATAAGCCCAGAGGACAATCCTGAAATGAATAATAATTTTACAGGTTATCTATTCGAAGATCTGTATGTTCCAATAATCGAAAAGAATATTCCTGAAATGGAAGATAATTTTGCAGTATATCCATCACAAAGTGTGTATGTTCCGATGATTCCAGAGGACAATCCCGATAATTTTGAAAGATATCCGTCAGAAAATCGGTACGTTCCAATAATACTAGAGGACAATCCCGATATGACAGATAATTCTGAAAGATGTCAGTCCCAAAATCTTTACGACCCAATAACTCCAGGGAACAATCCGAAGGTGGACGATAATTTTGCAATATATCTACCACAAAGTGTTCCGATGATTCCAGAGGACAATCCCGACATAAGTAATAATTTTGAAAAATATCCGTCACAAAATCTGCACGTCTCAATAATTCCAGAGGACAATCCCGATATGAGAGATAATTCTGAAAGATATCAGTCACAAAATCTTTACGACCCAGAGGACAATCCGGATATGGATGATAATTTTGCAAGATATCTATTAACGTCTACAGACTATAAGCCACCTATCAGTCCTCTTAGCACGGAGGGCAATAACAATAGTTTTTCTACTTTATCACAACCTGAGATGGGACAATACATTAATTCCTCAGAAAGAATTCCAGAAAATGAGGATTTTTTTTCGTTTGAAATTCCAATTCCCATCGAGATGGAACATCTTAAGCAAGAGATTCCGCTTGCGTCACAAACGGAGATCGAGTATATTGAAGAACAAATCAGATTCCAAACACTGTCACTCTACTTGGAACTTGAAAAATCGAGAAAAAAGACATCGAAAATTGAAAACGAGGTAGTGGAAAGGCGTTTCAAAAATAAAGATATGCCCAGACGCCTAAAGACAGAAATGTTGATTTGCCAACATATTAAAGAGTTGCATCGTGACTTAATAGGGATAGGAGAAGAAATGATAGACATTTTGAAGCCGAAATCAAAATAATTTTTGTGTTTTTCAGTGATAATTGTGTGTAATTTTAAAGACATTGTATCTAAATAATCCGAAAAGGGTGAACAGGCTGTTTCCACATAGTGTAAAATATTAAAGGGGTGAGTTTAGAAATAATTCTATTTTATTAATTTATTTGATTTTACCTTTTTTATCGTTATCAATTTTGTTAATTGAAGTTTGGTAAGGGTAAAAATTCTACGACATAAACTTATTATTATTATTATTATTAGAAATCTGGTTGGGTTGGGTTTGAGACATCAGATAAAATGACCATTATCATTTCATTTACATTCAATTTTTTTTAACTTCTTTTGCTTTAAAATAATGTACTCCGAAAGGGTACTTTGCTAATTACATAATTTGTAAACGGAGCAAAATAAGAAATTATTTTTAAAAATAATCCGACTAAACTTGTTATTAAAAAAAACATCCGGGTTGTAGATTTTTTAGAACTGAAATATTTTTTTTATTGACAATGTTACCAAATTTAAGTCAATTACCTTAAAAACCGATAAATATTTTATTGTGGATTTTTATACTATAAATTAATTCTGGGGTCACCTCATTTTTTATCGTAGTGTACAGGGTCTTCCAACGAGGACTGAACAGGGGCTCATTTTTGAGCTTCCTTGTATTTAAAGAAAAATCTAAAATAGCCAATCGATGTACTTTTTCCTGCAGAATTCAAAAATGAAACCAAAAATTTATTTGAACCAGAAACAAAAGAGTTACGCTATGGATGAGGTGTTTTTTTTTATGTCCGTTCTGATTAAAATATTTAATATTGTGACAGCTATTTTTATTAAATTTTAATGTTTTATCCAGTATAATTTAACTTCAACCTGTTTGAAACATACACTAGGTAATAAAGGTAAAATCACCTTGAAATCCTTCAAAGTCAAAAAATTTGACAAATTTACTATAATATTGCCGAAATGAAATATTCATTAGATGAGAGATTGCAGATTGTTATATTGTTCTACAAATGCCAAGAAAATGCAAGAGAAGCAAGGAGAAGATTTATTGCAAATTTTCACAGAAATATATCCGTCAATACAATCTCTCATCTAATGAATATTTCATTTCGGCAATTTTATAGTAAATTTGTCAAATTTTTTGACTTTCAAGGATTTCAAGGTGATTTTACCTTTATTACCTAGTGTATGTTTCAAACAGGTTGAAGTTAAATTATACTGGATAAAACATTAAAATTTAATAAAAATAGCTGTCACAATATTAAATATTTTAATCAGAACGGACATAAAAAAAATCACTCGTTCCGAAAATCGTATAACAAAAGCTATGTTCCATTTAAAAAACACCTTATCCATAGCGTAACTCTTTTGTTTCTGGTTCAAATAAATTTTTGGTTTCATTTTTGAATTCTGCAGGAAAAAGTACATCGATTGGCTATTTTAGATTTTTCTTTAAATACAAGGAAGCTCAAAAATGAGCCCCTGTTCAGTCCTCGTTGGAAGACCCTGTACTTAGAAATACTTACAAAACACTCTGTATAAGTAATAATATGTTTTATAACCATATGAAAACGCCTGAATTGCGACAGCATATTTATAATGGCAATAAAACATATTTGTGTACATAATTATAAATAAAATTTTAAGAATTACAAAGAAGAAATCAGAAAAATAATATGTTAAATACTAGGGTTAGTGTTAAACACATGTAGATGATAAAATTACCATTATCATTTCACTTACATTCGATGCTCAATTGTTTATTTAAAAAATATTTTAACTTTTTTTGCTTTAAAATATGGTATTCCGAAAGAGTACTTTGCTAATTTCATAATTTGTAAAGGGAGCAAAATAAGAAATTACTTTTTTTAAATAATCCGATTATTATATACAAAAAAATGTCGGTTGTAGATTTTTTAGAACTGAAATAATTTTGCTTTATTGACAATGATCCCAAATTTAAGTTAATTACCTTCAAAACCGATAAATATGTTATTGTGGACTTTTATTCTATAAATTAATTCTAGGGTCACCTCATTTTTTATTGTAGTGTACTTAGAAATACTTATAAAATACCCTGTATAAGTAATAATATATTTTGATAGCGCCTGTATTGTGACAGTATATTGATAATAGCAATAAAACATACTATAGTATATAATTATAAATAAAATGTTAAAAATAAATGTATTGCAAGTAACACACGGCTACCCTTAATGAACTTTAAATGAGCCTAAAAACCACCCGCCAGTTTTTTGCCGGATATGATAGAGAGATCCCCAGGAACATTGTCTGACAAAAATTCCAATTTTTTATGTACATAGCCGTTTTCTTAACTCGTTGTAAAAAATGAAAAAAATGGTATTTTCATATTTTTCTTGATGATGTAAACGTAAATAAGTACGTTTTTAAAAAATACTAGAGTGTTTTTTCTACCATGTGACCCATGTGTTATTAATTTAATAATTTTATGACGAAAAAAATCGTGAATGAAAAATATTTCATCCCTAAAAAAAATGATCAATCCGATTACTTTGTTCATATAACTAGTGAAAGAGGCAATAATAGCCCTGTTCGCACAAGAGTCACAAACCAGTCAGAGGCAATGAAATTACTGGAAACCAGTCGGCAAACTGTCACGTTACCAAATACCTAAAATTTGATTGGCGCTGATCGGTTTGTGATTCCTCTACGAACAGAGCTAATAATACTCTGTTTATATTAGATTTAAGGAACAGCTTAGTGTTCGTATCTTTTTATTTATTTTGTATTATATTTATTTATTTCTTTATCTATTAATTATATACTGGCAAAGTCCTTTTGTAAAATACATTCTTTATAACACATATTTGTTACATTGTGCCGTTTGCGCAAAGAATGATACTATCTACTGTTTGCTCGTCATGCCTGAAACTTGATATACAGGGTGAGTTAGGAGGAACGCATCAAATTCTAGGAGTGTATTCTACACGTAAATATAAGTTCTCCTAGAATTTGGTGCGTTCCTCCCGACTCGCTCTATATATCAAGTTTCAGGCATGACGAGCAAACAGTAGATAGTATCATTTTTTGCGCAAACGGCATAATGTAACAAATATAATATGTGTTATAAAGAATGTATTGTACCTAGCTTTGCCAGTATATATTTATAAATAAAGAAATAAATAAATAGAATAAAAAACAAATACAAAGATACGAACACTAAGCTGTTCCTCAAATCTAATATAAATAGAGTAGGTATTATTATTGCCTCTAACTAGTTACCTATATGAACAAATTAATTAGATTGATCATTTTATTTAGGGATAAAATATTTTTCATACACAATTCTTTTTATCATGTATCACATGGAAGAAAAAACACTCTAATATTTAAAAATATACTTATTTACATTGACATCATCAAGAAAAATATGAAAATATCGCATTTTCATTGTTTACGAGTTAAAAAAACGGTTATGTAAAAAAATTTAATTTATGTCGGGCAATGTTCCTGGGGGACCCCTTTACCATATCCAGCAAAAAAATGGAGGGTGGTTTTTAGGCTCATTTAAAGTTAGTTATGGGCAGCCGTGAAGACATTAGAAAAATATTATGTAAAATAATAGGGTTAGTGTTAAACACATGTAGATGGCACAAATGTCTATGTATGTATATATGTAGCTATAGTAAAAATAAAGTGAAATAAATATCTTAAATTTACCTATTCAGTGTTTTATTTATTTTTGACGGATTTTAAACATAAATATTATAGGTGTTGTATTAAAAACGTAAGTGTATTCTTACTACGAAAACTTCTCTGGAGTTCTAAGGTTTCTGTTTTTTGTTTATTCCCACCGTTAGCTAATGATTCATATGAATAAAAAAATAGTACCTGCTACTACTACTAAAAAACTTAGCAATTTCTATGAAGTAAGTACCTACCTACTGCATCTTAAAACATTTTGTCATTCTGGTAGAATCTATTGCAAATTTACAAGAAAATATTTATTTATAGAAAAAACGTGATTTACTTAAGTAGCTGATTTTCTTTTGTAGTACATGTTACTACCGCTAGTTTTAATTTTATTTATTGAGACAAAGCTAAAAACTTTTTAAGAGTTAGTAGGTACTCAACCTGTTCTATCGCCGACAATTTATACTGGTTCCTCATTGCTTTGCATCCATAAAATATCGCAAAGAAGTTTTTTTTAACTTAATTTCTACCGACGTACAGCGTAGCCTGGAAAGTTCTTAACAGAAAGTTATTTATTATTAATTTTACGAAAAAAAGTTACTCTTTACAAAAAGTTCTCCTTTTTGGGAAAATAAAATTAACATACTAAAACTTAAGAAGGCATGCACAGGATTGCCAAAAAGTGGAAAAACTTTATACTTTAGTGTAAAATATGACAATAAAATGTTTAATTAAAAATTGTCTATTCGCCAGGCGCTATGTTGGCTTAAGGGGCAAATGACAGGAAAAATTCCGGGAAAACATTTTATTGGGGGTAATTATTCTTTGGGACATTACCAACCAATTCCTCAGTTTTCTCCCTCGAATGAGGTCGAGGTACCCCTCCTCCATTGTCTTAAATTTCTTCGAGTTAATGTCAAAATTAATTAGTTATATGAAAAATTAAATAAAATTAAATTATCTATCAAAAATTTTATTTTATAAAGAATGACCTTTCTTCATATCCTTCACTTTTTGGTAGATTTGTCCTCCTGTTTATCGCATCCATGGACACACTGTAAATATATCAAAATATTGATATACAAATTTAAGTCAGATATTTACAAAAAAAAATTAAGTAGATGGGTTTTTTGGTAAATAAAAGTGCTCGGGGAGAATTAAATAAATCAGTAGTTAAATAAAGATAAAGTTTGCAAGCTCCATTTGCAAAAGTTATTTTATCCAGCAAAGCTATGTACCTTTATTTCTTATTATTTTGAAAGCTGTTCAAAATGACCACCATGAACTTCTTGGCAGTAATAAAGTCGATTTTGGAACTCTCCCAAGAAGTAACACCTGCCATTCTCGAAAATGTCAGAAGTGAATTCCAAAATCGACTTTATTACTGCCAAGTCGATTTTGGAACTCTCCCAAGAAGTAACACCTGCCATTCTCGAAAATGTCAGAAGTGAATTCCAAAATCGACTTTATTACTGCCAAGTCGATTTTGGAACTCTCCCAAGAAGTAACACCTGCCATTCTCGAAAATGTCAGAAGTGAATTCCAAAATCGACTTTATTACTGCCAAGAAGTTCACGGTGGTCATATTGAACAACTTTTAAAGCAATAAGGGAAATAGGGGTACCTACCAAAATTGTTAATTTTCATAGGCTTGTCTTTTAAAGACGAATTAAGATATGGATCTCGGGTTTGCGGTAAAATCTGTACCTTCTGTACCATTTGGAGTTTACATTCCGTAGTATATATATATATATATATATATATATATATATATATATATATATATATATATATATATATATATACATATATATATATATATATATATATATATATATATATATATATATATATATATATATATACATATATATATATACATATATATATATATATATATATATATATATATATATATATATATATATATATATATATATATATACATATATATATATATATATATATATATATATATATATATATATATATGTATATATATATATATATATATATATATATATATATATATATACATATATATATATATATATATATATACATATATATATATATATATATATATATATATATATATATATATATATATATATATATATATATATATATATACATATATATATATATATATATATATATATATATATATATATATATATATATATATACATATATATATATATATATATATATATATATATATATATATATATATATATATAAATATATACAGGGTGTCTAAAATAGGTGATACCACTATTGCTATCTCCGAAATGGTAAAAGATACGAGGTCGGTTAAATTAGAGAAAATGTGCCATTTCTAGTCCCTATTCATATTCCGTTTACGGAGTTGCCAAATTCTCTATAGTTTCTTATCTACAGGGAATTTTTTAAAAATAGTCAAAAATTTAATTCTTAAATATCCCGAAAACTATTATAGTTAGAAAAAAGTTGTTTTTACAAAAATTACACGATTTTTTACCTTCTCTAAAGTAACGTTATTGTTTTGTTTATACCATTTGTTTTTACTGAGTTACTGATACTAACTTGTTTTTTTCAAATACGGACCTGGATTTTTTGCTGCATTTTTTGAAAGAATACTTCATACCCTTTACAACTATGTATCACTTGATTATGGTTTTCGACGTTTCAATCAGGAATAACATCATCAGATTTTCTATCGATACGGACCTGGAATTTTCCATGTTAAGGCACAATTTCACAACCTATCGCTGTGGTTTAAATTATTCAACTGATTAATTGTAAACTATGTTCATGATTACTAACCAGAACCCGTTGGTCATTAAAGTTTGTCAAATTGCACTTAAGCCAATGAGTTATTGAAAGCAAGAGTTTAGCAGACTCAGATCAGATATAATTAGCGGCCTTTATTAACAGCACCTAACTAGTGTTTAAGTTTACTACATATTGTAAAAGGCATCCTCGATGATACATCTTCATTATTTACGTTTTTAATATTTTCGTATCCAAAAATCACCTTCCAGTTCAAAAGATAATAATAAATAATCCTATTTTATTTAATGGTTTCATTTCTGCTGCAACTCATTCTGCTGGTACAGTTGAATTACTATTTACTAGCTTTGAAAACAAACCATATTATCTCAAATTAAAGAACTTTAACTATATTCTAACATAAAACCATTGTCATATTTACTGGGTTCGGATTATAAGGAATTCTAATCTAAAATCCGTTTTCTGCTTTATTTTTTGACGTTGCGTTGAATTATAATAAATGGACGGGCGGACGAACAGGTTGATGGACGCGATTGGACTGACCACACGAAGCCAATCACGCCTCTAAGAATTAATTATTAGGATTTGTTATAATTAAAACTAAGCTTATGCTTTTTTCAGGCGTTGGACCAATTTTACAAACTTGAGGGTCCTGTTAGTAATCATGGTTAAAATTAAAATTTACCAGTTAAAACAATTTAATCCATAGTTACTGATACTGACTTAATTGTCTCCATAATAGGCCGTGAAATGGCGCATTAACTTGAAAAATGTCAGGTCCGTACTGGTAGAATATCCTGATGATGATACTATTCTTCACCAAAACGTCGAAAAACATAATCAAGTGATGCACAGTTGTAAAGGGTATGAAGCATTCTTTCTAAAAATGCAGCAAACAATCCAGGTCCGTATTTGAAAAAAAAACAAGTTAGCATCAGTAACTCAGTAAAAACAAATGATATAAACAAAACAATAACGCTACTTTAGAGAAGGTAAAAAATCGTGTGATTTTTGTAAAAACAACTTTTTTCTGACTAGAATAGTTTTCGAGATATTTAAGAATTAAGATTTTGACTATTTTTGAAAAATCCCCTGTAGATAAAAAACTATAGAGAATTTGGCAACTCCGTAACCGGAATATGAACAGAGACTAGAAATGGCACATTTTCTCTAATTTAACCGACCTCGTATATTTTACCATTTCGGAGATAGCAATAGTGGTAGCACCTATTTTAGACACCCTGTATATATATGAAATAAATAAATAAAATGTTTCTTTTTTGAAGAACTTTAAAATGAAGAGCCACATTTCATAGGGTTGCATTTAAGATTTTAGCGTCACCCCTCAAGGGGGTTGAAAAAGTTAAATAACATAAAAAAGTAAATTTATTAACCAAGATAAATCTAAAATTAGGTGTCTTTATCTTTACTAATAGCAAAGATATCTTCCCATATTAAGACTTTTTGGACACCCCCTATGTATTAATATTATTTTCTTATAAAGCACGACTTTTCACAAAGACTAACTTTTTTTGTAAAATCAACTTTCAGGACACGCTGCGTATGCATTACTGTTTCAAATAATATTGATTCGTTCTATGATATTTGACAGTAACTTACCTCTTCATTTTCATCAGGATTTAAATTTCTTGACACAGCACACCATCCATGGGGATGAATCTGTAATGAACTTATCGCTTCAGCTTCATTAGGAAAATCATCTATAAGCTCTATCCTGTTTCGTTTTCTACTGGGATTAAACAAATAATTGTAAGTTGTCGCTACAGGAAAACTCTGGTTGCTTGTCTGCATCAGTCTATATAAGTTGGGCTAAAAAATGTTTAAATCAGAGTAGTATCTATTTCTTGATACCTAAGTTTTGATATGGTAGACGTTCTAAATTAACTTTTAATATTTTAAACTTTTCAAAGCTCTAGAATTTAAGTATTTTACATATTAAAGAAATTAATAAGACATAAAGAATTACTCTATATATATATATATATATATATATATATATATATATATATATATATATATATATATATATATATATATATAGAGTAATTCTTTATGTCTTATTAATTTCTTTAATATGTAAAATACTTAAATTCTAGAGAGAGTTATAATATATATATATATATATATATATATATATATATATATATATATATATATATATATATATATATATAGGGTGGTGCAACCAAGATGGGGTGGACGATTGTGAGTAAACGGTGAGGAATTTCGAAAAACTTTTGTTTGGATATTATCGACAGTCACACACG
Source organism: Philopedon plagiatum (assembly GCA_963971165.1). NCBI lineage: Eukaryota > Metazoa > Arthropoda > Insecta > Coleoptera > Curculionidae > Philopedon > Philopedon plagiatum. Next base: position 118,632,048 of record OZ020190.1, read on the forward strand.
CTATGTTTTAAAATTATAGCCATAATACAGGGTGTTCCGAAAAACTCGTGGCGAACCAAACTTGTATTTTTTTAAATGGGACACCCTGTATATAATTGTTCCAATTGATTCCCCTGTTCGTTACGATCATTTTGATACAAGGTTTATTGGGTCTAAAATTTATAGTAAGGGAATGGGACGCGGTTAAATTTGAAAAAATGCTCACAGCTCGGCCATTTTTTATAAAAATTTGAAACAGGTATGGAAAAACCGAATATTCCATAAAACGTTACATATCCTTGAATACATTAATCGCTTGCAATTTGTTTAAAATTATTCACTGTTATACAGGGTGGTCAAGTTTTGCAAATACGCCCTGGACTCATTTTTTTTAAATGGAAAACCCTATATATTTTATTTTCATGTTAAAGATAACATTACTAGCTTTCAAAAAATACCATACATGATGCCTTTCTGACCAACAGTTTTTTAGTAAACTAGAAGTAAAAGCAAAGTTTCTTCATTCTAATACGATTATACTGAATTTACGTTGATTATTATTAAATATCTAATATTAGGTGGCCACGACACTATCATAAATGAAACAGAAGATTGACAAACTTGTCAAAGCTGCTGCCGCATAATCAATTATTTACAAGTTAAGCGTAGGTGAGGAAAGAAAACTGAGACCCGAAACCTTTACATGTTTATTAGAGATATTTCAAAAAACAGAAAATATTGTTTTTAGGAAATTTAAAGTAATTAATGAACCAGTTATAAACAAAGATAATCAGTTATCAGTATTATTAATAGTGTAAGAAAATTAATTAAGCAAAAACAGAACACCTTTTAAAATTATTTAGTTATGTGTTATGTACTTACTTGTCAACCTAATTTAATATAAACAATTAAAAAAGCTCATAAAAGGTGTTTAACTAAGCCACCATTTTGCTGAAGGCAAAGTCTATCCATAAGTGAAAGTTTCACTTTTCCCAAAGTCTGTTCTGAAATGTTGCGAAAACTGTTTCTTATTCTCGCCTTCATATCTTTCACTGTGGTTGGAACCTCTTTATAGGCTTCTTTTTTAACATGCCCCCATAGAAAAAATCTAGTGGTGTTAAGTCGGGTGATCTGACTGGCCACTTAACTGGTTCACCTCGCCCAATCCAACGATCTGCCTTCCGATTATCGACAAAATATCTTACATTCCTATGGTAATGCGGGGGCGCACCATCATGTTGAAACCATAAGAATCCCCTTACCATTAAAGATAAATCTTCAAGCAATACTGGCAACTCGTTTCTCAAAAAGTTGTTTATAACTGGTTTATTAATTACTCTACATTACCGAAAAACAATACTTTCAGTTTCTTGAAATATCTCTAATAAACATGTAAATAAAGGTTTCGGGTCTCAGTTTTCTCACCTCACCTACGCTTAACTTGTAAATAATGGATTATGCGGCAGTAGCTTTGACAAGTTCGTCAATCTTTTGTTTCATTTATGAGAGTGTCATGGCCTCCTAATATTAGATATTTAATAATAAACAACGTAAATTCAGTATAATCGTATTAGAATGAAGAAACCTTGCTTTCACGGCTAGTTTACTAAAAAACTGTTGGTCAGAAAGGCATCAAGTATGGAATTTTTTGAAAGCTAGTAATGTTATCTTTAACATGAAAATAAAATATATAGGGTGTTCCATTTAAAAAAAATGAGGCCAGGGCGTATTTGCAAATCTTGACCACCCTGTATAACAGTGAATAATTTTAAACACATTGCAAGCGATTAATGTATTCAAGGATATGTAACGTTTTATGGAATATTTGGTTTTTCCATACCTGTTTCAAATTTTTATAAAAAATGGCCGAACTGTGAGCATTTTTTCAACTTTAACCGCGTCCCATTCCCTTACTATAAATTTTAGACCCAATAAACCCTATATCAAAATGATCGTAACGAACAGGAGAATCAATTGGAATAATTATATACAGGGTGACCCATTTAAAAAAATACAAGTTTGGTTCGCCACGAGTTTTTCGGACCACCCTGTATTATGGCTATAATTTTAAAACATAGCGTGTTTGACTATCGATAATATCCAATAAAATTTTTTTCGAAATTCCACACCGTTTACTCACAATCGTCCACCCCATCTTGGTTGCACCACCCTGTATATATATATATATATATATATATATATATATATATATATATATATATATATATATATATATATATATATATATATATATATATATATAAACAGTGAAGAAATAGCGACAGGAACAATAATAAACAAGTAAAAGAAATATCGTGGAAGCTCTCTGGTAGTGCTAGACACGTGTTTCGTGCTTATTATCACTCGTCAGTAGCACATAACGAAGTTACTGGGTGGGAAACTTGGAATTTGAAAAAAAAAACACAAAGAGTTCACAGACCAGGGACCTGCTAGCACATTTATGTTTTTTTGTCAGGAGACCCAGAGCTTTCCGGGCAACAACCAACATCACCTCGGAGGCTACAATAGCACCTGCGTGAAGCCTCTAACTCCAAGGAATTCCAAGCTGGAAAATTGTCATTTTTATTTAAATATAAAAATCAGGTAGAAAAAAACAAAAAAGATAATCTTGACTGAATTTGAGAAACTTCTGATAAACCAGAACCATCGCCAGAGCTTTACAGCGACTCCGATGATGAAATCCCATTATCAAGACTAATGTTAAAAAGGACAATCAAAATAGTTTCTGTTGAAGGTTTATATTGTTTTGTATTGTAGGTACATATTATAATACCATCCATACAATACCATCAGACATATTATAAGCCATTTTTAAATCAGTGACCAAGTCATGACCTAGTCAGACCATTGGGCAACACTGTCTCATTTATCTTAATACTTTGATTTTTTAGGTTAAACATTGAGTATATGGAGCAACGTTGCCAAATAAGGTGACGTAGTCATGACTAGATCACCGATTTAAAATCGCCTATATCCGATATTTTGATATTTATATACATACATATGTAAATATCATCATATTTACCAACCTTGACCCTGTATACTTTACCCAAAATTTGAAGTTTTCAAAATTAATTTTCCTTAATGCACCAACTTTTATCAAGAATAAAATTTTCTTAGAAATCGATAATAAAAAAGTTTTCCATATGTCCGGCCAACTTTTTGCCGGGCACGGTATAAAAGAAGAAACTGACTAACTGATATATCACACTGTTGGGTCTAGAAACTTGAAATTTTGCACAGAGGTGTCTTATATAACGTAGGCATCCACTAAGGAAGGACTTTTCAAAATTAGATCCCTAAGGGGGTGAAACAGGGGTTGAAAACTTGTATGGAGAAAAATATTAGGTGGTTTTGTGGTTCTATTAATTCGAAACTTCTTAGAAGTACTCTAAAAAATAAATGTTTAAACATGTGTTTTACAGTTTTTAATAAATCAACCCCTAAGGGGGTGAAATAGGGGTTCAAAGTTTGTAATGGAGTAAAATTGTTATACCGCGAAGTCGCGCGCGGAAGCTAGTAAGACAAAGAAGCAAAAAAATGTATGATACATTCTCTTAAATCTTAAGATATACGTAAAATCCATGATGTATAAGGTTGTTTGTTAGTAAAAATTGTATGTTTCTTTTTTTGGTTTATTTCACTCAACTAGAAACTTGAAATTTGCTAGACATTTCTTAGCATCTAAGATTGACGAAAAAAAAAACAAAATTCGGAATATTCAATACAGTGGCTTCAACATGATGGACAACATGAAGACAGTGATAGCTTATCACTCTGACTTTTTAAAAAAAAATTAATTCTTTGCTTATTTTCCAATGTTCAAAAAACTTACTATAGAAACCCGAGCAAACGCAACTTTCTGCCAAAATTCAATTCTGAGATTTACTATTATGTCTGCGATTTGCTTGGTTTCCATGATTTTTATCTTGACACATGTTGCTAAAATGAATTTACTTCAACTATAGTGGAAAATACATACTTACATTGTCCTCTTCTTTACTAATTTGTGAAAACACTTAGAAATAAATTCACAAAACTTAGACGTCTTATTCTCACACCTTGTCAATTTAAACCCTTAGACTATTTTTAGTAATAATAAATCTGACGTTAAGTTTGCAAGTTCACAAAGAGCCACCTAACTGGATCTGACTTTATTAGTTTCATTACAAGAATTTGTTTATTACTTACCCTGAAGGATCTTAAATCAGTGGCCAAAGACAACAAATGAAGGTTATGTATGATAATGATGAAGCCAGTTGTAGTTGATATAATCATTTTTGTACCATCAGGTGTCAACTTCATTCTCATCAACCCACTCATCAAGAATACTTTTTCAAAAAGCATATTGTTTTCAGTTCTGTCATTTAAATTCCAAGCATAAATAGTGCCGTCAAATGCTGATGTGACCATTACTTGCTCCTGTTCTGACCATTCTATATTTTTAATCTAAAATAAAATTTATAAAAATTACCTAAAGATAAAAAAGTTTTAACTTGGAAATTTCTTTGATGTAACAGACACAGACCAAATGTAAATCAGAGAGCATCAGCTTTAAGTAAAAATACTTAGATTGGCAAGAATTACGGCAGGTATACGTTATATTACCCAATTTGAATGTCCATGTAATGTACGGGCAGCAGTTTTAAGGTTCCTTAAGTCCCACAACTTAATAAGAGCATCGTCAGATCCAGTAGCAAAGGTTTTGTCATCCAAAAACCTTAGAGAAGTTGAAATTATTTTAATAACAAATGTTTTGATAAATGTAAAGATTTCTAAAGAACAGAGAGTATACAATTTAATGTAGTAAATCTATAACAAATTTTTAAAATACTTGTTATTGTTGTTAGTATGTATTAAACATCAATACTTACCTAACACAATTGACACAATTGAGATGAGCATTTTCTATAGCCGTTGTTTGTTTTTGAGTTGCAGCATCATAGAGGAGAACTTCCTTGCCCTCACATGCTGCCACAAGCAATTTCCTTAAAATATTTAGGTTTTTTTTTTTAAACTCTTTTTGAGTATATTAATAATAATATATATTATAATCATATATCATAATAAATATACTATAATCAAACCCAACCCAACCTAAGCAAATTAAAAGAGCAAGGCTAATACTAGTAAAGCATGGGTAAATACGAGGGTAAATATCAAGTAATAATCAGTCAACTTGTAATCAAAATTTAATACCTAAGTAGGTAAGTACCTACTTTACAGAGTACTGATAAACCTAACCTAAGAAGGTTTAAAAATGCATAACTGACTAACTTTTGCTATAAGCTAGTAGCTATGAGAAATTAATGCATCTGATATCCAACCGTGCTAGAAAATATACTTGAGTGCAAAAGAAACTATGGTAACAACTCATCATGTGGAAGAAAAATAATCGGCAGTGTCATCATCACTTGTGACATTATATGTATTTGAAAATACCAATCAAAAATTGAAAGTGACATAGTCTAAGCAAATCTGAGCCATGCACTGATAAACTGGACCTAAATCTTTCAACTAATCATAGGACAAAGCGTTGATATATATTATACATCAATAATACATATCAATGCTATATTATAATCTTTGCATGGGGAGAAGACAAACATATCTCTTCTGTCCAAGCAGAATTGGCAGGACTCGGGCTTTGGTATTTAAATATTTTTATGAACTTACAACAGTTAAGAAACACTTACCCATCTAAGCTAAATTCGAGGTTAAAAATACCACCCCGATAGTGATAATATCTATCTACATGCTTATCATACTGCTTGGTATCAAAAGAGTGATACAACTTAGATATAAAACTGTCTGTAAATCCTATACGTTTCTTTTCAAAACCAAAACTTCTGTTAGTTAAAATATTATAAACATGTGCACCAGACGGAACTTCACTAGCAGTTCTTTTGGGAATTTGTTCTCTTGTTAAACCAACATACAGTTCGTGATTGTTTGCGCTCATTTTAAGAATTACCTACATCTCTTAATGTTTCTGTGTTAATTTTTCTAATTTAATGATTTGTTTTTTCAGGAATTCCTTTTGTTTACAAATTTTCCACGACACCTTCGAATCAGTTGTCATTGTCAGCTGGTTGTCAACTGTCAGAAGATGAAGTTGTAAATTTGTATATGCAACCAAATATTTTCAGTGATTTCAGAAAAAGCACCAATAATTGCCTTTTTTTTAGTTTCTTCCCTCTAACGTTGAATTTACTTCTAAGTGCTTCTTATAATCAAAACCATTCTTATCTCTAATTGTTAAATCTGATCCATTCGAAAGTAAATATTCAATTATTTCATGTTGACACTTCAGGATTACTAAAAAATAATATTGTATATTGTATATTCAATTGCAAACATGTTACAAACTCTTAATATCTGAGTCCCAGTCTAAAAATTACAGCTTCTAGGCGAAGTTACATATCTTTGAAGATCTGTTAAATAAGGATATAGTAAAAAACTTAATTGTACCTATTACCGTGACCAAATTGAATCAATTCAACTAAACTACAACTTAATTTTTTTTAATTCAAACTAACTACTAATAACAAAATTTAACACAGAACGAATTCTACTATTAAAGTCTCAACTTTCTACAAATTCATTTAAGATTCTAAGGGCGGCTATCTGTTAATTACTAGCAAGTTAAAAGTGACAAAGTGTCTTTTTAGAAATAATAAAAATAGCAGGAATAAGATAAACATTGAGCACATGTTGTATGTGTATCGCGACCTCTTAATCTAATCGTGGAAGCCTCCAAATATCAAAACTAATGAAGTGAGAAGTAATATAAGGGTAGTTCCAAGATAAGTTGCTCATTAGTATACAAAAAATTTTGTTTTTAAAGAAATCAGCAGCCGTGATATATTTTGAAATACTTGTAAGTAATATTCTTTAGATCACAAATTTAGCATCAGCAGTGAACTTTTTTTGCATTTTATGGTAAATAGGTACATTATTAGAGTATAAACATATGTGACAGTCACATATGTTACTAAGAGAAAGAAGGAAATGTAAAAGTCAAATTAATAAATAAAAACACAAAATATATTGTTTACTGAATTACCAAGGACTACAAATACTCCCTAAATATTAAATTTAGAGACAAAACTAAAATAAACATATAATTATAAAAAATGGTAACATAAGTGACCTTCAGTAACTTATGTGACACAAAATGTAGCCTTATCTAAAACGGCAAGAAACATATTATTAATATTTGGTTTACAATATATGTATGACTAAAAAAATATCTACAAAGACAATGAAACCTTATTTTTCATATCATACATTAAAATAATGTCATATCTTGAGGAATACTCTCCCCAAAATCATGACACCCTCTTTTAATTATGGGATCTGGTAAAACGCAGCAAATATTCTGAGGCGTAACAATGTTCCTGTCTTCAATATCAGGAAAGACAAATTCACTTCTCCTTCTTCTTAAGCAGTCGACTAAGTAAGACTTATCATCCTTAACTGCAAGAATTAAAGCAACAAAACGTTTTTCCATTTCATGTTTTGTTCCCTCATTATAAGTGAATTTGCATATAACAAAGTTTCCTATCGTAATAGGATGTAAAGAAGATTTAATTTGGTTTTTAAGTTCCGATAGAGGAATGTCATCTTCTGAATCTAAAACTTCTGCTGCAGTATTTCCTTCTATTTCAATATTTTCTTCTGCTTCAACATTAGTCTGTTCTTGAATATTTATCGTTGTGTTTTCGTGCTCGAAAACTTTAACTTTTTTGGACTTAAAGCAATTTAAATCTAACACTGGTAATTTTTTACAAAAACAGGAGTATTCTCTAATGTAAAGATTACTGTCATGGTGAAGTGACAAAGCTTGATGAACTTTCATTATTCCTGGTATTTTTTTTATTGTTATGCCATATTTTTTATGGTCCATAGATGTGATATCACACTCGCTAATAAAAAACATCTTTATTACTTTTGTTTCCTTCCGAACCTGCTCAAACAAAGCCTTAGCATTTCCCACATCGAATCCCCTAGCTACAAGATTGTCTGCAATTCTTTTTATAGCAGCACCGATACCATCCGGTGCTCCTTTTCCATGGGCAGCTTCTGAAAAATTCCAGTTACCACACCTAAATCCAAGCTGATGGAACAAAGTTTTAAAGTAAAAAAAATTGTCTTTGTTTTTGTATTGTGAGGCTGGCCCATCGCTGAAAACGTGGATGACGTCAATATTTTTGGTTTTAAGTAGTAATAATATGGGCGTTAGATGGGCCCACACTGCTGCCGGATCATGTCTTCTCGAATCAGATACTGTGCAGTAAGACTGATATTCTCCATTTTCTAGATAAACAACTACCGTGTGTAAAGTAGCTTGATTATGAGAAGCACCGAAGTGCATAGCTTGAATTTCTGTACCTAGTTTACATAAGTAGTTTTCTGAAAAATCGATATGAACAGCAGATTCTTCATAGCATAACTCTGATTTGCATTTTTGGCTTTGTTTAAATTGGTGTCGGATTCGGAAGACATGCGGACAGAATTGCTCTTTAAATTCCCTGTTGAAAACTGTAATTAAATCTCGTAAGTATCCTTCTTCTAGGTTCCTTTACTGTTTTCGAAATTGTTAGTGTTTTTCCTTCTTTTTCTATTATATTTCTTTCTGTTTTCCAAACGAACCATTTAACTTTTTCATTAGAATAAATTTCCTTAGTTATTGCATTTTTATCCTTACAAATTTGGCATTTATTCAGCATACATAATATAGAATTAGTATCACATTTGACAGTTTCACAGAGCGTTTCCAAATCTACTCTATCAACTATATTTTCCCTTCTTAATGTTTCCAGTTTTTTCTGTAGGTTATCATGTTTCTTGCATAAACATGAATCTCTCTCTGATAACTTGGCTTGGACTACCCAAAAAGGACGCCATTTGAAGAAGCTAGTTTTTCCTAAGTTGACATCAAATTCTTTACAATATTTTGTATGGAGATTGCTAACTGATTGCAAAAGAAATCGTTTTTGCTTCTTTAAGCCTCGAAAGGTAATAGTCTGTTTTTTTCCAGGAGTTTGCTGACTATTATCATCACGGCAATAAAACGCCCTTACTTTCTTGCGTAATTTACTAAGACGGTTTCTCTGAATGTCTTTCCTTCTATTATCGGATCTAAATCCCAATTTTTTAGAAGCCTGAGCTACAAATTTATATTTTTTCAAGTTTGGCCCTTTACAAATTTGGGCAAGTGTTTGCTTTATTTTTTCATTAGCGGTACACTTGTAGGTGTTTTTTAATTCTTTCAGAAGAACATCTTGGAATAATAATTTTTTTTTCACTGGCTGTGGTACTGCTAGGTCTTCTAGTTCTCGATTTAGTTCTGATAACGGAGACCTAGATGTACTAGGAGTGCCACAGACTTTTCTCTTTAGGCGTTGAACTTTTGACTTGTATTTGTTGATTTTCTTTTTTGCCACTTCTAATTCTTTTTCTAACGTCCCTATGCGTCTATAAGGTGCTGCTCGATCTTTTCTCAATCTTTTTCTTCCTCTTATTGACGCATTGTTCCGCAAAACTGGTGGTAATCCGGGGGGTGGAGTACTAGGAGGTGTATTTGCCTTAAGCAGATCCAATTGCCGTTGCTCGTCCTGCTTTTTTGACGACATTTTCTTTGCTTCTCTCGCCAGTACTTCCTTATACGCCTTTGTTCTCGTTCAGATACCTCTTTTATTGGCTTATCCAGTTTTAAATCTCTTCGTTTTCTTGCATGTTCTCGCAGTTTTCTAAGAAATTCATTCCGTCGCTCTGGGTCTGCGTTAAGTCGTTCTCTGTACCGCCTCTGCTTTTCTGCTGCTGTTAAAACCATAATCTAAAATGAATACCAAAAATTGCTTAACATGCAACAAGGTTTCTATTTTATTGTTTATAACTCCTAATTTTGTCATTTATGTTACTCTGTGTCACATATGTTACTTTTGGAGCGGTAACATATTTGACGGTAACATATTTGACATTTCACACATAAAATTTTAAAATTGCCGCTAAATTCAATCTAATCGGTGCGTTTAGATAAATAAAAGAAGTATTCACATTTGAGGTTATGTTTCCATAATTGGTATACAATTTGCTATAAAAATGTTTATGATTATTGGAGTAACATGTTTGACTTAAAATAAGGTAATTATTGATATTACTGGAAACAGCGAATTTTTTCATGAAATTTTGCACAGACCCTAATTTTGGGTCGTAGAACACGAATCCGAAGTCAGCTTTTGGCGGTCTCGTATGGTTTTTCCAAAAAAAATTTTTTTTTGCAAAACTTTTAGGTTAAATTTTAGGTTACCTTTTTTTTATAGATTCCTTTAAGTTTCGACACTTTCACTTCAACATATCTGTAAACTTATAATTTTTATTAGTTTTCGTCACACAAAACACCACATTTAGGCAAAAATAGCTAAGAAAATTGCTTTTTTCTATAGAAAATTCCATTTTATCGCTACTAGATGTCATTATTTTGCCAGCTGTCAATTTTCCGGCGTTGCCACGTTGCATTTTATTTTCCCTAAAAGGGCAAAAAGATGATCCCAACCAACACCCTGGGGCACCGGTCCCTCTTCGCCTGCGAGGAAAGAGACTGGTCAGGGCCCCTAACCAGGTGCTAACCCTGTTCCGACCTTAGGGGGCCCTCCGATCCACCGTTCGTATCAAAAACTTTTCTAAGTCGGTGAATTAGGTGACAGATCTAATATTTTCGATATAACGGTGGTATAACGGTGGATCGGAGGGCACCCTAAGGTCGGAGCAGGGTTAGCACCTGGTTAGGGGCCCTGACCAGTCTCTTTCCTCGCAGGCGAAGAGGGATCGGTGCCCCAGGGTGTTGGTTGGGGTCATCTTTTTGCCCTTTTAGGGAAAATAAAATGCAACGTGGCAACGCCGGAAAATTGACAGCTGGCAAAATAATGACATCTAGTAGCGATAAAATGGAATTTTCTATAGAAAAAAGCAATTTTCTTAGCTATTTTTGCCTAAATGTGGTGTTTTGTGTGACGAAAACTAATAAAAATTATAAGTTTACAGATATGTTGAAGTGAAAGTGTCGAAACTTAAAGGAATCTATAACAAAAAGGTAACCTAAAAGTTAACCTAAAAGTTTTCCAAAAACAATTTTTTTTTTGGAAAAACCATACGAGACCGCCAAAAGCTGACTTCGGATTCGTGTTCTACGACCCAAAATTAGGGTATGTGCAAAATTTCATGAAAAAATTCGCTGTTTCCAGTAATATCAATAATTACCTAAAATAAACATACGCACCTGCTTCGACGAGTATCTTTTTCAAAAACTTTTTTTGTAATCCACAAAACACAGTAAATTTAACACCAAAATCAATCCAAAACACTTAACTAACGTTTACCGGATGTCTGGTGAAAAACAATGTTGTCGCGTCGCACGTAATTTTATTTATTTCTTGGGTAACATATTTGACGTCATTTCCAGATACACTAACAAATTATAAAATTATGGATTTTTTTTCAGTGTATCTCACAAACAGCTACCTATTAATAAAAAAGCAGTACATAAATTATTATTATCTGTCGGAAAAAAACAAACAATATGTATCTTAAAACTATACCGCGTTTATCAATTTACAAAACCGCATCGGTGACTGGTAACATATATGACATTTACCTCAAAGATTACCATTTTTTTTTGCCAAATACGCAAAATTACACGAAGTTTTTCATCACAGTTCTGGATTAGGTTAAATAAAATTGACAGAGAAAAAAATAGTGACAAATTTTTGAAATTTAACGGTAAAATAATTTGAAACGCAAGTATTTCAACTTATCTTGGAACTACCCATAACTGTTCAATCCTCTTTTAAGTGGAGTAACCGCGATATACGTACAGTCATGTCTCATGTCATTAAACATAATTATCAGTTGGATAACAGTACCCTTTGCGGACTGAAATTTTGCAATAGACAAAAAATGACTTTGGCTTGCTTATATTTGCTTTAAAATTCCTACTTCTAAGTCTTTCAATAGAGAATATGCAGGGGGGCGCAACTAGGGGGGGGGGGGGGCTAGTGGGGACTTGACCCCCCCATTCTAAATTAGCACCCCACCCCCCGGAGCGGTTGGTGCATCATTGCATACTTCGTTTCTTAGAAATTTGATTTATCCTCAAATCAACTTTATCTTAAGGGTTAGGGCTTAAGCCCCCCCAAAAGGCACTGCATGTCTAGTTGCACAACTGAATATGCAAATAACCCAAATAAATCTGAAATATGTTTTTTTATATTCTCTACATAAATTAAATGTTTATGGCGGTTGCTGTTATCCATTTATTTTGGTCTTTATTAACAAAAAAAAAGGATATTCTACTACAAATTTTCGCGCGAATTTCAAAACTTGTAAAACGTGATCCCATTGGCTGTGTCGTCAAAAGTGTCTTTATGACTCATTATAAGTACATGGCGAATTCCAGTGTTGTATGGTCATCAAAAAATCCATACAAATGGCATTTAATGCGTATCTCATCCAGTGAAATATCCCTGCACTTAAAGTAGAAGGTTCTTAAAATCTTATTTATGTATATTTCAAGCCGAAATCGGTCCAGGAACCTTTCAATTTCGCAACAAAAACTGGCATTTTTGCGAAATTTTTACACATCATATCTTAATAATTTCGAGTAAATAAATTACAATTCTTTGTTTTCTTTAACGAAAAAATAAGCAATTTAATTTTAGTTAGGGGGTAATTAACGGATAAAATAAACCCAAAAAGAATCACTAAAATAAGGAAAATAGTGTGGAATAATGTCGGTTAAAAATAGGATTTGTCGGAAAAAATCAAGAAAATTCTGTTTTTACCCCTTAAATACGCTCCTGGATGAGCCATTCGGTATTCATTTTAAAGTGTGATTATCCCTTTATAAGATGATGTTGAAAAATTGGGAAAAAATTAGATAGGAAAAAATACAGAGTGATTTAAATGTACAGACGTCGAGGACAAAAAAGTAAAAAAATCGAAATTTAATCGGCGATTGCCCCTTTCCTATAAAGACTGAAGAAACTAAAAAATATGGGTGTCATGTATTTTGACGAACTCTTTTCGATGACGTATATGGGATTTTAATTTGAACCATTTTGACCCCACCAAAAATTAAAATCGTTGAAATATTTGGGTCAAAAATCGAAATTTCAAGTTTTTCCCCAATATATCCATTTCCAGTGATTTTAGGTTTAGGTAAATGTATTGCAAAAAGAATGTATTTGAGATTTTAAAGTTTCACTTATCAATCCGTTTTTCGATCCAATGCGTTTTGTTTTCGGTACCAAGCCAAAGAGGGGTCTGTAAGTGGCATTTTCCGACCTAAAAAAATTCAAAAGAATTACTTGCCATTTTCCGATCCTCACAGTTTTAATAAAGTTCTGAAGCTCCGGGTCCTCTATAACCTCCGAGAATTTACATCCATTTAATTCACTTTTGCGACCTGTACCCAATTTCAACGTAAATCGCGGAAATTTCGACTTTAACGTTTAATAGCTCCGATTACCGAAGCTAGTTGCACTATTCCTCTATCAACCCAAAAAATTCGATTGCTCCCCCTCTGACTGTTTCGGAGAAAAATAATCCAGTTCGACTTCAGGTTAAGCTTACTTTAATATGTAGATTGACACTTATTTTTGCTGATCTCCTGACGTCATTATTCACTGAGGACAAATAGTAATGGTTGCTTTTTAAATTGTTATACATTATACCGAAATGTAAACATTTCTTGTAGTTAAATTATCCTAGTAATTTTCTTCAAAATAATATTATTATTTTTGGGTTAGTAATACTTCTTTAAATGATTTATGCAATAAAAAAATATGTGCAAATTCCTTATACGAGTAGAAGGTGTGTCTTGGTATGTGCTTTTTTTAGAGCTCCGGGTAATACCTACGTGACGCCATAGGCGGATCAAGACCTCTATTTTTGGGGTGCTTAAGCCCCTGGTTTATATATAGGCGACTAGGCCACTCAGTTGGATTTGGGGGGGGGGGGGGGGCTGCTTCGAGATTTGGGGAGGCTTAGCCCCCCAAGCCCCCGCCTAAAACCGCCTATGCGTGACGCGCTACCTCGGTGTGACACCCGAAACTTCAAGATGCGTTCGTCTCATTTTTTTCAAAATATAACTTTGTGTGGACAAGCTGCCTAATTTAAGTAGTAATTTACCATTGCAATGTGATTAGAGCGATTTTACCATCCATGCAATGTAGATAATTATTTACTTATACCAACCAGCTCTTAAAAGTGGCGTCCATCCACTGTTATCCTGCGTGTTGATATCCAACTTTGTATCGACGGCAAATTTAACATTTTCAAAAACATTTGAATCTACAGCATAGTGTAGAATATTTAAACCATTTATATCTACACTGCATATATTGGCACCTATCGAAATAATGAAATAATTTTTTTGAGTTTGTTCAGTTAAAAAAATTATTGTTAGGTGGGAGTTTAAAAAAGTCTTATTGCTATATCGACAAATCAGCAATTAGTTATTTGTTCGCGAAATAGTCACGTCGAATCAGTGCCGTAGCCAGGATTTTTTTCGGGGTGGGGGGGGGGTGGGGTTCGGGGAGTCGCCTCTGGACTTCAAAAATCGCGCATTAGGCGGTAAATCGCAACACCTGAAAACTAAAATTTCGGGGGGGTTCTAACCCACTGACACCCCCGCTGGCTACGGCCCTGCATCGAATACAATTCGAGATAAAATTTTGCAAACAAAATTTCTCTCTTGTATGATTTAAGTTTGTTACATTTTGGCAATTTCGCTGATGACATTTTATTCAAAACCACTCGACTAGCGTCTCGTGGCTTTGTTAAAAATGTCATTTTCGAAATTACCAAGCAATAAACTTTCATAATAATCGAAACATTTTTTCGACAAAATTTTCTCTGTTATAGTAGGGGATTTAGAGGCGTCCAACCTGTACCGGGAAGATAGCAACATGATGCCTTTTTGGATTAACAGGGAATGACATGTCTGCCGGCTTGTTTTTGCCCGGAATGTTAATAAGTACTTCCGGTTATTTTTTTGATGATGCATTGCAAGGTCATCGAAAAATCATTAAAAATAGTCTTTACCTATTGTGTAACTGATCTAATAAAATATACATGAATCCGTACTGGAAGGTCCATAAAAACGTTTCCAGGTATATTTCAAGCCGAAATCGGTCTAGGAACTTTCCAATCTCGCAACAAAAACTGGCATTTTGCGAAATTTTGACATTTCGTATTTTAATACATTTCTATGTATAGAAACTGATTTCGGTATATTTTATAATGCATTGTAGAGTCATCGAAAAATCAATAAAAATGGTATTTAATGCGTAACTCGCCCAATGAAATGTACCGGAATCCAAAATAGAACGTCCATTGTATCGTTTTCATATATTCCAAGTCGAAATCGGTCCAGGAACCTTCCAATCTTGCAAAAAAACTTGCAAAATTCTGACGCATAATATTTAATTTCGATATAAAGCAAGTCCGCTTCTTTTGTTTTTCCATGGCAGTCGTTTTAAATTTGCAATTTTTAAATTTTTTCCTGCCCCGGTGCAAAAAACATATTTATTTATAACTTTATCAAAAAATTTGCAATTTTAATTAGTGTGGAGTGTTCTTAGATGATGGGGGAAGAAAATAAACCCAGAAAGAACTGGTAAATAAGAGACCTATGATAAAATAGTGCCGGTTAAAAATAGGATTTGTTGGAATTTTTTTTTAAATCCATATTTTACCCCTAAATACGCTTCTGGATTCCAGATTTGTTTTAAAGCCTCATTCTCCCTCTATAAGATAGCGTTGGAAGAAATTAGATAGGAAAAGACAGAGTGATTCGAATGTACCATCGAAAAAAACTCAAAAAATTGAGATTTAATCGTCGATTGCTCCCTTCCTATAAGGAGTGAAGAATCTAAAAACTATGTGTACCACGTACCTCAATGAGCTCTTTCCGACGAGGTATATGGAATTTTGATTTGGATCCAATTTGATCCCGAAAAAAATTAAAAACCGTCAAAAATTTACATCAAAAATCGTAATTTCCAGCTTTTCCAAAATTTTCCCAATTTCCAGTAGTTTCAGGTATAGAAAGATGTATTGCAAAAATAAAGTATTTGAGATTCTACAGTTTGTCGTGTGAACCCGTTTCTCCATGCGCGACGTTTCGAGTTATTAAGTACCAAAGATGGGTCTTGCAAGTGGCATTTTTCGACATAAAAAAATTCAAATGAATTATTTGTCATTTTCCAATACTCACCAATTTTAATAGCGTTCTGAATCCCCAGGTCCTCTACAATCTCCGAAAATTTAAATCGATTTAATTCACTTTTGCGATCTGTAATCGATCCCATACGAATTCGCGGAAATTTTGACTTTGACGTTTAATAACTCCGAAACGAAACACCCTGTATAACAGAATTTTTTACCGAAGCTAGTCGCACTATTCCTCTATTAACCCAGAAAATTTGAAAGTTTCACTAGCAACCATATCTGAGAAAAAAAATTGAGATTGCCGAAAAACAAGATTAATCAACAACATACATTTTCCTCACTGACGGGTGTGGGGGGGGGGGCATATACCGCATGGCAGGACGTCTATAAAAAGTAGTCAGCAGAAGTGCCTTCCGGGTGGAAGACTGCTAGCAGACAAAACTTTTCTGAAAGGGTAGGTGTAAATTTACTTGCATGCAAAATTTCAAGATGTTTGGTCATTGGAATAGCAATCGGGGGATCGAAAAATGGAGTAAGTTAATCCTTCTGCCAGCACCTATCGCTCCCTATATGCAAGCAAATTTTCACGTCGCTGCCGCTGGCTCAAAGGAAAAATTTGTTTAAAAAATAACCGGTAGTGTCTATTTTACTTAATATTCCGGGCAAAAAACAGGCCGGCAGATATGTCTTTCCCTGTTAATCCAAATGCTAGCAGTCAATACAAAAAGGCCTCATGTTGCTATTTTCTCGTTACAGGTTGGCCGTCTCTAACGCCTGGACTATTTTGATATATTATATTTGAAGAACTAAAAAAAATACGTTGCTAAGCAATTTCTTTTTAACAAATGGCATTCGTGCAGATGGCAAAAATCCTCGTCTTTGATTCGGATATTTGTAGCCGCCAGTACTAATGGTGTCAAAATTAAATAACGTCATTGGCCAGCACTCATGCTATTTATTAAAACATTTGCGTGGCAACTCATTTTTTCGATTTTTTGCGGAAAAATTACCTAAGAGTAAATATACTAAAGGATCTAGATAATAATATTACCCAGTTCGAACAAATTCCTAAAAACAAACCTTTTTCAATCAAAAGTGCAGCTGCTTGAAGCTGACCTTTGTAAACAGCAATCATTAAAGGGGTTCTGTTTGTATTTAACAAAGGCTTATTTACATTAGCACCTAACATTATCAATAAGTGCAGAAGTTGGATGTCTTTCATTTCTAGCGCTTGAATTATTGGAGTTTTATTGTCTTTGTTTTCAACATTTAGCAAAAGGGGCCTGAAACATACAAACGCGTATACCAAATTACAAATTAAATAATGTCTGTTAAGAATTCTATGCTTTGCAAGCATAGAATGGGTAATTACTCTTCTTTATAAGAAATATTCGGTCCTAGCCCTACATAGTGTTTAAAATTTTGGGTATAGGTACATCAAAAATTTTTGAAAACAAATTCTTAAATATATGATTTTAGAAAATCTAAATATTCGAAAACGAAGTTTTCTCACACAAAATCCGTATTCCTTGAATCCTACTTAGATGGTACCTGTGCTCTTTCAACAGCTCTCTCTTGGTGACGCTACTTAAATATAATTAGGTCTAATCAGACCCTGCACCGGTGTAATCAAATGATTTAATCAATAACGTATTTAACCTTTAGTAGGTACATGAATGCTTAATGTGACGTAACCAGATATTTTTCATATGTTTATATTATAATTATAACCTCTTGAAAAGTTCATGATCAAAAATAGACATAGTTTTATAGAATTTCATTACTCACCTTATAGCGGCAATCTTCCTGACGACCGGTATTTTCCCCAATTTCACAGCTCGAGTCATGTGCATGACGGAAGTGTATGGACCAACATCTTCCGTGGCAGCCTTGAAGCACAACCATTCTTCGTCAGTGTCTCGTTGTATTCGGAAATTATAACATGTACAAGGAGACAGACTGTCAACTTTATATTCTGTTTTGGGACCACTAAAATAGTTTTTCAGAAATCGACAAAGTTTTCATATATCACACTCTTCCTCCTGTCTATCCTGTTCCGAAGAATTTTTTAGTACCGCGGGAAAACATACCGGTACAATTTATTATTTAGGTACCCCAAAGCTTTTTGATCCGTTTTTAATATCTTACAGTTTATAAATTTTTTAGCAAAATACTATGCATGGGGGGCACAATTTTCATATATGCATATACATAATCTTGCACTGTGGAACTTGACCCCCCCCCCCCCCCCCGAGAGGTACCTGGATTCAACACTGTATTCTGGTAAATAACTTAAGATAAAAGATATCAAAAATTTAAAAAAATTAAAATAAGTAAAAAATATAACTGTAAGTTCTTAAGCTGTGTCAGTGGCGTCCTAAAGTATTTAATAGATTAGGTTGGTCGAATTTACCAAATATGTACAGGGTGTCCAGTTTTCGACACTTTGTCAGGGTATTTCGGTTATATTTAAAGATAGAGAGCTGCGGTTTCCGAAATACTATGATACTCTTTCGCGAAACGTATGATACTACAATACAAATATAATTTTTATAGACCCCTTCGTTTCGGAGATAGAGGGCGATTTTGAAAATGTGTAATTTTCAAGCACCCCTCGTATCTCAGCTGCCTTTTCACTTATCGGTAAGATATTATATAGTTTTCTGCGTAGAATCCATTGGCGTAGTCAATTTTTTTCTAGAAGGGCCGAATTTGAAGATAAAAACCAAAGTTGCATTTTTTTTAAATGGGACACCCTGTATATTTTGTTTTAATTCGATTGATTTTTTCACAAGCTTCTCAAAAATATATAATTGGTGGTATATATCTTTTGGCATAACTTTAGAATTTTACAATTAAAAAAAGGTTATAATAGTAGGCCGTGATATAATGATTTGAAACAAATGAATACTTATAATAGTATCCTTTCTTGGCTGCTAGCCAGCTTGTTAAAATTTGTAAGAGATCATTTAAAAAACTATTGTTCTCAAAACCCCTACTTGTTATTTATTACTGTGTTTTTCGTTTAAAAAAATGGCTGAAATGAGGGTTTATCAGAATTTTGAACAGTATGATATATATGTTAGTTTGCTATATTGAATCGAATGGAAAATCGCATGATGCCGACGAACTATATTTTAACAGGTAGTACGATTTTATATCTATTATAAATTTATCTTTGGCTTTTGTCTATATTCATTCTAGATATCCAGATAGAAGACAACCTTTCCCCGATATATTTTCTAGAATTAAAAAAAAATTAGTTAATTAAGTATGGTGCCATGGTGCGTTTATGCAGCCAAGAACAAAACCCCATAACCAGGAAAATCGAGAAGACGAGGTTAACGTTTTAGGCTGTGTAGAAGCAACTCCTACCTCGTGTAGGGCTATTGAGAAAAAAGTTGGAGTGGACAAGGCTCGAGCACAAACCATATTACACAAATATAAATTTAGACTATAAAAGGTCAAAATCGTTGAGCATTTACATCCTGGGGATGCTCAAGCCAATGTGAATTTTGAAAGATTTGTGATATGGTCCGATCAGCCGTATTTCACAAGCTCTGGTATTTTCAATGAACACAATAGCAGACATTGGTATCAAGAAATCTATCATCTTTATTTTGAGCGGGAGCAGCAGGGAAGGTTCGGTTTCAGCGTTACTTGTTTTATTTTGGGAAGGCAACTAATATCTTAAAGTTTGGCCGGGTTCGCATACCTCCTTTTATAGACTTCGTCCTTGACATAACCTCAAAAGTAAAAGTCTAATGGAGTTATGACAGGAGATCTTATTTTTTGTGAATTTACAGTACCAAAGGATAAAAAACAAATTAAATATTTAGAATTTAGGGATATAAAAAACATAAACCTGCAACAATTCACATATGATTTACAATCAATTCCGTGGCGTAACATTTTTGATATCTATAATATTAACGATAAAATAACATTCATTAATGATAATTTAAATGTACTGCTAAACTTACACGCACCTTTTAAAAAAGTAAGAATAACAAAAAAGTATCAACCCTGGCTGGAGAATGTCAAGGACTTAATGAAACTTCGGGATAAAGCACTGAGTAGGTATAAAAAAAACCAGAACGGATGCAAATAGACAATATTATAGAACGCCTCGTAACAACTAATGTAACTATTAAAAATGAAAAAAAGGCTTTTCTTAATGCTAAATTATCAGCAACGAATAATGTTTGGAAGGATCTAAAAAAATTTTGTGGGGGAATCCAGAAAAATAAAATTGAAATACCGGAGTTTTTGAGAAGGCCCGATGAGATCAATAACTTCTTTAGAACATCAGTAACTCAAACGGTTGATTGTGAGGATTTAATTGAGCATTACACAAATAATACTAAAGATACCGTAAAATATTTTTTAAAATTTAAATTTAAGAAATTAAAGAAATTGATATTTTAAATGTTTTTACCCAAATCAAATCCAACGCAGTTGGAGCGGATGGTTTAAATGCACAAATTATGAGTCTTTGCTACCCGTTTATTCTTCCATATGTCACGCACGTGATTAGCTTCTGTTTGGAGAACTCAGTTTATCCCGATGGTTGGAAGAGAGGTCTAGTGACGCCGTTACCGAAAACAAATGACCCTCAAGAATTCAAGGATTTAAGACCTATTAGTGTCCTTCCTATTCTTTCTAAAGTTTTGGAAAAAATTATAAATAAACAACTCACAGAGCATGTGGAGCGAACCGGATTCTACCGGAAACTCAGTCGGGTTTTCGACGGAATCACGGATGCTCTAGTGCTTTGACGAATGTTAGTGATGATATCTTTAGAGCTACTGATGCTGGTAGAGTTACGGTGTTGGCGTTACTGGATTTCTGGAAAGCCTTCGACCCTTTAAATCATAAAATTCTTTTAGCAGTTTTACACTACATAGGTTTGAGCAGTAATGCCGTAAAGTTTTTTGAAAACTTTTTAACTGGAAGGACCCAGTGCGTTAAGATTGGGGAGAGTGTATCTGCAGAGTTACCTATTAAAAGTGGCGTGCCGCAGGGGTCAGTTATAAGTCCTTTGTTGTACGCTATTTATACTTGTAATATTCAAAGTGCTCTAAAGCATGCTAATGCTCAATACTATGCAGATGACACCCAAATATACCTGTCCTTCAAAAAAGAAAATGCTCTTGAATCTCTTCAAAATTTAAATAATGATTTAGAAAACCTACGATCTCTCTCTTTAAAACATTCTTTGTATCTAAACCCAAAAAAATGTTGTTCGGTCCAAAAAATGACGTCAGTTTTATAAAGGATCAAATCAATATAAAAACAGATAATACTACACTAGAAATAAAAAATAATGTACGTAATCTTGGACTTGTGTTTGACAGTTCACTAAGGTTTGAACAACATATTTCAAGCCGTATTGAACGTGCCTATATTAGGTTAAAACTGCTTTGCTCTAGTCGTCATGATTTGTCAGTGAAGCTTAAGAAGCTGTTGTGTGATTCCCTTGTTCTCTCTATATTCAATCATGCAGATGTTGTTTATGGTAGCTGTTTAACTCAAATTCAAAAAGATAGAATACAAAAAGTGCAAAATTCATGCCTTCGTCTAATATATGGAATTAAGAAGTTTGAAAGAATTTCTCACAAGCTATTGGAGGCAAAATGGTTGAATATGGAGGGTAGGCGACGGGCCCACTTAGCTTGTTTTTACCATAGAATTATTATCTATAAAACCCCTGCTTACTTGCATGATAGGATTGTGTTTCGCTCTCATGTGCATAACATAAACATTCGTTATAAAGGTCTGCTAACGCCACCTATACATAAAACCACATTTTTTGAAAGAAGTTTCTCATATAACGTAGTTAGCCTATATAATTCTCTTCCTGAAAAGCTAAAATCGATGTCCCCGTCGAAATTTAATCGTCTTATTTCTCAGTATTACCTGAACAGACAAAACAATCTATAGTAACCAATTTTTTTTTTAATGAAAATTTTAGAATATTGGGTTGTTAGTAATCTAGTAAATATTTATTTACCTGTATACTAAAGTTTATTTGAACTAACCTATGTTACGCCAAAACAAAATTTTTATTTCATATATTACGGTTAAGTAGAGCAGGATAGACAACTCCTATGGGGTAGTCTATCACTGAACTTCGCCTTTTTTTGCATTGCAAAAGTATTCTTTTTGAATGTACACTGACCTATATTGTAAAGTAGGACAATGTCAAAAATAAAGACATTATTATTATTATTATTATCTTGGGGGCCAACTTGTTGGATCATTTGGTACTATCTACCTATCTTGGAAAAGCGTTTCTAACAACATTCTCACAGTCAACTTGTCTAAAAGATAAATATGATATTAATTCGGTTATTTTCCATCTTAACATTGCATATAAACATTGTTGGTCTGTAGACGATTTGCAAACGTTACGGTCAAGATTATACAGGGTGATCCATTTTAAAAAAAATTATTTTCTTCATTTATTCGGAAACGCTATGTTAAATTGTTTTTCTGCTTTCGCCATTTTAAGGTGCGTTTCCTATGGGGCGGCTGACGCAGGCGGCTGCCGCACGCGTCTGCCGCAAACGGCTGACGCTGACGCCAGTATACCCATTTGACGTTGACGCTTGCGTCTGACGCTCGAAAAGAAACGGATAAATTAAATTGTCACATGAGCAGTACTAGGCATCAGACGCTGTGCGGCAGCCGCGTGCGTCAGCCGCCCCATAGGAAACGCACCTTTAGTCAGCAGAAAAAAATGCTACTACTTTGCTAATTTAACCGACTTTGAATCTATAGTAATAAAAGAGTTAGCAATAGTGCGCACTTAATTTGGTACACCCTGTATACCAACAATTGTATATTTCTGAAAAGCTTCTGAAAAAATCAATCGAATGAAAAAATATACAGGGTGTCTCATTTAAATAACGCAACTTTGGTTTTTATCTTCAAATTCGTTCCTTCTGGAAAAAAATTAATTACGCAGCTGGATTCTAGGCAAAAAACTATAGGTATACATAATAAGCTTTGCTGGATGGGTGACCACCGGGGAATGCCGTGTCTCGCACTAAATAAGGAAGGTGGTAGAGGAATTCTTCCTCGACCGAGGTGGTACCCCCCGCACATCCTCTTAAAGGGCTGGTGAAATCCCTACGGATGTTTCCAGCTCTGGATGTGTGAGTCGATTCCCCAGTACACCCATGGTACATAGTACTTAGACTGCGGTCTTCGTGGGCTGTCAGAAGATAAAAAAAATACGTTTCACGAAAAAGTAGTACAGAATTGCAAAAACCGCACCTGCTGTACCTTTAATGATTGATAGATACCCTACAAGTGTCGAAAATTGGACACCCTGTACATGATCGAAAAATGTATCACCCTGAATCTAAAAAGGAAGCATTTTAGAACATACGAGTATGCTTAAATAAGTTCTCTTAAAATGAGTTAGAGAATCGTTCTCTGGAACATCGGAAAGCGAATCCCTGCTATACTTTGGTCTTTTTGAACATTGTTATTACTCAGTTATTTTCTATAAAAAAATGCAAACAACTGAGCAAAATCAAAGTAGTAGGTACAGGAGCTGAACCATTCTGAAGAATTTAAAAAGTGACCATAATATTTAAAAAAAATTACCGATAAATAGTTATCCATTCTTTTGCTCGATCACAAATTTGCAACCTAAATATAGGACTTTCGTCTGGTAAGATATCAAATATATTTTCCCAGTTAAGTGTTATGTCGTTTGCATTTCTTATTTTCATTCGTGGAAACGGCATATGTGACTTTCAATTAGAAGATACACACTTTATGGTAGATAATTTTGCACTTTCCCTACATCTGTATCTACACACGACGTGATTATTGATCAAACTTTTTCCGATTTTGTTACAGTAACCTAGTTTTTGCTACCGTGAATAATTTTTTTTATGTAATTTCTTAATTATTCTATATACAGGGTGTGCGAACTCTAACTTTACAGGTATTTTCTTAAAAAAACTTGTAAACATTTGTAAAATGAAATCAATCAAATGGGGTTTTATGCACTATGAAAATGCTCCGCAAATCACCCACTTTTAATTTTTTTTCAAATTATACCATGTAATTTTTCAGCATTTGTGGGTAGCTTGAAAATTTGGGAATACACCAATAATAACACTTAATATAAACACTAGCTTTCGCCCGCGACCTCGTCCGCGGTATAACAATTTTATTCCTTTATACACTTTAAACCCCCATTTCACCCCAACCCAACCCAACCCCCTTAGGGGTTGATTTATTAAAAACCGCAAAACATGTGTTTAAACATTTATTTTTAGTGCAGTTGCATCAGTTTCAAGTTAATAGGACCATCTAATAGTTTTTTTCCATACAAAGTTTGAACTCCTGTTTCACCCCTTTGGGGCTGAATTTTGAAAACCCTTCCTTAGTAGATGCCTACGATATGTAAGAAACCTGCAAAATTTCAAGTTTCTAGATCCAGCGCGTTGTTAGGTCAGTCAGTCAGTCAGTTTGTTTTTTTATATACAGGGTGTCCCATTACTAATGGGCCATAGAGCAACTGGAGATACCAAACATAAAACTAGACCGATTAAGATTAAATAAGTTTTTTCGAAATGATATTCGATATAGAGATACAGGGTGTTGAAAGTGAAAGTTAACTTTGAAAAATAAGCCGTAATTTGAAAACGGCTCAATGTATCGAATTGAAAGTTGGCATTATTATGTTTTTATGGGTGAGAAATAAGAATTTGTGAACATTTTTAAGGTTCACAATAGAGGGCGCTAGTTACATACACTGGGTTTAATAAACCAATAATTTTTTTCTTACCTGTAATATTAAGTAGGTACGTTTTAATCCAAGTTTCTCAAAGAATGGTATCTCTAAGCTAAAAAGGTAAACTTACTCGATCGTGATATCTCTAACCATTCCAAGATATTTCCGTTTAAACATAACAATGCATAAAAAGTTAAATTAAGTAATTAAATTCATATTTTAATAACACAATGCAATAAATTAGAAACAATGCAGATAAAACAAGCAAGCTCGCTTAAGTGCATGTTGAAAGTGGCCACCGTTTACCTTAATACATTTTAACTGCACTGTTTCCAATTTATGGCATTATGTTTATTAAAATATGAATTTAATTACTTTGATTTTTTTATGCACTGTGATATTTAAACGAAAATATCTCGAAAACGGTTAGAGATATCAAGATCGAACAAGTACACCTTTTAAGCTTAAAAGAAACCCTTCTTTGAGAAATTTGAATTTTAATTAAATCGTACCTAATATTACAGGTAAGAAAAAATCATAGGTTTATTAAATCCAGTGTATGTAGCTAGCGCCCTCTATTGTGAAACGTAAAAGCATTTACAAATTCATATTTCTCACCCATAAAAACATAATAATGCCAACTTTCAATTTGATACATTGAACCGGTTTGAAATTATGACCTATTTTCCAAAATAAACTTTCACTTTCAACACCCTGTGTTTCTATAACGGGTATCAAACTTATATGATTTAATCGATTTAGTTTGATGTCTAGTATCTCCAGTTGCTCTATGGCCCATTAGTTATGGGACACCCTGTATAGAACTAGCTTTAGCTAGTCGTCCGCGGAATAACAATTTTACTCCATTACAAACTTTGAACCCTATTTCACCCCCTCAGGGGTTGATTTATTAAAAACTGTAAAACACGTGTTTAAACATTTATTTTTTAGATTACTTCTGTGATCCTTCGAGTTAATAGGACGATCTAATATGTCTCCATATAAAGTTTGTACTCCTGTTTCACTCTTAGGGGTTGAATTTTGAAAAACCCTTCCTTAGTAGATGCCTACGGTATGTAAGAAACCTCTGTGCAAAATTTCAAGTTTCTAGATCCAACTGATATATCAGTCAGTTTCTTATTTTATGTAATTTATATGTCCGCTAAATAATGGTACACAGCCAAACCACAGATTATGTGAAAATATTAGGGTTTAACCAAAATTACCTATGTTAAAAAGTTGATAATAATCACGATACAGGGTGTCAA
Source organism: Philopedon plagiatum (assembly GCA_963971165.1). Classification (NCBI taxonomy): domain Eukaryota; kingdom Metazoa; phylum Arthropoda; class Insecta; order Coleoptera; family Curculionidae; genus Philopedon; species Philopedon plagiatum. Next base: position 118,658,310 of record OZ020190.1, read on the forward strand.
AGTTTAAAGTTAATTTTCGATTTTTTAAAATAACTTTGGAAAAAGCCAACGATTCTTCACAAAATTTGGTAGTCGGGGTTTTATAGGATGGGAAATTTAAATTTATTTAAAATTTTGGGTTTTATAGGATGGGAAATTTAAATTTATTTAAAATTTTGAGGAAGCCTTAAGGAACGACTATTAATACGACCCTAAGTGAACAAAGGGAACAACAGTTTTGCTTAGATTTAATATGTGCTTGAATAAAGCTGAGTAGGATTCAGGTTTGTTCCCATTTGTTCAGTTGCAGATTTTTGCAGATGATACTATTATTTATGCTGATGATAGTAAATGTTTATTATTAAGGAACAAAACATGTGACGAATTAAAAATTAATTAAATTCTGGGATGAGTAAGATTTTTGAATCTATGCAGTATTAAAATTATTAAGTAATAAATAGATTTTCTACAGTTACTACGTCTTTTTTTATCAAGCGTATTTTCATTGAATCGTGAAGTAATGGATAGGTTGTATATTTTTCCTTGTTTGTTTTGTAGGTATTTACATATAAGTTCTGGGATTGTTGAAAAATAAATCATAATGCATTAGAAAGTAAGAGAAACTAAAATATTTATTTCGACAGCAATGTTTTTTTTAAATTTTGGCATTCATGGGAGGAATAGTTACCCCCCTTTACCCCCCCCCCCCCCCCGTAAATCCGCCCTTGAGTCATAATTCAGTATTTTTTTATGGTTTTATTGAATATAATATTTTAGATAATGGATTAACATCTATCAACAATATTGGAAAATTTAAAATTTTATGAAAGAATATTTCGGGGGGGGGGGGATTTATAATTTTAAATAATACAGTTAAAAGTTTGAGATGTGTGGGTTTATCAAACAAACTATTGATGCTATAAAGAAGAATAAAGAAAAAGGTATTCTTTTGAAACCAAAAAATATGTAATTTAAAGCATTATTATGCTAGTAAAATGAGTTTTATTTTATTTATATATATTTTTTAACAGTGGGACAGCTTGCTTTAAAAGGCGCAAGGAGCGAACGTAACTAAGGTAACATTTTACAGTTTTAGGTTGTTTTAGAGTAAGTAAGCTCTAATTATAGTGGAAATAGCATTAGCGCTAAATAAGTCTTCTTACCCTCATTTTTACAATGGAAGTTTAAACCTCAGGTTAAGTAATAACCTTGGGCATAGTCGAGTTTAGTCCCGGGTCCAAAGTCTATAATCCTAATCCCATCTAAAATGTATGAATAACATCCAAGCGCTGAGGAAGGAACAAATCAAACCGGACTGAACTCGGCAATCCCGATAACCTTGAATCTGGGTCATAAACAACCGCCATTCGAAGTTCAATCCTAGGTTTAGCTTTTAATTCTACATTGTAACTGACCCTTAATTGTTTTATTTTTCATGACCACAATAAAAATAAAAATTAAGCCACGGCTACTAATAGTATATCTAAAGTCACATATCTAGTGTTAAAATTTACAAATGCTTTGTTAACATGCTGTAACCTTATTACCCCGCCTTAAAGTGCATCGGCTTGTGCCATGCCAATTATTAAGGGGCATTTCCATTATAGTATTGTTAGGTATAAGACATTTTAGCGGTTGTCCTCTAAGTACGACGGTGTATGTGTATTTAACCTTGAAGAATAAGTAGTAGTTTTTGGGTAAAGGATTTTAACGAAACGTTAATAGAATAGAGACTATCTTGATATTTAGGTATTTTGTTTTTATTAATATTCAAATGTCTTATAATTCAAAGGACATCAAGAATATTGCCCGAATAATAATTATCGTCTTATTTTGTATTATTTCGCACCCACTTTGGAATAACGTAACACGTCGAACTGAGTGTCGGTCTGTGTTCTCTGTTCTTGCGGTGCCAAATAAGGTACCGAAAAATCTTTTACTAAAAGTACCAGAATTTAAAAATAGGCAGCATTTGTTGCATACTCCTAGTTTCAAAAATAATTGCCGTGAGATTCTTAAAATAATTAAGCATGTGTTACTATGTTTAGAGTTCAGGAAAAATATCAGAATAGTCACGAAACATACAATTTTTTAAATATTTGGTGATTTTTGAAGAAAACGGACACCGTTTCCCCTGTATTCAGAATATTCATACATACTCTTTTTCTAAACATGTGTCTATACAATGTAGTTTACATTAATCGATTTCAGATACGGTGTGACTAAGTGACAAACCAACAGTGTATGGTATATTGCAAGTAATTATTATAATATTGCAGTAATTAAGGTTTCTCTCTTAAGCGACTGTTGCTCTTTTCAGTCACAAATAAATAATTGTTGCTCTATTGTACTTTCCTTTCTCCTTTACGTGACTTTAAAATCTCTTTATTTATTTTATTTCAGTATGTGCACATCGTCAGTGTACTTACAATATGGCGGCCTTGTTACAATCTCTATATACATACATACATACATATAAAAGAAGAAACTGACTGGCTGACTGATTGACATATCAACGCACAGCCTATGCACACCGCTGGATCTAAGAACTTGAGATTTTGCATAGGCTGTTCTTATATAACGTAGGTATCTACTAAGGAAGGGTTTTTCAAAACTCAACCCCTAAGGCGGTGAAACAGGGTTCAAACTTTTTATGGAGAGAAAATTAGTAAATGGTCCAATTAACTCGAAACTTCATAGAAGGACTCTACAAAATAAATGTTTAACACGTGTTTTACAGTTTTTCGTAAATCAACCCCTAAGGGGGTGAAATGGGGGTTCTAAGTTTGTAATGGAGTGTAGTGCTTGAAAAGATTATATTTTGTAGCTAGTTATATTAAAAAAGTTGTCTGTATCTTTGCTGGAAAAAACACTGAAAGAAACAGCATGAATGTATTCCTTTCTACTAGGCTGGGTGATATGCTGAGAATTTTGGGTGGATTGCTTATCAATTAAAAATCATTTTGCTCTGACATATTGCAGATAAACATAACCTAAGACAAATAATACTTTTCAGTATGTTATTATTTATGAAGGTAATCTCAGGATGAGAAATTTTAAATAGAATTTTTTTTATTTTTGCCTTACATTTTTTATTTTTGCTTTAAATCTGGAATGTAAGCCTGAAAAACTATTTAGGTGTGCCTAGTGCTTTTAGTTGAAATTTGGATTTATATATATTTATTTTATACGCGAAATAATAAAAACAAAACTGTTGATTTTGTTACAACTGTAGAACAAGGAATAATACTTTATACTTAAACTGAACCGAAGATTTTACGTGTAAAATGAATTTTATGTACAGGATATTTATTGTATTTGATAGTTGTCATAGTATAGTATGGTTTACATTATACCGTTGATCTTTTGACTGCCATAAAACCCTAATTATCCCTATTTACATATTTTCGGGCAGGGCCGGAGTATAATTTATTTTCTTTACCTGCACCCCTAGTTATCATAGTCGTCAAGTACAAAATTTTCCTAGTTCTAACAGTACAAAAGCAGAAATTCAAGATTTTATGATAGACAATAATATATATTTTGAAGAATCTTACAAAAAACGGGATCTGTTACGGACATACATGTTGCGTCTTCCCCCCTACTATTGTATATTTAATCCAATCGAACTAATATGGCATCAAGTAAAATCAAATATTAGAAGGAACAATACTTCCCCAACATTAAATACATCTGTAATAGAATTAATAAAAAACATAGTAAGTAACATTCCTGCAGACAGCTGGAAAAACTGTATACAACATGTAATTAAGGTGGAAAATTCTTATATGTGTATCAGTACTAATGTTCAACCCTTAATAATAAGTGTAGATGAAGATAGTGATAGTGACACAGAACTAAATTTAGAGTAAAGCAGAATTAAGTCTATTATTGTAAAACTTTTCTCTGTACACACACTGTGCTGTATTTTAATCTTAATATATACATTTATTTTTACTATTATTATTATTTTTATATTATTAATTGATCTTTATTTTCGTTTGGATTAAAATGTCTTTTTAATTCTAAATAAAAATAAATTATTATGTATAATAGATTCACATTTTCAAACCGACCCTGCACCTATTTAAATGTTTGAAGATGTTGGGCCTACACAATGGGGTTTAAGCAGGTAGATGATTTATTGCAGAAAAGGTAAACGGTATAATGTAAACTATACTATACCTAAATACGCTTCAATTGACTTTTTATTAGAACTGACTTAGTTAACGTGATTTTCGAGTTAGTGCTGACAAAAGATGTAATAGTGTGCATTTTCAAATTTTATTTCACGAGAGAAAATCCACTAAAGGAATTTTGCAGATTTTCAGTACTGACACAGATTAGGACCAGATGCGAATCTTACGCTTTCGACGGTGGCTCAATTTCGAGAAATTATAAGGCGGCGATGCTCCTTATTATTTAGTCTGTCGCCGAACGGTGAATTCCTCGGTGTTAGCGTGTGGGAGCGTCTCGGTGGAATAGAGAGCAGGCTAATGTTATTACATCAGTTTTGTTGCGTTGATTTTATGGTTTAAATTGTTGTTGTACTAGGTTGTAGTGTAATTTTAATAAACGAGATACGTTTTTGTATTTGTTAATGATATAATTTTATATAAAATGCCACACAATATCATGTTTTAATATTTTAAAATATAATCCATAATGTCTCTGAATTAAAACCTACCAAACGCGTGGAAAATTCCATTCACGGCTTCGACGCTCGAAGCGACCGGGCCGCTCTGTCCGTAGCGCCAAGACCGCGGAATCCTGGTATAGGAAAGTTATTAAGAGATTCGCATCTGGTAGGAGTAATCTGTGGTACTGATATAAACTGAGGAATAGGTAGAAATTTATTCCTACGTTGGCAGCAATTTTGAATTATAGTTTTCGATTTATTTTTATTACATTTTTTTTTTCAATTTCCTGTTTATTTTTAAAAAGGGCATCGTTGGCGCGCCACCCCTAAAACTTTTGCGCCCTAAACCCGGGCTTCCTTGGCTTGTTGGCTAATAAGCCCCTGATTACTACACACTGTGAAGTAATGAAAATGGCTAGCTACTAAAAAAATGCGTCAATAATAAATGTATTATTTAGTTATAGATAAACAGTCTTTATCGTAACGATTTTAAAAGCAATAATACTAGTTAATAATTACTATGCGAAAACTACCGAATAACAACAATCGGCCACGGCAGTTCTTGAGACTAGAAAGTTAAAATCGAAATCGTTCTAGCAAAGAACACTTCGTGGTGCGTGGCGCTACAATATGTCGATTTGTGAAGAACCAAAAACTAAATAGTTAATATAACGTCGCGAAAATATTGAAAAAATGTTTAAAGTTGTAGTGCTACGATGAAAATTTTGTTTCTCGTATTCCTGTCCTTGTTTTGTGCAGGTGAGAGTTGTTCTTAAGGTGGTTATTATAATCATTCTGCTGTTCTGCTAGACTCAAATTTGCCGTATGTTCCAGTAAAGTATATACATAATAAAATGCAAAGGTCTTTAATTGAAGTATTGACATCGAAACAAAATTAGGGTCACATAATTATTTTCAAATAGCCGTAAACCTTAATATAATATAGGTAGTGCAGATTTTAATATTATCATTCTTTCCAACATTCTCATCCTAGGCTACATTTTTGATATTAATAACTCATTTTACCTTAAATTGTTCCTAGTGTGGCATTGTCGCCAAATATTGTAAATATAAATATAATCGCCCAATACCTACACCTAATCCTTTTGTGCAATTAATAGTCAAAGTAGGTAAATATTTTAACAATAACTGTCATAATATAAAATTGGTCTCCAATTTTGACAATTTACGTTTCTCACTTACCTGACTGTTGACATTCTCTTACGAGGGGCTGTTATAAAAAATCTTAGTTGCAAAAAAACGACAAAGTATTTAAAGAAACTAACTTTATTCTTTTCCAAAATATTCTCCCTCAGCTATAATATATTATTCAGTCAGCTCCAGGGCCACTGGGTTGTAGAAAAGTTTTTTTTTTTGTTTCAACTTTACCGCGAAGAACTTTAGTTGGCACTTCTTCGTTTTCAAAAAGACCTTAACGTTTTCAAGGTCTTTTACCAAACAGTATATATATAAAAAATATTTAGAAAATGACCCGAAAAAGGGTCGAAACGTCAATAGACTTTTAATAAAAAAAATGTTTTTACTATGAACCTAAGCCCAAGAAACAAGCAAAAAAAAATTTATAAATGGTTCCAGAAAAATAAGGTATATATATATATATATATATATATATATATATATATATATATATATATATATATATATATATATATATATATATATACATATATTCAGTTTTATTTTATTACTTATATTTTTCTTAATTTATGTTTTTTATGAAATAAAATCCACGTAAAACCACGCAATTAAGTGAGTGAATAGTGTGAAAAATAACCACTCATACTTTTCAGAAGAAATATAATAACGTCCGGATTTTGTCCGGATTTTTCTATAAACATGTCGTGGCTAGAAAATCTTTGATCTGGTAACCCTATACGCACGTAAAGATGGTTTGATATGCGTGTGCATATACAAAGTTTCCTGTTTATTTCATCAGAAAACGCTTGAACTTGACGATTTTATTAAATTGATATTATACAGGGTTGCTCAAAAATGATAGGCGTCTGAAGGCTGTAACAGCTTGAGTTCACTTAAAGAAAAACGGTTTGTAGGTACCTACTTGTAACACTTTTGTTTTATTGATAAATGTCATCTTTCGGTTTATTATACCCGTGACTGATCTGGATTTAGAATCAGAACAGTTTTGGTAAAACTTAACATTTTTGGATACAAAATGGAAAGCGAAGATCTGAAAGTGCTGTTTTTTAAGTTGCATTGTTCTATAGTCTGTCACATTGCCAAGAAGATCGTCTTACCCGATTAGTCTTCGACTAGGTACATTTATAATCTTTATCTTAGAATTTGTGGCTGAACTGAATGTAATTCTTATTATTGCATACTTAAATTGCTCTTTTCTTTAGAAATTTGCGAATACTTAGACATAAATTTATAGTACCAAACTTAGTTGTCTGATTTTTTTTTCCTCTGTTAATTCCAACCCGTGGTTGTCATTTGAAATTTTTTGTACGTGCCTTGGTGTTTTAACACTTCCGCATAACGGGTTTCTCGCTTATCTGACTGTTGGAATCTTCTTAACCGCCTAAGATAAAGCAAAGTTTACTGAAGCAGAATTATTATAATTGTATTTAATATTTACTACTTAAAAGACACAGTCGTCTACTTGCTCATTGCCATTTTAGATTTAACGTCAATGGTACAGGAACACCTTTTTTATTTGGAGAAATTTGGTTTGTTTAATATTGCTATAGAATAATGTGGTACAACCTGCTTTTAAATTAAGTTTTAAATTTTTAGCACCAATAGATCAGTTTTTACCATAGACAAAATATATTTAGACCATCACAACGTATTCGCGACACCAGCTGAATCCGTCCAATGTATGGGCGAAAAAGTGCGTTTGTACGCATTGGGCGCCAGTCAGATTTTTAAACGACGGTCCTCTCGAGGCACGCGCACTCGGGACGTCTAGCAAAAGTGGTTGTTGAACTCAATGACGCAACTCGGCGATCAGAACCGGACCCAGTTGTAATCACTGAAGGAAACACATGGAATACAGCTGTTGTAAATTCTGAAGTTGCTATTTCCATTTGCAAAAATACTTTTAAGTTTTGAGTTATTAAGATTAACTCTAACCAAATAAATTTTCTAACTTTTATCTTAAATGCACTCCGGTGTTGAAGTGAACACACACGCGGAGAAGTAGAAATATTTATCAGTGACGTATATTGAGTGTGGTCAAGGTGTCAGAAAGGCACTGATGGGGTGTGTGTGTATTAGGGGCATTGTATAAGGGGTAAGATGGTGTAAGAAGGTCATATATAGTGTCAATGCCTCCTTCCCCTATATTGCATAAGGGTGAGTGAGTGTCCAAAAGGCATATTTGCGCTTTCGCCAAAGGGGCACTAAAAATAAGTTGATTAGGGTAGAGGGGAGTATTTGAAAAGGGATGGCGAAAGAAAAAAGCGCTTTCGCGCCCAAGGATCGCTAAGATATCGGTGGATTAGAAGGGTGAGTGTCCAAATGGCATATTTGCGCTTTCGCCAAAGGGGCACTAAAAATACTAGTGGATTAGGGTAGAGGGGAGTATGTTAAAAGGGATGGCGAAAGAAAAAAGCGCTTTCGCCCAAGGATGGCTAAGATATCGGTGGATTAGAAGGGTGAGTGTCCAAAAGGCATATTTGCGCTTTCGTCAAAGGGGCACTAAAAATACTAGTGGATTAGGGTAGAGGGGAGTAATTTAAAAGGGACGGCGAAAGAAAAAAGCGCTTTCGCCAAAGGATCGCTAAGATATCAGTGGATTAGATTGACATGGGGCCGTAAGTAAGTAGCGCTTTCACCAAAGTATCAAGTGCACACTGTAAATAGGTGTAAAAATATTTACATCTTACCATAGAACTTGGTTTGTTCAATAATTATACAGGATGGGATGCCAATCCAATAAAATATACAGAATGGTTTTGGTAATTTTTTTATTTACTATTTTACTTCGTAAAACAGTTGCATATTTTATTTCTATTGTTTAGAATACTATATTTATATTTTATTTCAACTTTCAATTTTGTAAATGTAACGTTTATAAAATTAAGAGGGGGGCATTAAAGAGACGCACTGTGAGCTATTTTCGAGGAATTATCGACAGTTTTGTATAGCAAGAAAACTCAGATTTAAGCCAACAAACTATACAATTTTTGTTAAAATCTCACTAATGGTTACATTTTTATCATTAATAAAAAGAATAATTACAAGTAATATATTTAGCATTTATTACTCGATAAAAGATTCACGTCATGTGAAATAAATTTTGAAGTACGGTCCTGTCTATCACAAGGCAAACGTTCGACAAGGCGCAAGCCCGCAGAAGACCGTCTGTGTTTACGGATTCAGCTTGGTAAATTTGCCACATTCGCAAATGACATTATTTCTCTATTATATATTATCTCTATGGTTTTTACTTACAATTTGCCGGGTATTAAAATTTTCAACTGTATTTTTTGTGTAATTATATTATTGCAGCTTGTATTTGTTTCTAAATTGTTCATTTCACATTAAATGCTTTTAAATTTTTCTTAAAGAGTAAAAGTTTGAAAACGGAAAGCGTTGAAAATCATATTTGCAACGGGTAGTTAACTTACCAGCAAATTAATAATGTTCCTAAGTATTGAACTTAAAAACATTAAAAATCATTTTCAGTGGAACGACTATACCTACCTAATTTTTAGTTCGCACTACTACATTTGTTATTTTAATTTTTATTAAAAAATATTCGTGGTTTTAGTTGTGTAAATTATTTTATTTTTTACGCTTCTTCCTAATCAAAAATAATAGGTTTATCCAGCAATTTCGTTAGTGCATAATACAAAATTCCTCCACTCGAAAAGCTTATCCCCAGAAAATTATAATTTTTTCTGATCGAATTCACTCTCAAAATAGCGGTTAAACATAACAAAACGGGACGATGACGTCTGGTGATGTAGTCTCACGATGGGCGACCCAAATTAAGGAAATATCTTAAGCTTTGGCACCTCTACAAAAATTTTACGACTAACTTTGCTAATATGACACTTGTCGAAAACCTTAACCTCACTTTTGTACTTTATGTATGAATACTTTATTTTTCTGTGTCTATGTGTGAAAATTTATTAAATATTATTATTTTACAGTTTTACTATTTGTTTCTTATTATTGTACACTTGTACAGTATTCAGTATTCATTCGTTAGGTTCAGTGTACACAATGTTCCTATCGTCAATGATGTTTTATAAAGGCACAGAAAACGTAATCATGTACCTAATCAAGGAGAAAAAATTTGTGTTGAACACCTCAGTTACCTGAGTTACAGATCTAACTAAAGAACAAAGTTACATTTATTTTTGGATTACAGGCCATATGTCCGTTTGCCAAGTGTATTTGTAAAAATAAGTGATTTAGGTAAAAAATCGCCTTTATTTTGCATTTTTCTAGTGGCAGAAGGGTATGCAGCCGGCTACTCAAGAATAAATATAAATTTAATATTGAACTTTTAGAATTTTTACATAATCCCAGTGTTTTTGATAAAAAAAATGCCGAAAACCTTAAAAAGCAGCTAATAAGCGCGCATAAATTGCTTTTAGTTTTGCTGGTATAAGGGAACCCTTTTCCACAACCAAGGAAAATTGCTTAACGAAACCAATTAGTACTTTATAGTACTATTAACCATATCCTGATTTAAACCTAAGCAAACCTGATGATGCTAATATGGTTAGCGAAACGTACGTGCAATACCAAAATTTGTCTTGGTGTGTGGTGAAAAATTGTTTAAACAGTATCCAACAGTAAGCCAAATCTTCCAGAATCTCAAAACAAAAGTGAAATTAGTAAATTATGTAAGAGGATCTGTTGAGAACTCGATAAATTACAATAAATAGAAATTGCGTTTTTACATAGGGCGTTTGTAGGAGGTTTTCTTTCACTATCACTGGTATATAATAAAATTTGCGCAATCAAAAAATAAAAATAATTCTTGGGTGCTTGTATTTCTGTGGAACAATATGATGTAATCTGTTGGTAAATATAAAAAGAAGTATTGCAAAGAAATTAAAATAAATTTTTATAGGTAACTTGCTGTTCAGGTTATTAAATTTAGCAACCCGAATTTATTATGCAATGATATGCAATAACATTATAATCTAGCGAGATTCGCTAACTGTTATCGTTTAATTAGACAACTATGGGCCTACGTGGGCATTCATGGATTGATTGACAAAAATAAGCATAATACAATAAGGAATATGCACAAATTTTTTTTATTGCGTAAATCGTTTAAGGAAGTCATTACAAACCCAAAAAAAAATTTTGAAGAAAATTACTAGGATAATTTAGCTACAAAAAATGTTTACTTTTTGGTATAATTTATTACAATTTAAAAAGCAGCCATGTGTCCTTAGTGAAAAGTGACGTCAGGAGATCATCAAAAATCTACAGATTAACGTAAAGCGTAACCTAAAGTCGAACAGGTGTTTTTCTCGGAAACAGCCAGAGGGACAGAAATCGAATTTTTTGGGTTGATAGAGGGATAGTTCAACTAGCTTCGATAAAAAATTCAGTTATACAGGATGTTTCGTCTCGGAGCTATTAAACGTCAATCTCGAAATTTCCGCGATTTCCGTTGAAATCGGGTACAGGTCGCAAATGTGAATTAAATCGACGTAAATTTTCGGAGATTGTAGGGGACCCGGAGCTTCAGAACTCCACTGAAACTGGTGAGAATCAGAAAATGGCAAGTAATTCTTTTGAATTTTTTTGGGTCGAACAATGCCTTTTGCAGACCCCTCTTTGATACCTAATAACTCGAAAACCAAACGTCAGATCGAAAAACGGACTCAGAAGTGAAACTTCAAAATCTCAAATAATTTTTTTGCAATACATTTACCTAAACCTAAAATCACTGGAAAATGGAAATATTTGGAAAAATCTGGAAATTTAGACTTTTGACCCAAATATTTCACGGTTCTTAATTTTTTGTGGGGTCAAAATGGTTCAAATTAAAATCCCCTATACATATGTCATCGGAAAGAGCTCGCCAAAGTATGTGTTATCCATATTTTTTAGTTTTTTCATTCTCTATAGGAAGGGAGCAATCGCCGATTAAATTTCGATTCTTTTTACTTTTTTTTGCCCTCGACATCGGTACATTTGAATCACTCTGTATTTTTTCCTATCTATTTTTTCCCCAATTCAACACTATCTTATAAAGGGATAATCACACTGTAAAATGAATACCGAATGGGTCATCCAGGAGCGTATTTAAGGAGTACAATTCGGATTTTCTTGATTTTTTCCGACAAGTCCTATTTTTAAACGACATTATTCCACACTATTTACCCAAGTTAGTGATTCTTGTGGGGTTTACTTTATCCGTTAATTATCTAAGAATACCTCCCACTAATTTAAATTGGATATTTTTTCGGTAAAGATATAAATAAATAGGTTTATTTGCATCGGGGACATCTAAAATTTGAAAATTTTTGAATTTTCGAAGATTGCAACGAAAATAAAGAATTGCAGTTTATTTACTCGAAATTATTAAGATGATATGTCAAAATTTCGCAGAAATGACAATTTTTGTTGCAAAATTGAAAGGTTCCTGGACCGGTTTCGACTTGAAGTATACATGAATACGATTTTAGGAACCTTCTAACGCATTAAATACCATTTTTATTGAGTTGTCGATGACTCTACAACACTAGAATTCGCCATATACTCATGATGAATCATAAGTTCAGTTTTGACGACACAGCCAATAGGATCACGTTTTACAAGTTTCGAAATTCGCGCGAAAATTTGCAGTTTCAAATCCTTTTTTTTGTTAATAAAGACCAAGATAAATAAATAACAGCAACCGCCATAAACATTTAATTTATGTAGAGAATATAAAAAAAATATTTCAGATTTATTTGGGTTATATGCATATTCCCTATTAAGTCTTTTACTGTAAATTAAGTTTTATTCTAAATTATTTCTTTTATATATAAATTTACTTAAAATCAACGTCGTTTTCGAAAAAAGAACTCTTGACATTTTCGCAACATCAATTTCTCGATGTGCTCACGCAGCACATCGAGAAGGTTATGTACAAAGTCTTAGAAGAAGCAAAGAAAATCAGAAAAATGATAAAATTAATAGTAAGTTTTAATGGCAAATCTGAGCAACAAAAACTTTATTAAAAGCTGTAATGGAGTAATTATGATAAAGTAAGATATATTCGTGCCACAGGTAATCTCGCGATAGTTTTTATTTTAATCATTGAAAACAGACCTATAGCTTTCTGAGTTTAAAATTTGTAAAATGCGGTGCTAACTAAGGAATAGCCCCACATTATGATGAGTCTGAGACAGCTGGAAAATGTATGTTTCTTTTGTAGAAAACTTAAAGATTTTCATGCACCTGTTTCTCTTAACTGTGTCAGTAATCTTTAATTGATTAGAACCTGGTGGAAATGTTAAGCTAGGTAATTTGATTTGTATAAAATAAAATTATACCTTATCCGTTAAACTTTTACCAAAGGAAATCATCGTAGGGTAATTTTAATTGTTGCCTTTGTTAGAGTCTAAGCATTTTAGGTAGGTACCTAAATTTTAATGGATTTCGAGATTCGCTTCCCAGAGGTACTCGTAATTTGAGTGAACTTAAAGCTTATATATGGGAAACTTGTAAATGTAGAATAATGACTAAAGAGGAACACATGAAAACCTACAATGTGTCGAAAGATACTCAAATCTCGAATCCTTAAAAGAGAATTTTAAGAAATACAAGACAGACTTGGAAGTTCTTGGAGTTTCTTGTTGCTAGTTCACCAAAAAATATGTTTAGTTTTAAAATAGTTCAGATTTAGTTTGTTATCTATTCAAGTTCAGTTCGCATTTGTTATTTATTCAAATATCGGTTTTGCAAACCAGTAAAGAAAGAGATTTATTTCCCAGGAAAAAAATGTTTATGTTTCAATACAGTTTAATTCCGGTTGTCTTAAATACGCGTTTGTTAAATTCATCGTACATTTTTTTCTTTATAAAAAACATTATATCACGAAATTAACTTATCTAGTACGAAATTACCATAATTATTATAGCTTTGTTTTTTGTAATATTACCTTTTTGCCAAAAAAGTAGCGGAAACCTGAAAAAATTCTATAAAAATGGGTGTATAAGATGTGTAAACAAGATGTTCCAGGGAATAATAAAATTATTAAAATTATCGGGGATAATACCACGAGAGCTTAAAAATTACCGATAATTTTTCACGATTGCGTGTTTTCTATAATTTCACGAGTCCGCAGGATGAGTGAAATTTGCAAAGAAAACACGTAAGAGTGAAAAATTATCAGTAATTTTAAAGCTCGAGTGGTATTTAGGGGATTATTTCACGAATGAAATCACAAAAAGTATGAATTGAATACTTATTAAACAATTTAAACAACAAACCTTACTTTCAAATTAAACTAAAATTTATTTATTATTTATTGTATAATAAAAATTACAGACGTGGTAATTGTGAATATAATATGACAACCACGAAAATGACAGGAAAAAATTATCGGTGTAATTTTTTTTAATTGACGTAACGTCAAAAAATTATCGCTGTAATTTTAAAAAACTTTGCTCATCTTACGGGACTTTTAACACATGAGTGAAATAATCACGAATATGTGACCCTTATTGCTTTAGATATCACTATACAATTTTGATAACATAATAATTATATGTACACTTATTTTTACGCAAAGTTTTAACCCTGAACGGAAAGTGATTCACACTATAAGTGCGAGTCCCCTAAAACAGTCTATTAAGAAACGTGTAGACTGTAAATTAGATTACGATTTTATTCACCATGATGGTACCGCCCGTATCACACGAATTGCTGCAACAAAACATTTGTATTATTTTTTACGCATTTGCGAAAAGTTATTTTCACACTAGTGTGTTACAGTGACGCCTTTCATACTAAAATGGCAACAAAAAAATATGGTTTTTCGATGATATTAAATAGGATTTATGATTCATAACTTTAGCGGTTAAAAAGCCTCCAACAGTCGGGTAAGCCAGAAACCCACAGCAGTGCGAAAGTATTGAAATGTATATAATCTTTATGTGATTAAAAGTCGCTATCTTTTCAGCCCCAGTTAAAATAAATGTAGATGAAGTTTGTCTCGAGGTAGCTAGATACAGAAACTAAAAGCAGGTCTTCTCCAATACTAAACATTTTTTCGCAATTTCGCAAAAGAAGGGAACTGAATATGAACATGAAAAAAAATATTTAATTTTGGAGACCTGCTTTTTGTTTCTGCCTGAAGCTGCCTCGAGGCAAATTTTACCTACATTAAAATAATAGGGTAATAAGAAGAGCCAAAATATCTTTACCTTGATTAAAAGAACAGATTTAGTATTTTTAAGTTCGTAAATTCCCAGTTAAGAAAATGTCAAAGGTCAATTATGTGACAAATACCAAATGTGAAAATTTGGGAACAATATAATTTTATGACCATAATATTCAATCAAATATGCCACTATACCTGTTTTTAAAATATTAACCAAATTTAACTATTTATTGTAAGAGGTATTAATAATTATAATTATTCTACTATTACTACCTATATAATAAATGGTTTGGTGATAATGCTCTTATTTTTGTCTGCAATTTTGCATTTGATTATACGAAGTTTTAACAGAAATAAGTTAAAGTATAACTAAATGGGGTAAAACCAAAATATTGGATTTTGTAACATACTGTGTGTGTCTCTGAAGAAGTTATTTACAAATGTGAAACTTTTTTTTATTATCAATCTTACGAAAAAAAGGTATTCTTTATAAGAGTTTTGCTTTCTGAGAAAATAATATTTATATATTAAAACTAGAGATAGCATGTACAGAGCTCCCAATAAATTGAAAAACTAAAATTGCCCCAAGAAAAAAGTACCCTTAATTTTTTTTAGGAGAGAATTAAAACTAAAAGCCTCTTTCAAGTATACCCCACGCTCCCGGCACAAAGTTTTACAATGTTTATGCTGCTGCCGTTGACAAGGAATAGTTAATTATATTTTGTCGGCTTTATAGATCGATTTCAGAGTTATGAATTTTGCGTTTTAATTAATAATTCAGAATTTCCAAGCTGAAACTAAACTTCTGAACCATTATTTGTTAAAAAATAAAAGCAACATTTTTCACTTTAAAATGGAGAGTGTTTAAATTTGTAACGAATAATTAAATTAACAATGAATTAATCATAATTTACTGATAAACGGCTTTTACAGAAACATTCTTGTAATTAATTAGAGCGTCAAATATGTATATACTTTTGCACGCTTGAAATAATTGCATTGTTATATGATTATAATATACATATATATATATAGAGCATGGTAACAAAATAAATGTGTTATTAGGTATCCTTTGTGGCAAAATATTTACACCTGCATAAGAAAATCTAAACAAACCTCTCTGGGTTTGGCCAGGTTTGCCCAGCTTTATTCAGGCTTTTTTTCGGTCCTTTCTATCGACATTTTCTAAACTATTAGAATCTGATACCAATATAAACAAATAGCATATACAACATATTTTGTTATGACACCTGCTTTGTTTGAGAAATTATTTTAGAGAAACAAATTCATGAAGGTACAGCCGTGGTCCGTGGTCAGTAAAAAGTTTCATTATCCATTGGAAAATGCATTATAAATTAAACTTTTTCTGTCAATGGTTAAACCTAGTCCATGGACTAGCAGATGGGATCCTGTCGCTGAAGTGCTTATGTACAATTATCTTTGTCGCCATAAATCCCAGATGCAAGAAAAAAATGTTGACCTTTCTGGCAATTATAATTTTTCTAATGTACGAAGTAAAGGAAAATTTTAACTAATTCTACCATGATTTCTTATAGGAATCTGTCAAGACGATGACGGACCCTACAAAGGAAAATTTATAGGTAAACTTAACTCTTATCACCATCAAGTTTCCGGCGATGTCTACGCTGTGGACAAATACACTCTACTTCTTAATTCCTTCAGCTATGACGGAAATGGAGCTGACACATTTTTTTGGGCCGGTGCAGCTAATAGACCTGGACCTCAGGGATTCATTGTTTCTGATGAACACGGAAAGTAAGTAGTACCTACTGATTGCACTTAACTTATTAATATTATTAGAGGAGGCAAGTTAGATCTGGAGAGTCGAAATAAGCAAAAAAATTATGCAATGAATGAAACCAATCGGAATGGGCCCCTAAAGGTGTCCAGATAAACGTATAAAACTTTTTATAAGAATATCTTGTATCTAATTTTTTTTATTAACAATTTATTGCAGGAAAGTGTTATTTTTCCATGTCTGTTTTCGGTTTTTCCGTCTTACTTCAGTTATTTATTAAAATAGTGAACGCCGTTAGCACCACCGGAAAGGTGTGAAAATTTTACAAAATTTTACTACTGATCTACGACTAATAGATTCGTCAGTATTTAATAAATAACAAAACCGCTTAAAAAGTACGCGCGCAAGCACGCAGCGGATGCAGCTATAATATACTCGTATATTCATGAACGTCGCGTCGCGCACTATAAATAAGTGCTTATAACTTTTGATCAATTAAAGATATTTAAATAAAACAAAATTGTACGTATAAATAATTGCCAAGACGATCAATTCATATATTTTGAAAGTATTTCGAATGTTTGAATTTCCGGTATCTGTAGTAGTATTTGTCAGGCAGTCGCACAGTAGATGTCCTGCTCTTTTCGCAGAATCACGATAGTACCGACAACTGTCGTCTTCTGTTGTACCTATTTTCTTGAGCTGAAGAAGATCCATAACAAGTATTAAGTCGTTTCTATTTAGCAACAAACCCCTTAACTTTTTGATGCAAAGCGATTATAATTGCCTTGGCCTGTCTGTGGGCTGGAATATTTCCTTCATCATCGCGAAAGATCTGAACTTCTCTTGGAGTGATGAAAAGCCATATAATAGAGGATGACCACAAATGGGAACTGGGTCAATATGAATCCTACTGGGGAAACATTCCAGCCCACAGACAGGCCAAGACATTTATAATCGCTTTGCATCAAACAGTTAAGGGGTTTGTTGCTAAATATAAACGACTTAATACTTGTTATGGATCTTCTTCAGCTCAAGACAATAGGTAAAATAGAAGACTGTCGTGATTCTGCGAAAACAGCAGGACATCTACTATGCGACTGCCTGACACCAACAGAAAAGGCTAAAATATCAAGAAGACGTCATCCTAACATCCAAGAAGTAGGCAGCAATTATGAACCCAGCAAAATAAACTTCATGAAGTCTGGAAAATCTAGGCACTTCTTAGATCAGAGTCATGCATAAAAAATCTAGATAGGTGTTAAGAATCCTCGAACCTAAATGACTCCTCTGGAAATCTACAGTGGCGTAGCTATCCAAAAGAAGAACTCCGCGGTGTATAATATCCCAAGAACTCTGAGAAGCATACAGCATCATCAAGACAACAACTTCACTACAAATCTTTTGAGGAAGCCCTAGAATTGTAGCTAGGCGATGCAATATTCCACTATTCAGTTGTTTATTCATGAAAGGTCTAAAAATTCGGCTTAAAAAATTAAAATACAATTTTTATTTTTAAATCGGAAAGTACCTACATATCGCACATCCCGAACAAAACTGTAATAATTTAAAAAGTCAATTTTTGAGTTTGAGGGAAAATTATTAGTAAAAACAACATTAACCGTCATAAAGTTAACGCAATTACTCTCCATTAGATGGTGGACAGAACTGTTTTCTTTGGAACCTGCTTATTATAAATGCCCGAAAAAAAAAACAGTATTATCTTTGGGATACTACAGTACTTTTGATTCGATACACTTTTACTCGGGTTGATATGCTATTCTCGATAAATATAACTATTGATTAATATAATACTGAATTACAGTCCGTTCAAAAATTAAAAAACTTGTTGACTTTTATTAACATTAAAACTTCTTTTGTCCGCCAGTGCAATAAATTTACAGGAAGTGAGTAGTAAATACTGTCATTTGATATTAATATAACAATTGCGGTTAAAAACTATAAGAAAAAGATTACTAACATTTTAATAATGTTTTATTTGATTCGAATTGATTAAAGAACTACCTGCATTTTCCCCTTAAGATCTAATAAAATTCACGACAGGTAATGATACGGTGTCTAGGAATAATTATAAATCTTTTATGGTTTCCAGAAATTATTATTGAAAAATTTGCGGAATATCGCTCAAAAGATATAAATCATGGATTTATTATATAAAAGGATACGGGATGATGTAACATTCTTTGAAGCCAAAACAAACCATTCTAAGCGACACTGTAAACACAATTTGTAAACATTAGCCACATCGTATTCCACCTTGTATTTGTGTACAAAAATACGTTAGAAGCATTACAAGATTTGCTAAAAGTAATAAAAGCCCTAAATTACTTTATTTTCTGCTAAATAATAATAAATTTAAGTTAAAAAGGTTTTATTATTTATAGGTTATGTTATTTCTAAAGGTGTTTATTTATAAATCTATATAAATCTATAAGTCGCACTTTTTCTTTTCTAGTTCATTAGACAAAGACGTACGTGTAACCGAGTGTTCAGACCGAGGTTCAGCCGTTTTCCTAAACAACCAGCACCGACAACACACTTCTGAGCTCCAACACTCCCATGCTATTTTATCTCTTTCTACTACCATTCTTGATTCAATTACGTAGTAATTCGTAGTCTTGTCTATGTTCGTAGTTCGTAAACTGTTCCCCCAAGAAAATAACAAACAACAAAATATAAGGCTTCACGTTCGATACGCTCACAGTATACGGATATCGAATCCTTTTATATAATAAATCCATGATATAAATAATCTTTCAAACTTATACAGGGTGTCTGGAAACGAGTGAGATGTATTTTAATGCTAGAGCTGTTAATTCTAAATAGAAAGATATAGATCAATTTTCACAGAATAGTTTTGTTTCCTCAAATTGGTAATTTTTGTGTTAACATTTTTATTAGCAATTTTTGTAAGCATTTTGACATAATACATATTCTGATTCTTGGAACCTGCCTAATTTCATGGGTCCTGAAATATTTTTGGATACTATTAAAAAACGCTTGTTTCGGAAGGATAAAGTTTCGTTTTCTTTTGCGAAAACCAAATTTTTGATAAAACTTGTCGAAAAATCAAGTTTTCGAAAGCAAAATTTGCGAATGGAAACTTACTCTAAACGATCATAAGAAGTAACAGAAAAAGATTCTGAGTAAAACAGGCCAATGTGTGATGTTTGTTCAGAAATTGTTTCTGTCGTTCTTCGATGTAGTGTAAATAAGCTTAAGAAAATATGTATAGGACTCATGCAGTGGTTAGTATTTTTAGTTATTTCTTAACATTGCATTTTTTATAAAAAGAAAATTTCTGAAAAAAACGAACAATAAAATCGTTTCCCACTTGTAAAAAATCCTTTAGAATCATGTAATACGTTGTTTATAGTTAATTACATTTGGAAGAGGATTTAATGAATAAATAATTAATAAGATGTATTTTCATTTTAGAACAAACGTATTAAATCGATATTTCAACAAGGACTTTACACTAGTTCTTCCGGACATGAAAAAAATTACAGACATCAAATGGTTCGCAATTTACGATATCTGGTCTCAGAACACGTTTGGAGATATTTATATCCCGGAAGAATTCGAACCACCCACAGTTCAGAAAATATCCCAACTGAATGGAAAAACGAATTCTATCAGTACATTATCAGTGGAAATTCTGGATGCCAAACAAATTAAATTAATAGGGCTTACGTATGATGGACAAGCTAAGGGAGCTTATTTCTGGGTGGGAGTTGGTGCTCAGGCTGTATCGAAAGGATTTCAGGTTCCAGATGAGTATGGATAGTAAGTATTTATAAAGGAAATGTTTTTCTATTTTAAACTTGGTCAAGTAGATGTGAGAACTTTCATTATTGATAAGTTCCGTCTCATTTGACAATAACGGGTTTAAATTGATAATTAAATGTAAGAATAAGACAATACTTCGGGGTTACAAATTTATAAACAAAATGACAATCGAAGTATTTATTTTTGACAATGACGTAACTAAAATCTTTTTAGCATGAGCGTAGGACAACTAGGTTTTGTACTCAAAATAAAATAGTTTAACTCAGCATGCTTTAGTCATTGGCGTAACAATGACATTTTTTTGGGGAGGGGCAGTCAGGGCCAGATTTGTACAACACATCAATCACAGTCAAGTCATATTTTGTTTGGGTTTGCTTGGGTTTGTTTGACACAGCGAGGGGGGTTTTGAGAGTAAAACCCTTCCCTAAATGCTTTTAACGAGTTAACAAGTTTTTTAAACAATTACCAGAGAAGAAAATAAAATTGGCATCATTACCTTCTACAACTGTAACTTTGTCAATATTATATTTTGTTCAATGTGTTAATAGTGTCACAAGTGGAAAAACCAATAATATTTCAAACGTCACGTGACACGCGAACCTCAACTAGATCGAAATCAAATGTGAGCTAGAAACAAACTTAAATCATTTATTTACAATAAATAGGAGCATTCAGTCTTGGCATAAACAGAAGACAAATATATGTAATTTACTCTCGAAAGACAACTTAATTTGCTATTACTTACATTACAGATTTGTAGATCATTACTTCTACAATTTATCACAATCACAAACGCATCGGACCGAGGATCGTCCACTAGTCACTTTTCTGACTCTCGTCTTTCCGATCGCCCTATCACCCAGTCAGCAGTTTTCCCCTCCTTTTGGGGAGCGTTGACTTGATCTATGATCTATGAAATATTATTGGTTTTTCCACTTGTCACAATATGATACCTTTATAATACTTTTATTTACTCTTGCACCCCTCCCCCCATACAAAATTCTGGCCGCGCTACTGGACTGGTGCGACGCTTTGTATGTTACAGTGCTAGTAGTGTATCTACTGGTAACTATTATAATAATAGCTATTTGCCATAGTTGATGTAAATTTGGTGCACACTCTTCTTTAATATCCTTTTTTAAGTTTTCTAAATTAATTTAAATATTTTTTGTTTTGAAAATATTTTTCGTACCAAGCGCTCCGTCGCGAAAACGGTACATTTTTAGTACTTTAGCAACTTTCATGAATACCAATTGTTTATATATTACAAGAACTGTTAATTTTAAACATCACCGTAAGAGTGGTATGTGAATTTAATTCTTAAATGTCGTTTAAGCAGTTGAAATTTTTTTAAAAATAAAAGATCATCCAATTTCTTATCCTTTACTCCCTTATTCACTAAAAAGGTTTAATCCTCAACAAATTTAGACTTTCTAGTCAGTCAGTTGTGTTTTCACCGTGTTACGGCTCACATGCCATATAAAACTTTTATTCTATTTTGTAATTTTTGCTATTACTTTGGTTGCAAATGTTTTACCGGGGTGTTGTTGCAAATCTTATTTAGTTCTATTAATGACAACAGTACGTACTAAAATACTTGTGTGTTAATAAATTTGGACAAAAACCTACAAATTCACAGTACAAAACTTAGTTGCCATTCTTACACTTGTCAATTTAGACCCATAACTGTCTTAGGTCAGTTTCAAAAGTTCCAAAGTCTTTACAGAATGGCTTTAGTATAATTTTGCTTTCTTTAAATGACAATTGCTTTGGATTTTTTAAAATTACAAATTTTAAATTTAATTACCCATTTTTAAGCTTTGCAGATTGTTTTTGTGGGTAGCTAAATAAATTATTTGATAAAAAAATGTAGTGCTTACTCTTAGAGAATCTTTTCGTGATTGGCTAGTTTTAAAAGCCTATAAAAGTATGTACCTGTGACTGTGCATTCTAAGTTAAGAAGTTGTTTACCGTAAATTTAATTATTTAAATTGCTTTTTTTCTTTTTAGTTTAGACCCTCTTAAAAGCTACAAAAACAAAACAATTACACTGGAACTCCCTGGAGATCTCACAATATTTAACATTGATTGGTTTAGTATTTTTGATCATGACACTAACACAAATCTTGGATCTTTTATTATTCCAGAAGCCTTAAATGTGCCTCCATCTCTGATTAAAGTTATTGTAAGTATTTTTAATTATATGTTATTTAAAAAAAAAGGGATTTTACCTAAACCTAAATTACTTTAAGCATTTAAATATATGTATTTAAATGTTTTTGAAAATTTTTGATAGCATTGTTTAGATCAGAATGTTCAACTAAATCCTAAAAAAGCCCAAAAAAAAAAATATCCGATCTTACGACTATAGGAATATCCATCTAGTGGTTTTCATTTTTCTTTACAACAATATTATTCGCGATCCCAAAGTATTGTTCAACTTATTTCGTTTATTAAATGTTTTAGAAACACAAAGATAATTTACCACACTGTCTCCAACTTCACAAACACTTCCAAGTCTCCTGGGAAATCTTTGGCCCCGCCATAACTTTCCAATTAGCAGGCATGGTCGGGGAAGACGAATACCTAGCATTTGGCATCTCTGGATCTCAGGAACAGAGTCAGATGATGGGGGCAGATATAGCTGTGGCTTACATAAATGGTTACCAGGGTTACGCTACAGATTATAATATTACTGCACTGACACCGGTACGTAATATCCTGCTCATGTCAATATGTAAACTCTGATAATTAAAATAGCTATTTACCTAACAAGTGCGGAAAATGAATTTTTCCGCACGAGTCTGCCGTTCACCGAACGACGCGTAGCGGAGTTCGGTGAAGCAGCCGAGTGCGGAAAAAATTTTCCGTAAGTGTTAGGTACAATAGTTTTTCTACGAGCGTGAGGAAAGTCAACAGAATTAATCAAAAGTTGAGATATTTTTATCTGATTATAAGTGCTTATAGTTTATTTAGAAACATATTTTATTAGATTATTGATAAAGTAAACATAAAGTACAATATTATTAACAATAATAGTTACATGTCAAAATCTAATACCTAATTATTTATATTATAATTTATTGTAAAAGTACAATTATTTGCATTACTTAAATTTATAGCAGATGCTAGTTGCTTGTTGAATGGCTGTAATTTTGGATCTGTTGCTCTTTGCTGTTCTGGGATAATAATGTCAGTCGAGTGTAGTTCATTTTCGAATTCCTTTTCAAAGTTGTGCTGAGTACTTGGGCCTGGCTGTATGTCAGTGGAGGCGATAGAGTGGCTGATTGCGGTCTGAATATCTTGCTTGCAATACACTTTTTATTTTCCAGGGATTCATCCAGATATCCTTCGGCGACTGTTGTTGATTGCCACCCGCCATGACGTTTAAGATTCGTTATCCCTACTCCAGCATCTGCCAAGAGCGCCTATAGCAGTGTCCAGTGTAGGCTTCTGGATGCGGAAGTCTTAAATATGCGGCTACATCTGATGGTATCTTTCCAAATTTGTTTATACCAACACACTGGATACTGCATTCTCCGTTGTAATACTGGACAAAAAATCTCTTGTGAGGCGTATGTTTCGGTCTAAGCAATGTATATTTTCTGACACACTTTAAGTTCCTCTCCCCAGTAATTACAAAACTTCTACTTGTGTGCGTTTTATTGTCGGGTATTTTAACTAAAATCATGGAGCTTTCCTCTTTCACGTTTTCGATTAATAAATTTGTTAATTCTTCCCGTCTGCACGCCCCAGCTATTCCGAAAATTGTCGCCACTTTATGGAGAAGATAGATGTTATCAAGAGCATTGGATAAAAACTTCTCTATGTCATCTGGACTTAAAATTTTTGATTTTTTTGGTCTAAAACCAACCATCTTTTTCTTGAGAAAAGCAATTACCTTGAAATATCTGCTTATGTCGATATTTTTCTTGAGCTTGAGCATGGTTTTCAGCATTGAATATTTTGACCAGAGTGTGGATGGTTGACAGGATGCAGATAATTCGGAAAAATACACTAAATAAATATCCTCTTTATCAAAACTTGTAATGCCCTTCTTTACGCTCCATTTGCAAAAGATCTCGTATTCTTTTTCATATCTTCTCTTTGATTTTTCTGGTAACAGGTCCGTTTTCACATTTTCTGCTATCAGAAGAATCTCATCGGGAACTCCCTCGCTGGTATTTTCATCGATTCCCTCGAGACAAATATTCATTTTTAATGAGGATTCACTTATTCACGAGCAAAATATTTTAGAACTGCACTGACAGTTTTCTGACAATAAACAAACAAAAATGAAAGTAAATAGCTGGTTAGTTACACATGGTAACTAAAGCATTTCGCAACCACCATAATATACCGGCTTATTATTAATTTGATATATTGAGGTGGAATAGTATATTTCATTACCAGTCCGGAAAAAAGGATTTTTCTGTGCGCGCTTGACAAATTCTCGTGTGAGGCGCAGCCGAACACGGGAAGTCAAGCAAGCACGGAAAATCCATTTCTGGACGTGTAATGAACGATATTTTTTATTATACTTCTTTGAAAACGATAACATAAAACAAAATATAACATAAAAAAATACATACATACAAAATAAACTTGGAATATTTTTATTTTCACAACTGTTATCGGAATTTAAAAAAAAAACTACTAGAGTAATTAAAAATTAACTATTAATAATGAAAGATGCCACTTTTTCAGGTTGAGAGAACATTTTATTAGAATGAATTTAATTGACAGAAAATTAACAACGCTGACAATATGGTCTTTGGCAGGTATGATGCGTTTTCATGGTAACTTTCAAATCATTTAAAAGGTGATTTAAATTTGTCTATGTCAGATAAGATTGACAAAACGTCAAAAAATATTTCAGAAATTCATCTAAATATTCAAATATTTACGAAATAAAATACAAAATAGGTACATATTAAATATCAGATAGCATATAGACTTTCTTGAGTTTAGTTTATTTTCCTATACCTATATTTCTATTTTAAAGCCAAAAAATAGTCGGTATCTTCATTCAGCACACTGAAAGAACTGGAGACCAGGAAAATTTTTTCCGTGCGCTCTTTCCGTGCGCTAGCCCGAAAAAGCCCATCTTACATTATTACTAAAACAGATGAAAATAAGGTGTTTTCAAAGAAGTATAATAAAAAATTATTTCCACACGGTGCGGAAAATTATTTCCACACGGTGCGGGAATATTAATTTTCCACATTAAAATGTGTGTGGAAAATTCAATTTTCCGCCCGCTCGTAGAAAAAATAAAAAATCATAGAATATTTCACACTTTCATATCAATCAAACAATTGGCCCTGTCGCCTGTAAATACTG
Organism: Philopedon plagiatum; assembly: GCA_963971165.1. Taxonomy (NCBI): domain Eukaryota; kingdom Metazoa; phylum Arthropoda; class Insecta; order Coleoptera; family Curculionidae; genus Philopedon; species Philopedon plagiatum. The sequence goes on from OZ020190.1 coordinate 118,684,170, forward strand.
TTTTTTTTTTCAAAAAACATTTTTTAGATGTTAAATTAGGTAAATTGTGTCGAAAAACAGCTCTATCGAAAGATGCTTATTCGGAAACGGATCTGCAAAATTTTCTCGAAAATATTTTTTTTTCCAAAAAAGAATCTTTCAAAATTACATTTTTCGAAAGCACAATTTTTCAAAAATTAAATTATGAACTCTACTAGCGTAAAAAATTTTAATAAAAAAAGGCAGAAAAAGATCCTAAACTAACATCAACGAACTGTTTTTGTCTTCGGTCAGGTTTGTTTCCTTGTGTCTGCTACCTAGTAAATTACTTCTTCAAAAAAGCGTTTTTTAAATATAATTATTGGAAGTTTTTTTCGAAACAATGAAAAAAATGTGGTTTCGAAAAATGTTTTCTTAACAAAAAAAAATTCGAAAATTTGGTTTATAAAAAAAAATTGGAAAACACCTAGTTTTCGAATAAACGTGTTTTTAAAAAATGTGTTTTCGAAAACTTTTTGTATATTAGCCCAAATGGACAGATTGTATAAATAAAAATATGCTAGAATATTTTGTAAGTTAAGATGATCAACCGTTCTGTTTCCAGTATTAATAACCCAAGGACATCGACAATAGAAAAAATCTTAGGACAGTTTCCGAAAGCATGTTGATTGGAAGCAACATTATTGAGAAAGTTGTTATAAGATTTTTGAGCATTTGTCGATGTTCGAGGGCTATTCGTAAGAAAATTTTTTGGTAATTTTAGAAATAAAACAAAATGTTTTACTATTTTGGTACTTCAGATTTAATTATTTGACCTATTTTATCACCGACATCACAACCAAAACGTGACATTTTGAAATTAATCAAAATTAAAACATTTCCATGGTGACGCAACGAAGTGATAACTGATCATTAACCATGGGCATCTGTTCTCGGGGGTAAGTGCACAAGTGCATCAAAATTACCGATGATTTTTGAATGAAATGTGTTTTTTTATAATTGCAAGAGTTTGTTTTCATATTTTCGCGAAAAAGCCCGACTCCGCAGGAGGAGGGCATTTTCGTAAAATATGAAAACAAACGATTGCAATTTGTAAAAAAAAAACACATTGAATAAAAAAATTATCTGGTTATTTTGATGCACGAGTGTAATTTATTTGAATATTTCCCAAATTAATTAAGGACTCGAATCAAGTAAATTTAAATATTTTATTTAACAGAAAATACTAACAATAAAATTAAAACGCTTAAAAATTACAAGAATTGCAATGAAAAGTACAATTATTGTAATTAACAATATTTTGCTTTGAATTCGTAGACATGGTGGTTGATGCAGTCAACGAGCGAGAGCTTATTTCGGCGGGGGACTCTATTGAGCTTGACGGTTGGTCATTGTCCCGCATTTTTTCAATCAAAAGCATATGGTGGTTCTCATCCATCTGAATGTAAGGCGTCAGTGACTTGGTATTTGAGTGTCCACTTAGTTTAATTAACTGTTGTTCTCCAACACCTTTTTTGACAAGTTTTGATACGGCGGTTGCTCGTAAGCTATGATTCGTCAGTTTGATATTTTTATTGGTGAGGCCTGACTTTTCCGCTTGTGTAGAGGTCCATTTATTCATCAAATTTCGTCCAACCGGTATGCTTTTGTAGGTACCATTTTCCTGATTGCGAGAAAGGATTCACGGTGAGAAAAAGTCGCTCGCATTTTATTGCTTGCCTTTTCTGCATGAATTTCTTATATAGTCGGATAGGGCAGATGTTCGGGTTTACTTTATTCCTGACCAACCATTTCGAGGATGCGCAGGGCTTATCTCCTCCTTGAGTAGTCTTGGTAAAAAGCGGATTGTACTCTATTCGTCCCGTCTTCTGACCCGCGTGATCCAGTTCTTCTTTAAGATAGTTTGTTAAACACCTTGGGCCTTGGGCCTTCTCCTCCACGCCAGACCAGCTCGTAGGATAAAACAAAAAACATCTTTTTTTGCAAACCGTCGGGGGTTTCCTCGTCGCAAGTCTCTATTATTTTGATGAATTCGTCGTGCTTTAGAAAAACTGAGCTTTGTTTTCTTTTTTCCGGCTCCTGCTGTAGTTGTTTCCGCTTAGCATTTTTGGCATCACGGGATGATTTGAACTGAATGTCACTGAATGGGTTGAAAATAATATTGTAATCTCTGTGATACTTATTCATCAACAATTTAGCGGTAACATTCCATATAGTTTTGACAGTATAATCTTTATAGTCCTCACCATTTTGCTTTTTCATATTAAACGCCCAGTCCTTCAAGATATCTGCCAGTTTTGAAACATTAGTGTTTTCATCAAGAACGTGCCCCCTTTCCTTGCAAAAACACATGAACTGCCGCCAAATATAGTCGTGATTTGATGCAGTATTCTTTGGAATGGCTTCTGTTATTTTCTGCTCTATTTCGAGGATAGATTCTTCGCCAAAACGAGACATTTTTGTACTAAAATTACGTCTACGGAAAAGTTCAATACTTAGCGTTGTTTACAAAAAAACAAAAAAATTTACGTTGCCACGGGCTATCCCAATGCAAAGAGATAGTTATTAACAATTCTTGACAAAATGAAAGGAAAACATTCGTTGACATTGACTTTTTTGTCTGCTGTCACTCAATAAGATGACGTTAATTGTCAGATTATTACATTTTTTGACGTTTGTTAACAATAAAATCCCGCTTTGACGTTTCGTCAACAATATAAACTTGCGATGCAATTTTCGATTTCTGGCAGTGCTGTTTTCGCTGTAATTTTGCGAAAATTGCATTTCTCTTATAAGAACTTTAACATATGAGGGAAATATTCCCTGTAATTTTTTTCTGATTGGTTGTTTTCAACCATAGGTGATTTCTGGCGAGGTTACCAGTTCTTACTTAAGTTAGCAAAAAGTATGCTCAAAAGTTACGAGTGACGTCATAGGAATTACGTGACATGAAATTCAGAGATTTAACGCCAGAAATTGAAAAGTTAGTGGAGGTCACTGATAAACATAACTTTATTTACAAATTTTAATTTTGCGTTTTTTCCAAAACGAGAAAATGAATTCACCGGCGACAAAAACAATTATTTTTTAAGAGTTTAGCAATCATAATGTACAACCAATGCCATTAAATTTTATGAATATATTTGGCAACAAAAATTTTCAAAATTTATGCATTTTACCTTTATATCAAGAAAAAATTACCCATTTTCGAATTCCACTTTTTATGAGGTATGGATTGAAAAATATGTACACTATGATTGATTTCTTTATTCATTTTTAATAACAAAATACACATAACCTCTAAGAAAATGTGATCACATGGTCGGCATACCGAATGTAACGTAAAGCGTTAGGTCGGTAAGCTTCAGTTACATGTTTTTAGGTTACCGAAACTAACTTAGGTATGCTGTGACGTCATGAGTAACGTCGCCAGAAAACCTAAATAAGGTTACTTGAACTTACTTTAACATACTTGGCCTCGCCAGAAATCACCTCATGTGATTTTAAATTAAAAACTTTTATTGAATTTCAGGTTAAGAAAATTTTTTTCGCAAGCACAAGTTTAGATTTTTCGTCCATTATAAAATGGTGTTCATTTCTTAGAATCCTAAAAAATAAAAAAAATATTTTCACAGGCGAACATGCCCGTTTTTGTTATTGGTCTGTGCTTTTGTGTAGCTCGAGGTGACGTTGCTCTCCCCCCCCCCTAGACGAAATTATAACTCCGCCCCTGAATTTAATGGCCTTAGTAGAAACACAATTATCTTTTTTTTACATTAGGACCCTAGATATAAAGTTTAAACGAGATCGGTTAATAGGTTTTGTCGCTATGCTTAGCGACAAACACTCGTACACAAAGACACACAGATTTTCTACATAACCTCTTTTTGGGTATCTGGGTAGTAGTAGTAAAAACAAAAATCCGTCAAACTCTCAGAGTCGAATTTTTGGCAGTTTTAATACTTTCTTTAAGACTAGTGTCGCTTAAAAGCAAAAAGAAATAAACCAAATATTATAAGTTATTCATTTTTGGTAATTATTCGGATTAATGTAAACAGCGAATTTTTTCATGAAATTTTGCACAGGCCCTAATTTTGGGTCGTAGAACACGAATCCGAAGTCCGTTTTTGGCGGTCTCGTATGGCTTTTCCCAAAAAAAATTAACTTTTAGGTTAGCTTTTTCTATAGATTCCTTTGTTTCGACACTTTCACTTCAACATATCTGTAAACTTATAATTTTTGTTTTTTTTTTCGTCGCACAAAACATCATATTTAGACAAAAATAGCTAAGAAAATTGCTTTTTCCTGTAGAAAATTCCATTTTAACGCGCTACTATAAGCCGCCATTATTTTCCCAGCTGTCAAATATTCCTGTGTCCGGCGTTGCCAGGTATACTTATTTTTCATGAAAAAGTTGTAAATTAGGAATAATAAAAAAGCTAACCATAACAAACTAAAGTTTCTATTCTGTCCAACTTAGTCAAAAACATTTTTAAATTTTAACCTACATCAGACCTAACCAAAATCCTATTGATCAGTGATCCAACACCTGCATGCTGATGCATGCAACCATATCTGAACAAAAAGGTGTATACCCAACCCAAGCAAACCTGAGCAAAAAGGTGGTCAGGTTTGCTCAGTTTTCATTGATATAGATACATATATATATATATATATATATATATATATATATATATATATATATATATATATATATATATATATATATGTATATCAATGAAAGCTGAGCAAACCTGACCACCTTTTTGCTCAGGTTGGGTGAGCAAAAAGGTGGTCAGGTTTGCTCAGTTTTCATTGATATAGGTATATATGTATCTATATCAATGATAACTTAGCAAACCTGACCACCTTTTTGCTCAGGTTTGCTTGGGTGTATACAACTTTTTGCACAGATTCTGTCCAACTGTTAAAATTTGTGGGAAAAGCGATTTGTAAATTTGGTCTTTCAATCAGAAATTTCGAGTATGTGTACCATGGATTGCGTGTTTATTTTCTTTCAGTTTTTTGATATTTTAACTGTTTTTTTAATGTGTTTTTACATAAATTTGTCTAAATATGGTCCAGAAAAATAATGTGTAATGACTTGTATAGATGTGTTTAAGTAAAAGTGCCGAAATTTAAAGAATTTCATTGAAAAAGATAACCTAAAAGTCAAAATTTTTTTTTTTTGGAAAAACCATACGATACCGCCAAAAACTGATTTCGGATTCGTGTTCTACGACCCAAAATTAGGGTCTGAGCAATATTTCATGAAAAAATTCGTTGTTTACATTAATCCGAATAATTACCTTAATTTTTTAGTGCGTAAAGGTTCAAGGGCAATACAAAGGCGTTTGCAAGGATGCAATGGTCGGTGGGACAGATGATAACCAATTAAATACGGCGGTAAGAGAAAATGGGATTAACATAATTACCTATAGAAGATCTTTAATATCATGTAAGTAAAAAATGTCTATATGATTTTGGGGGATTCATACTAAAAATATTTATTTATTGGGGGTTCCAAATGGGCCAACGATGGCGACATATTGACGATATCTTTGCCCCATGGTAACATGATGCCAATTATCTACATGATTTCCTTGACTGTATCAATTCTCGGGAACCGACTAATAAATCTTCTACAGAGATTGAGAGTGACAACTCCTTGCCTTTCTTAAATAAGCATTCTAGCTTTTAAAGAAAATACTATATTTAAAGTGTCAGTATACAGGGTGTCCGAAAAGTCTTAGTATGGGCAAATATCTTTGCTATTAGTAAAGATAGAGACACCAAATTCTAGGTGTATCTTATTTAACTTTTTCAACCTCCTTGAGGTGTGACGCTAGGGAGTTGAGGTCAAAAATTTTAAATGCCATATGCCGTGTTGTACCTTATTTTAAACGAAACATTTTATCGCAAACTCAAGGTCCGTATCGTAATTCGTTTTTAAATGGCAAGCCTATAAAAATTAAAAATCGTGAAAAAATTTACGACCAGATTCTCCAACGCTGGTCCGTCTAATTTGACAATCAAAAGTTTTAAACTGAAAAGTGTAAAAATAAGACAACCAAGTTTTATACTATGAATTTGGTTTTTTGCAAATTTTTAAGAAAATAGAAATTTTAGTCCTTACGTAGTTTCGACAATAATAGAACTAAATTCATTCTAGCAACCCGTTTCAAGATAAAAATGATTTGGAAACCAAGGAAATCGCTGAAATATCAGAAAATTCAGTTCAAGGGGTCAATCAAGTTTTTAAATTCCAGGACAAAAACCTGTCAAAACATAACTGATCAACTTGAAGATCTTAATTTAAACCAGTGCTAAATCTTAAACTTTTTTAGTAAATCTGAACGTAAAAATTTAATAACTTTATTTCTCTTATTACTTTAAAGTTAAAAAAAACACTATGAACTTCTTGGCCAAGAAGAAACACCTGTCCTTCTCGAAAATGTGAGAAGTGTGTTCCAAAATCGACTTTATTACCGCCAAGAAGTTCATGGTGGTCATTTTGAATAACTTTTAAAGTAATAGGAGAAATAAAGTTATTTAAATTTTTTTTTACGATTTTTAATTTTTAAGGGTTTGCCATTTAAAAACGAATTAAGATACGGGCATCGGGTTTGCGGTAAAATGTTTCATTTTTGAATACCTTTAAAATGAGGTAACACACGGCATAGGATTGCATTTAAAATTTTTGACCTTGGGGTTGAAAAAGCTAAATTACATAAAAAAGTAGATTTATTAACCAATAAGATAGGTACACCTAAAATTTAGTGTCTCTATCTTTATTAATAGCAAAGATATTTGCCCATACTAAGACTTTTCGGACACCCTGTATAGAAAACCAACAGATACCAATAGGTATTTAAACTTTAATTCAAGTAATGCTTTTTCAGTGACAACAGGTCTGATAGAGATGAGGTAGTTTGAAAATCGAAATGGTTTTTATTAGAAACGTTTGAAATGAAAATAATTACCCTAATGACTTTTTAGATAGATCTTTTAGAAAGTGTGATAATAATAATAATCAAAATAGACCTACTCATAGGTCGTGATTAGTTAGTTCTAAAAGCCTATACAATTATGTACCTATGCATAATTATGTACTTGTGCATATCAGGCGCGGCCCGTGAAATTTCAAAGTTGTATATCTCTGTTGCTACTAATGGGACCCATGCCAAGTTCAGGTTTTTTAGTAGGGAGCTTACTAGGAATATTTTGGTAAAGAAAACAAATATTTTGCAATTTGCGAAAAAAAGTTGAATTTTTGAATTGACCCACCTGGGTAAAAAATTAACACGCTTAGGTATTTTATTTATTATTTTTTCTAAACAAATTTTACATCATTTTGTCGACAATTCTTAAATTTTAAGAGAAAAAAATGTGTTAGTAGAAAGTTAAAGTTATTTGAATTTTTAAGATAATTATTATATTAAAATTGTTTAAGATAACAAGGATATATTATGTACTTTATTTCGTTGTATAATCTTTTGAATACAACTCGATGTTTCGGGATTACCTAATACTTTTACCTGACACACAACGCGATACCGGCAACACTACTCCTCCTTCGGAGTCGTAGTGTTGCCGGGTAACGCGTTTCGTGTCAGGTAAAAGTATTATTCGGTAATCCCGAAACATCTTGTGGTATTACATTCGAATATTTCCCTCATATGTTAAAGTTCCTATAAGAGAAATGAAATTTTCGCAAAATTACAGCGAAAACAGCACTGCCAGAAATCGAAAATTGCATCGCAAGTTTATATTGTTGACGAAACGTCAAAGCGGGATTTTATTGTTAACAAACGTCAAAAAATGTAATATTCTGACAATTAACGTCATCTTATTGAGTGACAGCAGACAAAAAAGTCAATGTCAACGAATGTTTTCCTTTCATTTTGTCAAGAATTGTTATAATATGCTTTTGATTGAAAAAATGCGGGACAATGACCAACCGTCAAGCTCAATAGAGTCCCCCGCCGAAATAAGCTCTCGCTCGTTGACTGCATCAACCACCATGTCTACGAATTCAAAGCAAAATATTGTTAATTACAATAATTGTACTTTTCATTGCAATTCTTGTAATTTTTAAGCATTTTAATTTTATTGTTAGTATTTTCTGTTAAATAAAATATTTAAATTTACTTGATTCGAGTTCTTAATTAATTTGGGAAATATTCAAATAAATTACACTCGTGCATCAAAATAACCAGATAATTTTTTTATTCAATGTGTTTTTTTTACAAATTGCAATTGTTTGTTTTCATATTTTACCAAAATGCCCTCCTCCTGCGGAGTCGGGCTTTTTCGCGAAAATATGAAAACAAACTCTTGCAATTATAAAAAAACACATTTCATTCAAAAATTATCGGTAATTTTGATGCACTTGTGCACTTACCCCCGAAAATTATATCTTAGGTTTAAAAAAATTCAAATGGCTATAACTTTCTACTGGCACATTTTTTTCTCTTAAAATTTAAGAACTGTCGACAAAATTAGGGATGTCGCGAATATTCGGTCTATCCGGCCGGATCCGGATATCCGGCCGGTTGGGCCGGATATCTGGTTTGGCCGGATAATTGAATATTCGACCGAATACCCGATGTATTTTATTGTATGGAGACAGTTTATTATTATAAATTATAATAAAAAATAATTATGTTGCATGTAAAACGAATGATATATTTTAAAATAAACAACATACAACACGAAAACCTTAGGTAAGTTTAGATAAAAATAAAAACTAAAACCTAATAATACTGAAATAGTACTAGTAAATTTATGTAACGAAAATACGAACTTAAATTTTTAATATTTAAAATTAACAAATGGAAGATTGTGGTGTAAGTAAATTAACATTTCGCCATTTTCGGAGGAAAGCCGATTCCGCTTTTCTTCAAACACATTGCCTGCCTCCGAAAAAACTCGTTCGCTAAAAATTGTGGATGCTGGTGCTGACAACTATTTGAAAGCATACACAGATAAGATGGGAAAACTTTTATTTTCGCCTTTCCACCATGTATATGGAGAAGCAGTTCTTTCGATTAATGGCAAATCCAAATAAGACTGAACCTCGGCCTCTATAGTCTTAGGCGGCGGACTTTCTACCGAAGACGCCGAAGTCGAAGCAACTCTTGATATTACATCCCAGACCGACAATTTAGTTTTCTTTGGTCGCAAAGAACTGAGTGGTTCATCATCAGAGTCGGAGCCGGGACTGGTGACAGTTGCAGAAACAGGACCACAATCAATCATTAGATGTAGATGCTATGTCTGTCTAATAACTAAATAACTAAATAAATACCTAACAAATAACATAACCAACTTTTACTATTTCGGTGAAACCCGCCCGTCATTTCGGGGATTCCCGCGAATGTTTTCAACTTTGCACGCTTGACGGCCGGCGTCGGCGAACGGTTGCTGCAGGTCATCGGTCTGCATTACACAGTAAAAATTATCTCACGACGGGCATGGCGGCTCGATTTACATAGCTACAGACTTTAATTCAATTCGTCCTTTTAAACTGTTGGATATTCGGCCGAATATCCGGATCCGGCGGTTAGCGTTTGGCCGAATATCCGGTTTGGCCGGATAGTAAAAACTACTATTCGCGACATCCCTAGACAAAATGATGTAAAATTTGTTTGGAAAAAATAAGAAATAAAATATCTAAGCGTGTTAATTTTTTACCCAGGTGGGTCAATTCAAAAATTCAACTTTTTTTCGCAAATTACAAAATATTTTTTTTCTTCGCTAAAACATTCCTAGTAGGCCCACTATTAAAAAACCTGAACTTGGCATGGGTCCCATAAATAGCAGCAGAGATACACAACTTTAAAATTTCACGGGCCGCGCCTGGTGCATATAATAAACTTTCTCTAATAGGCCTAAATTACTTGAAAGCGTCAGTATTATTTCTAATGACGATAAACGTTTTTTTAATTTTTCTGTGGATATTAACACAATTTGGCAACCAGTACTCACGTCTATAATCACACTCTATCTCTATGCTAAATTTCAAATTTTTACGTCGAATAGTTTCAGAGGAAATCGCCTGTGACAGACACATGAACGAACAACGAAGTGGTTCCGTTTCACGGAACACTAAAATGTAGTTAAATATTTAACTACTAACTACTTAGTAGTTATCTACTTTTTTGATAAAGTAGTTAGTAGTTATACTACTTTTTTCAAGTAGCTTGCCCAGCTCTGTTTAGGTACCATTTCAGCATACGACAATAATAGCTAAATAACGTCCTTCTTCTTCTTTATATGTATCTTAATCTAATTTTGGCAAGCGCATTATTCAATTTCTACCTTATTTTTCAGCTGACCATGGTGATAAGGAATTTCCACAAGAAGGCTCAATCTACGCAGTTTGGGCAATAGGTAAACTAGATGAAAATAAAGAGCCGGCTTTTCACGACATCTATCCAAAAACAAACATCAGTATCGAACTAAATCCAAAAGAACCAAAAAACACTTGTTATTCCTTTACCAGATCTGCACCAATCGTTGGCGATCCCTGGAACAAGGGGCAAATTTTTGACAAATCAATTAGAGTGTTTAAAAGTTCCATTGGGCCTTCTGGAGGTAAAAAGGGATATCAATCTATTACAGGTAAGATATCATCATACTAAAATGTTATAAGCCATCCTTATAAGGACTATATGCCCGATAAGTAAAATATAATGGACTCTATCATTAATCCTGAATTTCATAATTTTAATACTAACATCTTAAATCATGTTATATGTCATGTTAGAGGTATGTGTTCGACGATATTTAAAAAATCTTGAGTGGTACCATAATTTTTTAATCGAGAAATAAAAACCTTTAACTGAATTTAAAAAATCTGAATAATGAATAAGGTTATTTGTTCGTGTGCAATCGGTAATTTACGGCCACTTGTTGTTCTGTTAGCATTAGGGTTGCGTTTGAAAACCATGCAGTGCGGTTCACCGATCTCAACTGTTATGTGAAACAGCATTATTACAGCTTTATTTTTAACCATGTGGTGGTCACATCGGTGCATCACAGAGAAGCGACAAAGCTGAGACGAGATTTCACAGCGCATGTGCGAGATAATGTGGCATTTTATCAAACGTGTGGGGTGGAACGTAATTGTCATTAGTAACGTGTGTTTAGATACCTTGGAGTCGTGCTCTTAGTTATTTGGATTTTGTGTTTAATTTCTGTGTTGTGTTTTCAATATAAAAAGTTTGAAATATGCCTGGATATACATGTGCGCTTCATGGCTGTCATTCGAAGACAGGTGGAGGTGTAGCTTTGTTTTCTTTCCCGAAATATTATGATCGCTAAGTACATTTAAACCTACAATGTTGAATATTTTTCTCGTAATACCGCATAATTAGTTTGATGAACTTTTTCTCCGTTCAATATTGTGGATACGTGTCTGTCTAAAGTCAGCAAAACTGGTACCCTCAGGATCAAAGAAGCCGACACGTTTTGTCGCTTCTCTGAGATTGCTATTCTAGGGTAGTTCTCGAACGCAACCCAGTTGTATTTGTTCATTACCTTGTGCTTGCGTGACTGTGGAACGTTCGAAGTATGACGAACGTACAGCGATGCCTTCTATAAGTTCAGCGACATAATTATATGTTTAGCACTTTTTGACCATTTTAAAAAATAAATTAAATTAAGTAAAAACAAATATAAACTCTTTTAGTTATTATAAATATAAGGTGTATGATATGCTAGAAATGAATAGGACAAAGCGATTATCTTAAATCGTCAATTAAAGAACTTGTTTATAAATTTAAGTTTTACGTGTGGTGAGAACATTATCTAGCCGCCTTTTCCAAGGTTCTGGTGGTAAGTTTATTCAGGCGAAGTTTTTTAAAAGTGCTACAAGGCTATATCTCGAAAATGGTTTAATATTTTCATGAAATGAGTCAATAGGGAGATGGGGGAACATATTTAAACATATTTTTGGTATGACCATCTCTCTATTTTGAGGGGTATTTAATTTTTCGGTTACGGAATTATGATTTATTTGGTTACAAAATAAAATAAAATATATTTACCATTTAATTTCAACTTATTTATCGTCTGTCATGCTTGTGAAGTTGTTCAAAATGTCCCTCTTCAACTTCAAAATACTTTGTCGCTTTTTCCTAAATGAATTTCGTACGCGCTCTAACATTTCAGGTGTCACTAATAAGCAGGCAAAGCGGATTCGGCCTGTCAAATCACCAAGTTGTAGGTGCAGTCGCCACCACTTTATCCTTTACAAAACCCCACAAGAAAAAGTCAAGGGGGGTCAAATCCGGGGACCTAGCAGGCCAGTTGACCGGACCAGCTGGTCCATCCACCTGTTTTCAAATGATTACGGGCCTCTATTGCATAATGGGGTGGAGCTCCGTCCTGTTGAATTGAGCAATAAACTGAGAAATAATCGTTAAAACGTCAAAATTCTCAACTGACTTAAGTAAAACTAAAGCATTTCCATGGAAACGAATAATAATTCTGAAATAAGTGAACCTGATTTATTGGTCAAATTTATTTTTTTAAATTCAAACAAAATTTAGTTAACCATAATTCGGTAACCGAAAGAGCAAATCAAAAACAAATTGTACACACGTAATTTTTTAACGTAGTTTCGAAATTTACAAACAAAAGTACATCATCCCTTTTAAAATTCCAAAGTTACCCCCACCCCTCAAAATAGAGGAAGTAAATGTCAAAAATATGTTTAAAATCCCCTATTAACTCACCAAAATTTCATGAAAATACTTTAAACAGTTTTCGAGATATCGCGTTGTAACACCTTGTATGTTCCCTTCAAAACGGTATAGTGAAATCATTTTTATTAAAATGTACGGATAATAATATGGTAAACCGTTTTATAGAGGGCGTATAAACGTAGGATTTTTCCAAAAAATAAATTCCGTTTTTTCGCTATACAGTGGTAGTAGTTAAATAACCAATTTGGGCTTCCTTCATTACACGCTCAGCTTTTTTTTTATCTAAGACATCCCACGTAGACTTCAAGTCTAAGTACTAACGTACCGTGGGCGCCTGAAGGGAAGGGAAATTGAGTCTATTGACACGGGATTTGAAGGATTGGATAAAAATTTCTCAATTTCTTTGCAACAATTCTGTTACAGGACACACCGCAACGGCATACTCCTGGTACATAAACGGTCTCTTAGCACCGGAACTGTGGCTTCGTAGGGGCCTAACTTATGTATTTAAAGTGAATGGAGGAAACGACCCCAACAGTGCAGAATTTTATCATCCTATGATTATAACAAATGAACCGCATGGGGGATATGATAAACTGACAGATGTAGCACAATCAAAAGTAAGAGTCTTGATCGGGGTTGACTACCCTAAAAAAGGAAGACCTAGGCCCACAGCTGGTAAGTTAAAATTTAGTTATTTTTAGGGTGCGTACTCACCCGGTGTTTAACATTTAACGAACCGAATATTGACATTCGCATATTTTCGAAGATGTTCTGAACTTTCAGGAAGGGCAAGAACCATCCATAATAATCACCGTGGCTTGGGTTACAAAGGCAATCATGTTCTTTAATAATTAAATAGTTGTAATGGATAGAAGTTCTTCCATTATATAATATCACAGAATAGAATTTAAATATGACAACCGTTTGACGATTCCAGAATTTTGTAGACATTGTCAACGGTTTCCTAGCGTTTTAAGGTGTTTTTTACAAATGCGGGTACGTAGAAAGTATAACAAATCGTTATGTCAAATCAACTAACAGCTGAATTATATAGAATATAATTCAGATATAATTCAGCTGTCAGTTGATTTGACAAAACGAGTTGTTATACTTTCTACGTATCCTCATGTTTTTTACGGAGCAAACGAATTGGTTTGTTAGTATTTGTTCGCTATATACGGTGTATTGTTTCTCGCTTCTTCCTAAGTTGCAAATTCTGAAAAAGCCAGCAGAATAAATGGTAAAATCCATTTATAAATATAACACCAGATTTGTTCTTCTGGAAGTATAAAGCGATCCGCAGGAAAGATATATGTACGTAGGTCACGGCAACGATTTGTCGTACTCCGTAGCTGTTTCTGAAAAAGCAAACATTTTAGAATTGGAAATATCTACCACAAAATTTAATTTTTGTAGTTAATTCAACTTTCCGCGTTCCATGGCAACAATTGGGGGGATTGGCACTTTCCCCCACCTTCAAATTAGTTGTATTCAGAAGACTACTATACTAAATCCATGAACCTGGCAATTACATTTCAAACGTGGGGATTTTAGTCTAGAAGATGATCCCAGTAGTGTTGTAAATATCCGTATTCTTTAGATATCCGAATCATACGGAATCGGAATCAGCTAATATCCGTATCCATTATCCGAATACGTGTCCATTTCTTGACCCGCGCGAAAGCGGTTACAGATCATGTATACGTACCTATGTATGCAACACTAAAACATTTTCTATCCGGATACACGGCTAGGTAGGTCGATGCGGTATCATATCATTCGAAGTCGAAGGTTAGGGATAGGAAGGCACCGTCGTTCGTTCTCGTTTGAATTCGGTTCGGGTGAGGCGGGCCTATATATATATAGTTTAAAAATGGGTCTCATCCCATATGATACCCGTTACCCCGATAACTATGCTATCTTTTTTTAGGAAAGGTCATTAGAAAGAGAAAGCATAAGATCAAATATGCCAAATCGCAGACCGTGTTGTTCGCTTACAGTCGATTCCGATTCCGTTTTCTCTTTGCACTTTGCATTAGTAACCAGTCGATGCGAATTTATTTTGATTCCGAATCAGTATTCAAGTTCTCGGCCGGTTACGGATAATCCGGATTCTTTTAATATTCGTATCCAACGGATTTTTGGATACGTATCTTTACATCACTAGATCCCAGACCTGAGCGTTCATCTGACATAATCACTCCAGAAAACATTTTATCTGTGAAAAAGGCAAGAAAAATCGACATATAATATATGCACTGTTGGCCGAGACTCTCGACATCTCAGGTCGAATTTTGCATGACCATTTGCACATATTATGGAAAGTTTACATATTTTTTCGTTGACAAAAGGAACAACGCTGAGCGAGGGAAATGGTGCAGAAAGATGATCAAAAATTGAATGCGGCCATCACCATGACGTCTTCTCTTTTTACTGGTGAGAAAACTTGGCTATACCTACTACTGTTGATGAACAAAGTCACAAAACAAGATGTGGGTCCTCGAAGTCGAAGACCTCGTTCCATCAATAAACGAATGATCACATTTATTAAAAATGCGGTCGGGTGGCTACTGTTGTGCTAAAACATCCGAAGCCTGTAACAGCTAAGTGAGACACCTTTGTCCTCTAGGTATTTTAACCATGACAATGCTCTGGCACATCCAATCTTGTATAGGTATATAATTATGTATTTATAATATATATATATATATATATATATATATATATATATATATATATATATGTGATTGTATTATATATAGTAGTTGTAAGGGAGTATTGTAAATAGTTAATATGAAACAATAAAGTATGTTTGAAAATAAAATGATCCTTTTTCACATCGAATTTTTTGCGCGACTATAGATTTTAATTTATGGATCATCCTACCTACAGGCCAGATTTGGCACCCTGTGATTTTGAATTCTTCCCCTATGCAAAATCAAGGAGATTTTCCATTACTTTGAAAAACAATAGCATAACAATTCATACGACAAAACTTTGCCGTTACCTACGTACGATTTCAAATGTTAAATTATGATGAAGTTGGTATTTCTCTAGTTAGTTTCTTTATTACATTATTTCTTTACAGCTGGGCCATTGTGTTTATCAACATACAGAGATGGTCAAGACAGAAGACTAGATGATGATTTCGAGTCATTCAAAAAATTCAATAGGTCACTAATGTGGTCGTGCGTATCAGGAGATCCAGGAATATTAGAGTTTACCCCAAATACATCCTGGCCCGATACGGTATACTACAACTCATTTACGCAAGCCAATATGGGTTGGAAAATCCATATTATAGACAGTTTCAATCAAAGAGCGAGTGGGAGTTCTAGTTTAAGTTTAAATATCTCTCTACTTCTTATAACTTTAGTCTTGTTTGTTAAACAATTTTTGTGATTGTTTATTTAAACACATAGATGACTGCCATAGAATTAAGTGAGAAAATGTTACTGCCCTACAAGTGTTATAATTAAAGAATATTTATTATAGTTGTACCATATAATTATATAGATTTTAGTACGCAGGCTTTGTTTACTGTAGGTAATCATTACGCCTGAAAAAAAAATGCTTTGGGGAATAAAAAATAAAAATGTATCGTTTTTTTTTTGTATTGGACACCCTGAAAATAAGTAATACTGACGTCAATAACAAGCGCAATTTTATAATGTTACATTTTACTTTTATTTGATTAAGGTCACGAAAATACTCTCCTTATTTAAAATAAAATTTTTTTTAAGTAGTTATTAACTAGAAAAAATTATAACTACTCCACAAATTTCGCGAACTTCAAAAAAGATATAATGGTAGGTCCTCACGGGCGGAAAAAGCGGAACAGCGGACAGGTGCTTCGGTATATGATTGGTTGAATGCAGCCATGTTTTTCAACATGGCTGCATAAGATTTGAACGGAGAGGCCAAGAATTTTACAACGCTTAACTGCGGACACAAAAGAATTTAGGTACATATATTATTTTTTAACTTACGCTTAAACTGTTAAAACTGTTCCCATTGAATTGTCACTTTTCTTCCATGTGAATATGTAAAATTAGTACTTTTCAAAAGATAAGCTCTTGGTTTTACATGTTTTACAAATTAATGTGGAGAAAAGTTTAAGCGTGCCTAATAAATATAAGACAAGGAACGTTTTTGTGAGAGCGGACAAAAAGACAGTATGTTCTGCTCTTGCATTAAAGCACTGGGCGTCCAAGAACTAATAGAAAACCCCAGGCCGTGTAGACAGTAAGATTCTACTTCTAAGATTAGACTGACGTAACCAATCAGGCAGCTCCTTCAATAGCGATATCGCATAGTCAACTATCTACTGTAATTCAAGAACAGATCTTAAGCACAGCTGCTACTGTGCTGCCTATATAACAGTTATGTTTTAAAATATTAATTTTTACATTACTGTTACTACGTGTGTAAGTTGGAAGGCGAGAAGTATTTTCTGGCTTGAAAGAGAGAAAACCAAGCTTTTTAGCTTTTTGTGGCTACTGAAATAATGTGCTTGTGCCTGCTGAGACGTTCGAAAGCGATGCTAACAAGATCGAACGGTTCATTGTTCTGTAGGGCTTGGCCATTCATGTGGATGGGGTAAGCGTTGCCTGATTTTTTGCGTGACAGGGTTGCAAGACTGAGTTTTGGAGGCGTTGAACTGAACAAGGGTCTTGGCACCCCAGTCTAAGATTAATTGAAGATATTGGGAAAAGGATAGGTGCATAGATCGGCGTCTATTATCCAGCTCTTGATTCGAGACTTGTCTGGAAAAATGAATGTTGGAGTGAAGAGTACTATCGTCAGCATAACTGTGGATGCGATTAGGGTTAGGGTTGGTGCTTGGATTGAACCTTGGGGTATGCCAGCATTGATAGGATGGAAGTTAGATGAGTGAACATCCACAACGACAGTTATGCGCTGTTAGACAGGAAACTACCGATCCAGGTACATAGTTTGGGAGGAAGGCCGTAAAACGGTAGTTTGTTGTTGTGTGGCATGTCAAACTTGGTCAAAGGCCTTGGAAATATCAAGAGCAACAATCTAAGATTCGCCACAAAATTCAAGAGATTTGTTCCAGTTATGTGTGACAAAGCTAAGATCAGTTGTGGATCTTTGGCGACGAAATCAGTACTGTCTGTCACGGATGATTTTGTTTTTCTAGATATTTTAGAATTTGCAAGGTGACCGCTTTCTCCATAACTTTGATGACAACAGAGAGAAGAGAGACAGGTCTATATTTGGATGGAAGGGACTTGGAACCTTTCTTCGGCACAAGCTGCATACTAGCAGTCTTCCAGCTATCTGGGATGATACCCTTATCATACGAGATCTGGAATTGACGAGTTAAGATGGGTGCAAGTTCTGGAGCGCATTTTTTTAAAACACTCCAGACCGGAGGACTTTTTGGTGTCAAGGGATAGAAGAATTTTTTGAACTTGTTTGACCTTAAGTATTATATCGGACATTTTGTGGGGTACAGAAGTAGCGGTTGGAAGAGCGAAATTGGTAGAAGGAATTGGCAGGGAATTGTTTGGCTAATAGTTCAGCTTTCCCTTTAGAGGTGGAGATAATTTCGTTGTCAGAGGTCAGAGGAGGAAAAGTGCTTTTAGAGAAGTTTTGACTAATGTTTTTGGCAAGTGACCAGAAAGATTTGCTACCGTAGGGACAAGAAAGCACTTTATCTATTATGCGGTTGTTAAAAGCATTTGTGGACTCTTAAGATAGTTTGATTGTATTGATTTCTTGCCTCGGCAAAAATTTGACGATTTTGTTCTACTTACAATGTTTTCCTTTCAATATAAGAAATTGTTATGAATATTATCGACTAGAATGTACTCTTTAAGGTTAACTAGTCCTAAAAAATATTATCCCTGTTTCTATTTTTAATAAGTACAAATATTTTGAGCGCATTGCTTATTTCAGACGAAAGTTAAGGTTACAATGTATTGAGCACTGATATCATTTCTACTTTTTCCTATTTTTTAAGTATCACCACGATTAAATATCTCTATGAGTAGCAAGTCTTATCAATCAAAAATGATTTGCTCAGATTTGACCAGGCATTATTTTGTAAGGTATCTGAAAACATTATATGGGGTATTAAAAGAATTATTAACGAATCATATTTTTTCTTAACTGCAAATGCGTCAATGCTGAGACACTTAGCTTGAGACGCCAACACAGGTAATGATTAGGGGTGGGCTAAATAATCGATTATTAATCGATTAATCTATTGAACGATTACAAAAAAATTTAAAATCGATTAATCGATTTTTCGGTTAATCGGCTTTTCGATTAATCGATTTTTAGATTAATCGATTTTCTCGATTTTTCGTTTTTTCACTTAATCGATTAATCAATTTTTCGATTAATCGGTTTTTCCGATTAACCGATTTTCTCGATTAATCGATTCTTTTTTATAATCATAACTCGACTATGAAACACGTATTCAACGAAATAACTTGAATGCTTTTCGATCCGCGCTCCTTCAATTTTTAAGGGTCTAAAATTTAAATCGCCCGCCGGAATTGTGTTCAAGATAGGCAAGTGGTAAGAACTGGAGTCGCTTTCATTATGTCATTAGTAATGACATAATTTCGACTAGTTCAATAATCGATTTAGTCCGATTAATCGATTTTGTCGATTAATCGATTTTTCGATTAAGCGACTGTCGATTAATCGATTTTTTGATTAATCTATTTTTCGATTAATTTCGACTAATCGAGTGATCGGAAATAATCGATTATTTCAAATAATCAAAAATCGATTATCTTTTTCGATAATCGCCCAGCCCTAGTAATGATCATATTAAACAAAACAAACATTGACTATATTTGTTTTTATTGAAAACGTTATAAGTTTGACTCAAAAAAATACCACTAAATATAAATATAATATTAAAACCAATTTGTATAATTAAAATAACACAGATCAAACTAAATTGTTCGGAGCATATCACGTTAATATTTGAACACAACGGTTAAAACAAATGAAAATGACTATAACACCTAATATATTATTATTAGATATACTTTTAAATATAAAGATTGAAACGTATATAATAGTCTCATGTATTTATTTGTAATTTAAAAAGTCATCAAATAACTATATTACTATATACTTTAAAAAAGGTTACAGATCAGAAATCGCAGGACTAACCTTACTTTGCTTTACATTACACACATAATACGTATATAGTTAAAATGTCCTCTACCTGCTTCTTTTGGCAGATTATCTAATAAATGTATATGGAGACTTTCTGCAACTGTTACGATGCAAAAAGTATCCATGGGCATTAGCCAATATAATGATATAAGGCAAGTAAAAAAGGTAATGAAATTTATTCTTAAAGCAGAAGAATAATAAAACAATTGATAATACAGTTCTTTTCCCATTTCATGTCAAATTTTTAGGAAAACAATATTAACTAAACTAAGATCATTTTTAATGTTTTGAACTTTAGTGTCAAATAGACATATCTAACAAAAAACAAATGTTTTTGAAAAAGCACTTTAAACAAGATGCACTTAGACAGTATATAATAGGCTTGTTAAAAAATTGAAACATTCATAAAGGAGTTGGCAAGACAATAATCTGAGCCAAAGATGTTAATACTTATTTACAAAAGTCAGAATAAAATAGATTAAACGTTTAGGTCTTTCATGTGTTTCTTTTTATTTTGTTTACGAATTGTACAAGTAAATAAGAATAATATAAACAATTAAATTGGTAGTATATTGTACAAGAGTTCTTAAGTCAAAATATTTCGAGGTACCTAGTTAAATGTATAGCCACAAAAAAGAAGCTCCCAATTTTCGAAATTAGTATTGTTTTTTATTTCTGTCACATACATATCATACCTCATTTTTCTACGCAGTCTTATGTCTAAGCTAAGCAGAACCTTTTATAGAATGACTTTTTCGATTTAATGAAAAATAATATTTCATTCTCGTTCGACCGGTACTTTATAGGAAGCAGTAGTAGTAAATATCGTGAGAAGATTCAATACCTAACAAATAAACTTATGTGATTACGGTGTGCCTCAACTAAGTTTAACCCAATGGTCTTCCCACTTCCATTTTTTTCAGATTTTGTTAAAGTGGTGTGGCCTAAGTAATCCTAGATCAATAGCTTGAAAAGAAAACTTAATTTTACTAACCTTTGTTTAGTGTAAGCGGCTTTATTTAATTAAATAGTGTCAAAATTTTTAAAGGCGTATAACCTTCTTTCAAGTCCTGGAAACGATATTATCTTCTTAGTGGAAATATATAATATTTTTAAATAGCTTTCATAATCCTGAACAAATGAGTTCCTCGTCAGTTTTTGATACTTATGTATCTCCTAAATGGGACATTCAAATACCTAGATTTATGAATTTATTTTAAAGATAATCCAATTCTACAAATAAAACAAATGCCTCTCTATTTACATCTGTTCCAAGGATATAGGTAATAGGTTGAAAAATTCGAATAAAAAAAATTATGGAATCAGAATGTTGTGATATATCTCAATAATTATGGTTAAAATTGTTCATCATTTTCAAAAAGTTGACTCAATTTCAAGCAAAATGAAAAAAAATCTACTTTTATCTGGAATAAAACCAAAGATAGGATCGTAGTAAACTTTCTACGACCAGCGAGTAAGCACAAGAAGATTCCAAATGAGATTTTGGCGAAACGTCTGCAAGTTTCAACCTGCAGAAACGAACGGATGTATTCCCGGATTAACCACGATACATATTTCTCCATCCGTAAAACCCTACGTACTTCATCATCTTTTATCTGGAATAAAACCGAAGCATAGGATCGTTGGCAACTGTATGTCTGCGCCGACGCGACGGTGTTGACAGTGCCAACCGCGTAGAGCGCTATGACGAATTGCATTTAATGGCTGTGTTATTAAGTTTTTTTTCGAGTTTTACTTAGTGAGAATATGAAATTGATTTCTTTTAATTTCATTTCCTTTAAATAAACTATTTTCAATGTATAATTTTGTCCTTTTATACAGGGTGTCTAAAATAGGTGATACCACTATTGCTATCTCCGAAATGGTAAAAGATACGAGGTCGGTTAAATTAGAGAAAATGTGCCATTTCTAGTCCCTATTCATATTCCGTTTACGGAGTTGCCACATTCTCTGTAGTTTCTTATCTACAGGGGATTTTTTAAAAATAGTCACAAATTTAATTCTTAAATATCTCGAAAACTATTATAGTTAGAAAAAAGTTGTTTTTACAAAAATCACACGATTTTTTACCTTCTCTAAAGTAACATTTTTGTTTTGTTTATACCATTTGTTTTTACTGAGTTACTGATACTAACTTGTTTTTTTCAAATACGGACCTGGATTTTTTGCTGCATTTTTTGAAAGAATACTTCATACCCTTTCCAACTATGTATCACTTGATTATGGTTTTCGACGTTTTGATCAGGAATATCAACATCATCAGGATTTTCTATCGATACGGACCTGGGATTTTCCATGTTAAGGCACAATTTCACAACCTATCCGCTGTGGTTTAAATTATTCAACTGATTAATTGTAAACTATGTTCATGATTACTAACCAGAACCCTCTGGTCATTAAAGTTTGTCAAATTGCACTTAAGCCAATGAGTTATTGAAAGCAAAAGTTTAGCAGACTCAGATCAGATATAATTAGCGGCCTTTATTAACAGCACCTAACTAGTGGTTAAGTTTACTACATATTGTAAAAGGCACCCGTGATGATACGTCTTTATTATTTACGTTTTTAATATTTTCGTATCCAAAAATCACCTTTCGGTTCAAAAGATAATAATAAATAATCCTATTTTACCTAATGGTTTCATTTCTGCTGCAACTCATTCTGCTGGTACAGTTGAATTACTATTTACCGACTTTGAAAACAAACCATATTATCTCAAATTAAAGACCTTTAACTATATTCTAGCATAAAACCATTGTCATATTTACTGGGTTCGGATTATAAGGAATTCGAATCTAAAATCCGTTTTCTGCTTTATTTTTTGACTTTGCGTTGAATTATAACATATGGACGGGGGGACGAACAGGTTGATGGACGCGATTGGACTGACCACACGAAGCCAACGCCTCTAAGAATTAATTATTAGGATTTGTTATAATTAAAACTAAGCTTATGCTTTTTTCAGGCGTTGGACCAATTTTACAAACTTGAGGGTCCTGGTTAGTAATCATGATTATAATTAAAATTTACCAGTTAAAACAATTTAATCCATAGTTACTGATTCTGACTTAATTGTCGCCATAATAGGTAATGAAATGGCGCATTAACTTGAAAAATGCCAGGTCCGTACTGGTAGAATATCCTGATGATGATACTATTCTTCACCAAAACGTCGAAAAACATAATCAAGTGATACACAGTTGTAAAGGGTATGAAGTATTCATTCAAAAAATGCAGCAAAAAATCCAGGTCCGTATTTGAAAAAAACAAGTTAGTATCAGTAACTCAGTAAAAACAAATGGTATAAACAAAACAACAACGATACTTTAGAGAAGGTAAAAAATCGTGTGATTTTTGTAAAAACAACTTTTTTCTAACTATAATAGTTTTCGAGATATTTAAGAATTAAATTTTTGACTATTTTTAAAAAATCCCCTGTAGATAAGAAACTACAGAGAATTTGGCAACTCCGTAAACGAAATATGAATAGGGACTAGAAATGGCACATTTTCTCTAATTTAACCGACCTCGTATCTTTTACCATTTCGGAGATAGCAATAGTGGTATCACCTATTTTAGACACCCTGTATAGAATGATACATTGAAAATAGCTTTAAAGCAAAAAATTAAGAGGATCAATTTTATATTTTCACTAAGTAAAACACTAAAAAAAACTTAATAATAAAGCTATTAAATGCATGGGTATTATTACCTCGAAAACGGTTAACCCCAGCGACCCCAACAAAGTACACCTTTCTTACGTAAAAAAAGTAGAAGAATCGATTTTTCTATAGGTAGTAAAATCGATACAAGTCGCAAAAAATTCTTCCATTTTAAAGAAGCGCCATGTGCCGCAGGTGGATGGCGCCTTCTACTGGCGAGTTAGAAACTATGGATGAATTTGCATTTCTCGCCCCAAGAAGTCCCCGAATCCCTAATTTCGCGCCGTTATCTGGATTTAGTCAAAAATTATTGGAAAAAATCTAAAACAAAATTAAAATTTAGTCCCCTGTATCTTGGTTATAATCAACTTTGGAATTAGGCAAGTTTGAATAAATCGCATTATTTCGACATAAGGAATCTGCTGTTGCTCTGTGTATCATTACTTCTGGACCACCCTGTATAGTTGGCCTTGGTGACAAACAAGAAAAGAAAACTATTGGATATCACTATACCGTATCCATTTAATTTTGAGAATGATGACAGAAACCCATTTTACAACGGAGAGATCAATTATTACATATGTCTCTCTTTCATGTTCTTTCTCTCTAATTTTTTTTTCTCTCGTCTTCTTTCTCTCTCATACTCGTAAAATTTTTACAGCTGGTAGAAAGTTAGGTTATGTGAAAGATAAACATGACATTATTTGAAGCCTGTCCCATGATATAAGTTGTTTTTGCAGTGAAAAAATATACTTACAACGTTTATATAAAGTATTAGCAGCTTAAATTCCTGTGTTCTATGAATCTGTGACTGACTAACAACTATTGAAATATTACGCAAGGTACTTATTTGTTCTCCTTTACATTACTTGGACCGGGTGTTATGGGAATAAGTAACAGGAACGCCGACCCGATATAAAGTTGAGAATAGTGGGCATTACAGAAGATTTCTTTAGTTATTGAGAAAGTAGTGAAAACTGCCCCCTAGAAGAGTTTGGTTTCAGTATAAAGCAGAAGTCACAGTGCCATTACAAAGTGTATCTATCCTTCTGGAACTAAGACTCAACATTTACAGTAAAAAATTGTGAAACTACTTTATTCGATTAATAGGATATTACATAACAAGTGTTGAAAGTGACATTTTTCACACGAGTGGGAATGTTGTCGCACGAGGCGACAGCGAGTGCGATAATCCCACGAGTGTGCGAAAATTACTTTCACACGAGTAATGTACAATATTTTTCCTACGAGCACAAAAATATTTACAAAAAAGCCTCAATTTCTGTCTTTTAAAACTCTCACTTTCAACACTAACATTTTTATCAAGTGTGCTGAAAATAAAACAAATGAAATTGGCACCATCTATTTCAATGGCATGTTGACAAGTACTTTTCAACACGTGTGTTGTAAAGTACTTTTCAACACGCGTGTGATATAAGGCACTTTCTCGCCAAGTTAACCGTGCTTTTTTTATCAGTATCATAGGTGATCGTAGGAAAACAATTTTTATCGCATCTTTAACTGACACAAACGTCACTGCTCGCAGGTAGGCTGTATTATAGATCCATTTTCATTATATATCGGAGAAGAGGGAATATTTTTTAACCTTATTATAAATTGTTTATCTTAATAAAAATATTTACTCATTTTTGCAATTTTTTCTTTATTTATTTAAAGACTTTTCCTTCCATCCTTTTATTGCAAATTATTGGTTAGAGGGAGTATTGTTACTTGGGTAGGATACAATTTTAAGTAGTATAAAATCAGAAGGTTAATGTGGCTATTGTGCAAATGCTGCTTGTGCTCAGTAAAAACAAAGGTGTTTTGCTATAAAATCGTAAAACTTTCGTAAGGATTTTGTCAGGTTAGAAATTAATTTTTTATGACAATTTCGATTAAACTTTCACAGTAGAAAACCAGAAATACTTGCAGAAACAATGCCGCCTGTGGCAAAATGTTTGATCATTCTTTTTTATTAGCAACAACATCGTTTTTATTTGTCTTTTACTGATGCCTCTTTTGCTAACAAGGATAGAAAGAAATCGGATTCCGTTGGGATTTTATAAGGAAAAAAAAAGAATTTTGCGAGGACTAATCTTCCGAAGTATATAACCAGCAATACTTCCACAAGCAAAGAATGTACGATAAAAATTTGAACAAATTATTTTTTATTTGTCTTTGTCTAATGCACTTTCGCCAACATGGATAGAAAGAAATCTGATTCCTCCGTGATTATCAGGAAAGACAAGACGAATATTGTGATCAGTAAAATATGTTCTGGTGCAAACTGTCCATGGAACTGACCAATAGGGCGAATTCTTGTTCAATTGTTTTTTCTGTCATCATTCTCGCATAAAATTGGATACAATATAGTGTCATTTCAATTTTATCCCCACTAGTTTTAAAACGAAAAGGTCTATTAAAACAGTTTCAAAATACTAGAGCACAAAACAACAAGTTTGACTTTATGTATCAGTGTTAACAGTGTCCGTATGTCTCCAGTGCCCAAACTTATCTATTTTCTTTTATTGTGATCACTATCACCTCGATCCTATTTGGATTACTGGATAAATCCAAATCCCTACACCACCTCTCTACGATCCTACAGGAGACCTGCATTCTGTCGCACACATTTAAAAAATTGCTGTTGCGTGGACAAGTTTGTGATTCATAAACCAGCGTCATTAAGTATTAACAGTTGCCCACGTTTGAAAGATTATACCGCATTCTATTAAAACACACTAACAAACTCATTTGTGGCTATACGCTAAATACTTACCTAATACTGGATAACGCCACCACGGAAGAAATATTGGAACTGATAGATTCTATGCTAGGGTTCATGTAACTTAACAAAATTTTCCAGGGTTTTAGGAATTTGTCCTTCATAAGAGATCTTATATTGGGCAATTAGGGAGGCGCACATGCATTTTAAGCTTGTATAATTGATTAGAGAGATATCTGCGATATTATGTTTAATTAAGTCGGTTATGGCGTCCTGGGGTGTCTTGCCGTGAATATCCGGCTGGTCCAGATGAGCACCGAAATCGAGCAGAAGTTTTACCAGCTGAAAAGAAATATAAAGGAATTATTTTATCCAGAAAGGACTTAAGTCACAATAACTCTTATTTGATAAAACGAAAAAAAACTTATGTTGAGTAAATTTTCTTGTTATTTACATTTTTATTCAAATTACCCCAATCAATAGAGCGATTTGTCGTGACATTAATACGGAATGACAGAAAACCGTCTATTCCATCATCTAAAAGATGATCCGTAGATGATTGCTGCTATATTTCCAACTCTGAAATTTTTTCCTTTAATTTGTTATAAATATTTTTAAGCAAAAAACGCGATTTTTTTAGTTTTTTGCTTATCAAATGGAAAGTAATGAAGCAATCTTAATGGTGTAAATGGACGATTTGTAGAGAATAAAATGAGAGATCGAGCGTCCCGATAGGATAAGTAGCAATGGAGAAAATCCGGAAAAAACAGAAAATTAACAGTTTTTTTTAATCCATAAATCGGCCACTTTAAACGTAGAGGGCTCAAACTTTGGGAAAAAGTAGTAATTTATAGCTACTTTATGTGTGCAAAACCCCGACGCTGTCCGACGATTAGTTTTGCCACAATCGTCATTTTAATTTTTCAACAGGTCTAGATGCTCTATGGATCGTCCGATTTTAATTATTGAAACGGATTTAAAAAGTACAAGTTTAATTGAACAATATGTATATCTTAGTTTTTCCATAAAATGCTACGAAACCGGTTGAAAATGCACGTGAAGATGCGTGAAAATGGCCGAGCGCGCGAATATAGGCTCCCCTTCGCTCCGCTACTCTCCCGCTACTCGATCGATTTCGCGCGCTCGGTCATTTTCACGCATTTTCAACCGGTTTCGTAGCACTTTATGGAAAAATTAAAATATACATATTGTTCAATTAAACTTGTACTTTTCAAATCCGTTTCAATAATTAAAATCGGACGATCCATAGAGCATCCAGACCTGTTAGAAACTAGTGTGTTGAAAAATTAAAATGACGATTGTGGCAAAACTAATCGTCGGACAGCGTCGGGGTTTTGCACACATAAAGTAGCTCTAAATTACTACTTTTTCCCAAAATTTGAACCCTCTACTTTTAAAATGGTCCATTTATGAATTAAAAAAAAAACTCTTAATTTTCCGGTTTTTCCGGATTTTCTCCGTTGCTACGTATCCTATATCGGGACGTTCGGCCCCTCATTTTGTTCGTATTTTTATTCTTTACAAATCGTCCATTTACACCATTAAGATTGCTTCATTACTTTTCATTTTATAAGCAAAAAATTTAAAAAATCGCGTTTTTTGCTTAAAAATGTTTATAACAAATTAAAGGAAAAAATTTCAGAGTTGGGAATATAACAGGAATCATCTACGGATCGTCTTTCAGATGATGGCACAGGCGGTTTTCTAATAGTATTAATGTCAAAAAATCGCTAATATTTTGCTCTGTTGCTTGGCCTAAATATAAAGTAGTATAATGTATAAAACTGTTGTAAATTTAGTTTATATTTGTTTGTAGAATTGAACCAATGGCTTAAATCCTCTCTGCTTAAACTAAAAAACACTGCACTGTTTGAACTCTTAATTATTTTCAATAATATAAACTACAGGAATTCTTGAAAATTGTAGAAAACAATATTATCTATTCATTATCATCATTAACGTTCTTGAAAACCTTGGTTAGCTATCTCATCAAAGAAACTTCTATGCCATGGGCAAACATACTCCATAAGTCAAAATGAATAGAGTATGTTGACCCACGGCATGGTATAGAAGTGTCTATGATATAACGATATTACGATATTACGATATAAGACATTTATGTGGCCAAAAAGTTGATGATGAAAATGAATAAATACTGCTTTGTACTATTTTTAAGAATTTGTGTAGTTTCTATTTGTTTAATTTAGGTAGAACGAACGTACGTTATTGTTTTTATTCTAACAACACGAATAAACAAAAATTTTAACAAATTTTACACATTATACTTAATAATAATTGATCAAATTTTTAAATATCAACTGATGATACTAAACTGGAAAAGTTTTCTTAATTTTGTTTAAAAATTAATTTTTAATGACAGCCTTTTCTGAATAAAGTGATTCAAATATAAAAAGTGGTAAAATATTGTTATTAAAATAAGATTACATCAATCAGTTAGAAGATATTATGTATCCATTATTTATTATATTTATTTTAGGAGCTTAAAAAATTGGGTGCCGGTATAGAGTGCGGGCTACCGACGTGTTCTTAGTATAGTATGCGGTCTACCTGTAAAACATGGTACAAAATACATAAACATATTATAGTTCTTTATCCTGGATTTATTAAAAAATACAACATATTGTTCGCACACCTAATTACATCACTATCTTTAATACGCCTATACATCTTCAGTTACATTTATTTAAAAAATCGGTCAAGTGCAAGCTATACTTGCACACTGAGTGTTCCGTGCCATCAGCCCCCCACTTATCCTGAGCAAACCTCGGCTGGCGCATGCTCCATCTACCGCACTACCCGCGGCCGACGGCACCAACACCGTATCACGTCGCGTATTCGCAGAGCTGAGTGGGCCAAATTAAAAATTTTGAAAAACGTGTAAGAACAAAAGTTGTTCGTGAGAAATATTTTTTGTGAAAAAACGTTTTCTCTAAAACCAATGATTTAGCAGTTATGAGAAAATAAACAATTAAATTGTTTATAACAATTGACCGCGCTAGAATTTTTCAATCGTGAAAATTAACGATTTTTTTCAGATATTTCTGAGCGATCCTTCGGTGATAAGGGTGGGGGATAGAAATTTTAAGCGTTTTTCCCGAAAAATCTTTAAAAAAATGCAATAAAAAATACATCATCGTTGCATTCGTGCACATTCTATCTCCGTGCCAAATTTCACATTTGTATGTCAAATAGTTTCAGAGATAATTGCCTGTGACAGACGGATGGACGGGCGGACACCGAATTGATTCCATAAGTGCTCCGTTTCAGGGAACACTAAAAATGATAGTATTACCTTTATAGCATAGCTGTTCACCATTTTCAAAACCCACGAGCCGCCACAGGTGATTTGTATCTTTCCTCTATTATGAATTTATTGACGTGATATTTTTACCCAATTTGGATACATCGACAAAGTTGTTTAAAAGGAATTACAAGAAAAAAAATTCATTCATGTATCAAAAGCTAGTCAACATTCATTATTAATTAAACATTAAGGTACGAATAGCGAATGTATGTTAATAAAATGCAAAAAAAATTGCAAGATTCGAAGCAACAAGCAGCCCACATATACTTACATCGGTGGAGTAATTATAGGGCATAGTGGCTACGTGTAGTGGTGTCCAGCCATGTTCATTTTTCGCATTTACGTTTGCACCACACTCTAATAACAGCTTTAACACGCTTACTCTTGGAAAAATCATCTAAAATAATTTTCGTGAATGAATTTAGGAAAAATATTTTTTGATTAACTAATAATATAGTGACATTAAGTAGATGTAGTTAAGTGTCCTATAAAGTTGATATTTACCCAGTTTTATAATTTGTTATGTTCTAAACCTTGAAACCAAGGACCAAGACCAAGTTGGAGAATTAACAGAAATATTTAATTCGTAAAATAAATCCAAATTTTATTACGTTCCTGTCAAATGCCCCAACATAGTTTAAGAACTTTGTAATTTCTATAACTTGCTGGGGAATTTTACAGGAAAATAATGAAATGAGTTCGCATTTCTTTTGCGAAAAATATGTCCCATTTAAGTAGTTCTTTTTTAGGAAGGTCATTGGTTTTGAGGTTTAAAAAAAGCATATCTATACATTTTTAATTATGGATTTTTCAGATTTTCCAGGGGAAAAATCACTATTTTATAGGTGGAACCAAACTTAAAACCAGGTTGGCCCAGGAGGCTAAACCCTTGCCCATTAAAATTGATAAGGGGAGGGAAGTTAACGCAAAGATACACTGAAGAAACTGTTCAGTGAAAATACAGTAAACGTCATTGGTTATGAGTTACCAGAACTAATTGGGTATATTTTACAAACGTAAATTGATCAAAACAACATGAAAGTTGGTATTATTTTTACAATTATTTGGTAAAATTAGATGTGTGTGAATAACTATGTAACACATATAACTTTACAGAACATTAATATTATTTTTGGCAATCCATAGCCAATGATTTTTACTGTGATTTCATTAAATAGTTTTTTTACGTTTTTAGTGTACTTGAATGATAAAATAAAACCTACCGTGGTATACCGTGGTTGGCACGTGGCAGCTCGGGGGCTCAATCCGAGTCACTCAAATAAGTGATGGGGGAGGGGGGAAGGAGAATTATAGGTAGTGTTGAATCTTTCAGCATGTATGATAAATTATTAAAATTCCAGGAAGTTCATTGGAATTCCGTGACTTTAAGTATTTTTCAAGGGGGAGTGAAATTCCATAGTTTTTCTCGGTTTTAAGGTGTGCGGCAACCCTAAATAATGTATTAAAATAAGCAAATGTCAGTAATTTTGACTTAATAATAATCTTTATACAGCGTGTCCCGGGGAGTTCTTGCCACATGGAAAGAGTTTTTACTGGAAGTTGAAAAAAATCACTTTGGTGTCGAAAAGTTCTGCCTATTAATAAACTAAGAACCGATATGAAAAAAATTTAAATAGACCCATAGTATACAGGGTGGCGACAAAAACGTAAAATATGCTCAAGAATAAAGTACCATTATTTAGCAAAATACAAAGAAAGGGTATTTTTAAAGAATTATTTTTCCTCTCTAAATACGAAATCACAGCCATCTACGAAAAAAAATGTTTTTACATTTTTAGTTTACGTTACGAAATCAATGCTAGTATAAGTTAATAAAAAGTGATTATCTTTCACATAGGTAAATATGCTAAGAATGACTTTGACAGAGACACTGACATTCTTTGCGGTCTAGTTCTATTAATTCAGTTTATCAATTTATCATTTTCCTTAATTATGCCCCCAAAACTAACAACAGAACAAAAAATTGAAATTGTTTTAATTGGTGGCGTAATTGTACCTACAAAAGTTATAGGGAAGCCGCTGAGATTTTCCATGAAAGGCATCCCGAAATATATGTATCCCATCAAACTGTTGGATACATAATAGCAAAATTTAAAAGTAGTGGAAGTGTGGAAAACTGCTTAAATAAAAAAATCAAGTTCAGGCCGAAGATGATGAGGATATTCACCTACGAATTATCCAAGCCGTTGTTGAAAATTCCAAGACTTCGTTGAGAAATTTGGAAAAAGTACTTCCTGGAAACGATAGACAAGATAGTGGCTACTTACAAAAATTGTCTTCCATTCGACAGACGTATCGAACACCTGCGGGGCGCGGTTTTACAGGAAACATACAAAATAAAGTTTTGATTTTCTTGTTAAATCGTATGTTTATAACAATACAAAATAACTGATTACTTGTCTTAATCACATCTTTTTTTCTATAACTGTCAAAAAGTCGACATTTTTTCATTAATGTCAGTGTACGAAGTTTGACATTTTTTGACAGCAGTTCATTTCTGTTTCGCGGTACACGAAATATTTCGGGCCCTCCTCACATCAGGCATAAAAACTCAAACATTAAAAAGTAACTTAGGAGCGCAATGACAACTTAAACTGTTTGTCAAAAAATATAATTATATCCATAGTAACTGAATCTACACTCACTTGTATTTTCATGCTGATATGAAATCTTAATTTTAAATTTATTTAAATTTTAAATTTAATCTTTTTTATGGTTTTAAGAAAAGAGTTATAGACAAATATTTAGACCTGGGGATAGCGACATGTAGGTTGCAATTTTTTGTCTGCCCATTGGAGGACTGAAAAAGGTAAGTTTGTTAATGAAGAAAAGTGAGGTTTTGACCCCGGTCCGGGTGATTCCGAAATGACAATTGGAATCTTCATTTCTACAAAAACTATGCGCTTCAGAACGATTTTATATTGACTGCCATGTGTATTAAAAGAAAATCATTGAAAAATAATACATAAAAAAGGCAGACGATTAGCAAGGGCCCAAAGGGTTAAAGTGTCCGGGTGAAAGGGTAGGGAAAAAAATAATTTTCCGCTTTTTTTTTAGTGTCTGCCTTTTTTTATATGTATTATTTTTCAATGGCTTTTTTTTTTAAATATACATGGCAAACAATATACAATCGTCCCAAAACACATAGTTTTTGTACAAATCAAAATTCAACTTTCATTCTGGAACCGGGGGCCGGGGTCAAAACTGCACTTTTCTTCATTAACAAACTCCAAAAGGCGGACAAAAAATAAGCAACCTAAGGCATGTCGCTATTCCACGATCTAATTGTGTGAAACTAGTGCGCGAAATACCTTTGGTGCTCTCGAATGATTTTTTGACTCGGCTGGAGCCTCGTCAAAAAATTGTCATTCTCGAACACCAAAGTACTATTTCGTGCACTCTAATATAATATAATAATAGTAATACAAGCAACTATTGATATAATTATAGTATCAAAACATGAAAATAAAGGTCTTCAGGTAAAATCCAAATATACCTTAGATCAACAGTTCTTAAATAAATTAAGGTTTAATTACCCACATAGTGTCTACTTTTGTTACAATTGATCAAAATGCACGTTCTACCTGACTCCAGAAGAGGTAAAATATTCCAGGGAAGCAAGTCATTAAAGAACTGCTGCATAATTTCTAAGGGATTAATGAGGGTATTGACTAAAAATTTCTTACCTTTGAACTACCTAATATTTGTTTAAAATCTCATAAAGCTATTATGGTAAATGTGTTCAGGCACTTGGGCCACTTATCCCCACCCTGGCAATTTAAGGTAGATAATATAAAACCATATTTCCAAAAAAAAAATGTTAGTATTGATTAGTAGTGCAAACTATAACTATCAGTGTTTCTCGTTGTGCAAACTATCAAAGTAACGTCATGGCAAATAGAAGCTCTTGTCTACCAAGAAAAAATAAAACTCGTCGAGGCAGTATGAGATTCCAAGGTCAATTTACTTCATCACAAATTAATCGTGATAATTCTGCAAGATATCCACCAGGTCCGTATGTCCCAACAGTCCCAGAGCATCATCCTGATATGGATGATAATTTTGCAAGATATCCATCACGAGATTTATATGTACCAAGGGTCTCGGAGCACAATTATGATATGGAAAGCAGCCATCATTTTACTTATTCATCGAATGCCAATATGTGGAACACTGACTACAACCAACATAACAGTTCTCTTAACGCAACTCTACAACCATTGCCGAATGTAAATATATGGGCCCCTGAATATAATTACCAACGGCCAGAGTTAAATGAATATGTGTGGGGCTCTGAAAACAATTCTGCAAGATATTCACCAGGTCCGTATGTCTCAACAGCCCCGCAACACCATCCTGATATGGATAACAATTTTGCAAGATATCCATCACGAGATCTGTATGTTACCACAGTCTCGGAGCACAATCAGGATATGGAAAGCAGACAGCTTTTTATTTATTCGCGGAATGCCAATATGTGGAACACTGACTACAACCAACATAACAGTTCTCTTGACGCAACTTTACAACCATTGCCGAATGTAAATATATGGGACCCTGAATATAATTACCAACAGCCACAGTTGAATGAACACAATTATCAACCGCTCAACATGGAGTACAATTATAATGTTGCGGGCCCATCAGCTACACAAGACACTAATTACTCAGCAACAATTTCAGCAAATGAAGAATTTCATCAGCAACATAATATAGTGGAGATGGAATCTCATGCAAACGATATTCCACCAGCACCAGAATCCGAAATTAGGCGAATAACAGACAAAATTCGATTCCAAACACTATACATGGAATTTGAAAAATTGAAAAAAGAATTGAAAAAAACTAGGAAAATAAAGGACGAAGCAGACGAAAGGAATCTGAAAAATAAAGATACACCTAGCAATATTCTAAGGATAGAAATGGCATTTATTTACCAACATATAAGAATGCTGTATTGTGACTTATCAAGGATAGTACGAGAAATGTTGGCAATTGTAAGAATGAAATCAAAATAACGTAAGTGTTTTATGTGTATGTGTGCGTGTGTGCAGTCCTAACTGTACCTAGAATAAACTGACTAGATTATTCTACGGAACGTTTTCTTTTATGAATGCCAAAAAAATTAAGGGTGAGTTGAAAACTAAGTTTAGTAATTAATTTATTTTCGTGTGTAGTTTCTTGAAAAATTGTCATATTTTTTTTTTGTTTTTTCTTTATTTTTAAAGATAATTACCTCAAGTTTAGTTTAGGGGTAAGATACTGTAGTGTCCACAAAATAAAAATATTGTCTAAAAAATCTACACAACCTTTTTCAGGTCATGTAGCCGTTGCTCCTCAAAACATTTTTTGAGGGAGGACACATAAACCTAACAAAAATCCGCAAAAACACAAACCCTTATTATTTCTCTTATCTTTTCTGTTTTTCAATATCTTTCAATGTTTACAAATTATTATTTAGTAAAAATTTCAATATATGCAGATTCTACTTTTGGGTAAAAGCTAAAAAATGATTCTTAGTGATTTAAAATAATGTATACACAAATGGATACTTTGCTTAATATTGTAAAAGGTGTTAAATGTTAAAAACATATTTAAATTAAGCCAGAGTCAAAGGAAACATAACTAAGATAAAATATTACTCTGTGAATTTATTTCATTATAATAAATACTACCCATACCAAATTTCGATTAGATACTTTCAAAAAAAGATAAAGTTACAATTTTTTTAAAATTGTTGTCATTCTGTATTTCAAAACCTAACCAAACCTAAACAGATTTTTTTATATTTTGGTATATGCATAATTTGCCTATTTCCTTTTTATATACATAGGTATACCGTGATTTGACTTATTAATCAGGTAGGATGGTTAAATAAATATATACAGGTTTATGCGGACTTTTATATTTGAAATTAGTTCTATACAATTACTCCCTTTAATACTTGAGGCTATTTAGGTTTGTATAGTTTTTTATTTATTGTTCATAACCAGCTGAAGAATGTTTGCACCGTAACAAGATATTAAATTGTAAAAAAACAATATTTAGGTCTACACCTGTAAACTGAATTTTGGAATAGAATTATAAAATCCAAAACAGGTTAGTGTTCAGTGGGTATTGAATTGCACAAGTGTATATGTTACGGTTAATTTGGATACTTCGCTAGTTTACAAACTAACCAGCTAGTTTGCAAACTAACTAAAGACACTGTTATTTTGAAGGAATCAGCCATTTCCCACAAAATAGCAGATGGTTTATAAACTAGCTGGTTAGTAAGCAAACTATCGATTTGCTTCAGTTAAGATGAGGATTTTATTGAGGTTACCTTAACCTAAAAATTATGTTTTGTTTGTTGTCCAGAAAATCTAGCGAACGGTGGATCGGAGGGCACCCTAAGGTCGGAACAGGGTTAGCACCTGGTTAGGGGCCCTGACATCTCTTTCCTCGCAGGCGAAGAGGGATCGGTGCGAAAAAAATCCACTATTGTTCCTTCCTCTGCGCATGCGCAAGCCCGGGATAAAAAGTAGTACCCATCCCCTAGCCCTAGACTCTTGTGTCAAAAAATACGATACGGTAAGGTGCAAACGTACGGTAGGGGTAGTGTTCAAATTAGCCAGTAAACTAGCTATTTTAGGCAACTAGGATAGTTGTAGTAATCGTATTAACTAAAGACAATTGGATAGTATACAAACTATATAAAATATCTAGTTAATATAAAAGCAATAATGAAAAATCTGTACATAAGGAACAATAGTGGATTTTTTCGCACCGATCCCTCTTCGCCTGCGAGGAAAGAGACTGGTCAGGGCCCCTAACCAGGTGCTAACCCTGTTCCGACCTTAGGGTGCCCTCCGATCCACCGTTCGCTAGATTTTCTGGACAACAAACAAAACATAATTTTTAGGTTAAGGTAACCTCAATAAAATCCTCATCTTAACTGAAGTAAATCGATAGTTTGCATACTAACCAGCTAGTTTATAAACCATCTGCTATTTTGTGGGAAATGACTGATTCCTTCAAAATAGCAGTGTCTTTAGTTAGTTTGCAAACTAGCTGGTTAGTTTGTAAACTAGCCAAGTATCCAAATTAACCGTAACATATATATGTATATAATCTATATATGTATTATCATTAACAACTAAATAAATGTCATATTTGTCAATTCTGTGTTTTATTTTTAATGGATTTTAGCCAAAAATTATAGGTGTTTTATTAACAACGTACGTGAAAACCTTCCTGTTTTTTAATCTCTGCCTTACAATTTTGTGAAAATGGTAGGAAATTTCTTTCTTTTAAGAGGGGCCTATGAGGCGAAACCAAGACATATTTAATTCTAAGTAACATTTTCTTATTACATTTGGCCTAAAATAATCTTTGGGGGTAATTTTGAATTTTTCCACTTTTAATATATAGGGTGTCTGAAAGTCTTACTATAGGTATATCTTTGCTATTAGTAAATAGAGACATCAAATTTTAGATGTATCTTATTGGTTAATAAATTTAATTTTATGTAATTGAACTTTTTCAACCCCCTTGAGGGGGTTTCAAGGGGTAAATGCAATCCTATGCCGTATGGTACCTCATTTTAAAGATATTCAAAAAATAAACTTTTTACAGCAGACCAGAGAACCGTATCTTAATTCGTTTTTAAATGGCTAGCCTATAAAAATTTAAAATCGTGAAAAAAATTACAAAGTTAAAGACCTTAATTTCTCATATTACTTTAAAAGTTGTTCTAAATGACCACCATGAACTTCTTGGCAGTAATAAAGTTGATTTTGGAACTTACTTCTCACATTTTCGAGTATGGCAGATGTTACTTTTCGGTAGAGTTCCGAAATCGACTTTATTACTGTCAAGAAGTTCATGGTGGTCATTTTGAACAACTTTTAAAGTAATAAAAGAATTAAAGGTACTTAAATTTTTAAATATTTTACGATTTTTAATTTTTATACGTTTGCCATTTAAAATCGAATTAAGATACGGACCTCGAGTTTGCGGTAAAATGTTTCTTTTGTGAAGACCATTACCTACAACACGGCATAGGGTTGCATTTAAAATTTGTGACCTCAACTCCCTAGCGTCACCCCTCAAGGGGGTTGAAAAAGGTAAAGTACATAAAAAAGTAGATTTATTAACCAATAAGATACACCTAAAATTTGGTGTCTCTATCTTTACTAATAGAAAAGATATTTGGCCATACTAAGCCTTTTAGGACACTCTGTATGTGTAAAATGTTTGCGGCGCGACAATGTTAAAAATAAAATAGTATTAACTAAATACTGCTCAGGTTGGGTTGAGAATAGGAAAAAGCTTTTTCCTATATCCAAGAATGTATGAACATTTTTCTGTTCGATAAATTTCGGAAACTTGTAACCATTCATGTGTTTTTGCTCGTAATTTACCTACATATTTATACAGGGCAAACTAAGGTATAGTCGTGATAATTTCAAAACTTTTCGATATTTCGTGGAACTTCTTGTTTACGGAAAGCTTTTTATTAATAGCCCAAAGGAACCACATCTTATAAACACATTGTTATAGAATTTACTTCAGATCTAAACTACTTTTTTGTAAAGAACGCATTAACAAAAAATAATACTATATGAAGGGTGCAGGCAAAAAAGGAGTAATATCACAAAATGTAAATGTTCAGGAATGCAATTTTAAAGTTTAAAATCCTATTACTTTGTAGGTAATTATTTAGGACTGAATCTTTTTATGAAAAAAATTAGGACGTGTATTTGAAATTAAAATGTAAAAACATATTACTAAAAATTCCTTTTCAATTTGCGTAAAACGCTCTAAAAGTAAGAATACTACAGCTCGTAACGCATAAAAAGGCGGAATGTCAGAGTCAGAAGCAATTTTCTAGTATTTTCGTATTTTTTTACAAAAACTATTTCAAAAGCAAAATGTCAAAGTTTATTAAGTTTAACAGTTTCACAAAGATACAAATATATTCAGAGACTTTTTTTCGGGTTTCTTGTACGCCGCACAGTGCAGCGATCTTATGGGGAATTGAAACAAAAATCAGAACTCGGAAAAAAATTAATATTGTCATGTAATTTATTTACCACAAATTTGTTGGCTATTAGTCTATATTTAAAACAAAGCATCCGTTTTATCGTAAGGTTACAAAAAAATGGGTTTGAACTTGTGCGTACAGAATAACATATTAACAGTAGAAATGATACTTAAAATAAATAATATTATCAACTGTAATAGCTAATAAAAAGAATGGAACCTAATTCATGGAAAAACAAGTATAGTTATAATATGTATCTTATTCTGCCCCCGAGTTACTTTCACTTGCTTCGCTATATTCAAGAGTAGTCGTGATATTATAATACGAGGGCCACTCTGAAATTTTTGAGACATAGAAAAACTGCTTAAGCTAGAAACACAAAACATTATGTATGTTCAAAGTAGTCCCCTCCAGCGTCAATGCACTTCTGAAATCTAATTTTCCACTGATGGAAAGCATCACGCCACTCATTTTGTGAAATCGATGCAAAATGGTCGTTGATGGCTGCTTCAATCTCTTCTTCTGAAGTAAAACGTCGTCCACGCAGTTTCTTTTTCAGGTTAAAAAATAGCCAGAAGTCACACATTGCCAGATCGGGTGAATAAGGAGGGTGTTCGATAACTTTAATGTGATTTTCACGCAAAAAGTTCAAAGTTATCTCAGCAGTATGGGAAGGGGCATTATCGTGGTGAAGCATCAGACCTCAAACGTTCAATCCTTGAAACACTTTAGGAAGGCATTGTTGCGTGTACCAGTTCGCTGTAACACTTTTCTGCCCTTCTAGCTTAATTGCTGCCAGAAGTCCTGTACTGCGGAAAAATACGGCGTACAGAACTTTCTTCATGGCTCGTTGTTTTTTCATGGTGGTGGGTGTTGGGTCACCTTCAAACACTCCTACTCTACTTTCCTGGCGTGTTGGTACGTCATAAAAAGGAATATAGGTTTCGTCCCCTGTGATAATCTTAGAAATTATGCGGTGACCTCCTTGTCCTAGTAACTGTAAAGCTTTCTGGCTAATTCGAACACGTTGTGCTTTTTGTTGTTCTGTAAGGTTATGTGGAACCCATCGTGAAAGAATTTTTCTGACCCGCAACTCTTCATGAAGAATCGTATGTATTGCCGCGGATCCTGTCTTTAGAGCCTCCTCTATCATTGCAAAAGTGCATCGATTGTCCTCTGTAATCATTCTCCTACCAGCGTTAATGTTTCCGAGAGTTACTGCTGAACGAGGTCGCCCTGTATGTTCTTCGTCCTGTAAAGAACTACGGCCTCTACGAAACTCTGTAAACCATCTAAAGACAGTTGCACGGGATGGTGCGTCATCGCCAAATGCCGTATGCAATCGTTGCAAACACTGTTCTTCAGATAAACCAACTTTAAAATCGTAGAATATCATTGCCCGATAGTGCTTTCGTTTTAACTCCATACCTCCTTGCAAATATGTTTCGCTTACGGCTATCTAAAGAAAACTGACAGAACCGAACCAAGGTAAACACGATTTTAGAATATCAATCTTCAACGCAAGCGCAGTAAAAACTTCCTAGCGTCTGCGTAGTTGCCACATCTCAAAAATTGCAGAGTGGCCCTCGTATGCTGACAAAGGATCAGTGTCTTCTGTAAATGCAATGTATTCTTTAACGGTACTGTCATTAGCTAAACGCTTTTATTTTCTATTGTTTATTTTTCTATGAAAAGCTAGTAGGGGATCCGATGTAATTATCAAACGATTCATTAATTCAATATCTGATCTTAGTCGGGAAAGTTTTCTGGCATGTA
This sequence comes from Philopedon plagiatum, assembly GCA_963971165.1. Taxonomy (NCBI): domain Eukaryota; kingdom Metazoa; phylum Arthropoda; class Insecta; order Coleoptera; family Curculionidae; genus Philopedon; species Philopedon plagiatum. Next base: position 118,724,611 of record OZ020190.1, read on the forward strand.
TTAATCTTTCTTTGCGCCTAGCTTCCAAACACTTTTCTGACATTTCGCCAACAAAAAGACTGCCGCCTAGTCAAGGTCGTGATTTTACTAAAGCTGTTTTTACGACATTCCGCCTTCTTAACCTGAATCGCGCGGACACGCCCCCTTTTTTGCCTGTACAGTAAAACTTTAAATCACAATATTTTTGACCTTTATATTTTTCGCCTATATTATGTTACTACACAGTAGACTTCTTTAGTTGCTTTCGGATGGATTGATTAGCTCAAAATGAGAAAAAATGACCTTCCCCCTTTTTAGACTGTACCCTTCATATGGTAATTTTGTGATGGATAATTTAATTTCGTAATAGTGCATAGGTAACTTCGTAATAAATTTTACAAACGTATGTATATTGAAAACAAGTGAAATTAAACTGTTTTAAAACATAAACATTTCTTTCCTTGTAAATAAATATATTTTTCCTTGTCCGTAAAACAGGTCTTTGAACAAATAACAAACCAAAATAAAAATTGAATATATAACAAACTAAAACTCCAGCAACAAGAAACTCAAGTCAAACAAAAAAAAAACGACCTAATTTCTAACTGAGGTGCGACTGAAAATGGTATTCAAAATTCTGGACCTTTTTTTCGTATTTCATAAAATTATCTTTTAAGATACCCCATGAAATTCAAGTAATTCTTGGCGCATTGCATACTCTCATGTGCCCCTCTCTAATCATTCTTGCTGTATTTAGAGGTTCTCTTTGACCATGCTGTTCAGAGGCGCCAACTTCGGGGGTGCTCGGGGGCTCGGGCACCCACAGGAAGGCTACACGTGGGTGCTGAGCACCCACGGGCGCCGCGGTCCTATTTTCACTAATTTATGGCACTAACTAAATGAAAAACACAAACATCACCATAAAATTATCGAAAGGTTTGTTGATTCAAAACTACAAATTTATAAATTTTTTGTCGGATTTTCTGAAACTGCTTCCACCTCGTCCGAAACGCTCCGCTCTTCAAAGATTTGACTTAAATATAAAAAATTGTCGTGGACTATGTACAGATGGAGCTGATAATGCAAGTGGTGCTTTCACAGGACTTCAAGCACGTTTGCGTGCCGTTGAGCAGAAAGCAAAACACGTGCACTGTTTGGTCCACTCTCTAAATCTTGTTGCTCAGGATTCTTTGAAGCAAGTTTTAAAAGCTAGAGACTACCTGGTTATAATTAGGGAGCTAATAGTTTTTGTAAAAAGCTGTCCAAAACGCCAAGCATCTTTTCAAAATCTCCAGTCGATTGAGTCAGCAGAGGAAGAAAATTCATCTTCGTCAGCACACGTTACTCTTCGCCCTTTTTGTCCAACAGGATGGTGTTGCAGAGTATCGTCGCTAAAAGCAGTTCTACACAACTACAATAAACTATTAATTTTTGTTAAGCATTACTGAAAATGAGAAAACAGACGCTGGAGCCAAAGCAAGAGTTTTTTTTGAAAAACTTGTCTTCTTTTGAATTTGTTTTCTGAACAAAAATGTTAATTACTGCTTTCAATAAAATCGAAATTCTTACTGGTTATTTGCAACGAATGAGCCTTCATTTACGCATCTTACGCAAAGCTCTGAAGAATGTCGGAGACGTAACACAAGTTATTGCTTCGTTTCGGACCGAGAAAAATTTCGAACATCTCTGGATGGAAAGTATGGATTTCGCCAAACAACTGGAAATAGATGAACCAGAAGCTCCAAGAGAACGAAAAAGACCAAAGCGTCTGATGGTCATCGTTTTCTACAGCACATGATTTTTACGGACACATTTATTACGAAATAGTAGACATTACAGTCACTTGCATTAAAGATCGTTTTAATAAATCTTGTACGACACATTTGCAAAAACTGGAACGGTTCCTTTGTCAAAGAGGGTCAAGCATTGATGAATTATATGCGGATGATTTTAATCTGGATAGATTAACTTTTCATCGGGATATGTTTTTGGACAGTCTAAAAATGTGAAACTTGAAAACTTAAGCGATGTCGTAGATTTCCTGGGAGCCGAAGAAATCGAGCCGATATTTCAGTTAATACCAGAAGTGACAAAACTTGCACGAATTATGCTAAATATTCCAGTGTCGACTTGTACTGATGAAAGATCTTTGATAGGTTTAAGAACAATTAAAACGTATTTAAGAAGCACAATGACTCAACGTCGCCTAAACAATTGTGCTGTGGTGAATATGAACTGGGAATTAGCTGACCAGATCAGTCCTGATGTTATTGCTGACTCATTTATTAGACGATCAACTGTTAGACAAAATACTTCCATGATGAGTCAACATTATTGATTCTTTTAAAGGTTTAAACGATTTTTATTAAATTAATTTATGTAAGCCGGATGATATGAAATAAAAAATTGTATTATCTATTTATTTTCCCTTATCCCTTCCCTAGCGCCCCTTGAATTTATGAGGACCTGGAACCCGCATGGGCCCCCACACGGATTTTCAAAAACTGGCGCCCCTGATGCTGTTACAGCCTCTTTCTTTAGGCATCTTTACTAAAAAGTTATAGGTATGCTCGTGATAAGGCAATTTCGTTAAATTAGGAATTTTCGAATGCCTTAAAACAACACCCTAATAAAAACTAAAAATTTAAATTCAAATATATTAGCAAATAACACTTCTTTTCCAGACAAGTAGTCTACACGTTAAGTTCGCTCAAATAAACTGCTGGCCAATTCAAGCGGGACAAACTAAATTTTTGATAAAATTTAGAGTGGAATATTTTCGAAACGAAAAAAAATTTTGATTTAACTTTTTCAGTATGTAATTGAATAGTTCTTCTAGTTTTTATACTTTAAGGCACTATTGCTAGCAGTCGCTGCAACTCTATTTTACAGGGTGTTAAGTGAAACCCTGACTTTTTTGGAAAAGTTTTCCAGTTCCGAGAATCTAGGAAGAATTTTTTTTGAATTTTCTTTTCATACTAAAATGATCCATGGTCAAATACAAAAAAACAATTTCTCCGGATTTTCTCTATTTTCATTTGTTTTCCGTATACAGGAGTTAGTCGAAATTATCGACTTCTTCTTACAAAGGAACCCCTAATTTGGCCGTTTATTCACAAAAAGCGAAAGACCAAGTAAATTTGTAGTTTGAAGTAGTCCAGCTAACAAAATTAATACACATTTTTGTACAGGGTGTAGCAAGTTTGGATCACGGGCTAGTAAATTATTATTTTTTAATTTCTACTACTTTTTCCTAAGTTAACTATTAATTATCACGTGCTACGTTAAAGGGTTAAAATTTGTTAGGTCCGATAACAGTACTGGATAGAAAGATCCTTTTTGCCCAAACGGGTTTTTCATTTTTTGTCTAGTCCCATTTTTAGTGATTAAACGGCTCGCATTTTGAACCTAACTTTTTGCAATTGCATCCATGAACGATTGAAGTGAGAGTGCTTTTTTGGTGGTACATAATGAATGTTTTATCCAACCAAAAAACATGTAGTGGCCAAACAGCTAATGATGCTTATTCGAAGAATTTTTTAGCATTATACAGGGTTGCAAAAAATATACCACCTATACTTTGCAGGTGGATTTCTGTTAATTTAGCGGCGTTTCTATTTCTTAGTCAAAAGATCTAGTAGGCCAAAAAATAAAACATTTTCTTTGCTATTGACAGTTACCAAGGCAACAAAGTATTCTTCTTTGAATTGGTGCGTTATTATCCTTTATAATGGCTCGATTAAGTGCAAAAGAACAAGCTAATTGTTTGCGTTTACTACAAGATGGGGTAAAAATTAGTATTATTGCGGATATGTACGGGGTTGGGCGAAGTACAATATCTCGACTGCGTCAACGCTTCCACGAAACGGGAAGTGCAAACTATCGTTATGGGGGAGGTCGCCAAAAGAAAGTCGGCATTGCAGATGAAAGATGGTTGGTTAGAGAGGCTCGTCGAAGGCGAAAAATTCCATCAGAGAAAATTAACCAGGAGTTCAGAGCAAGAACACACATTCGTGTGAGCAATAGGACCATTAGAAGAACTTTAAACAATAATAACTTAAGGTGAGTTACTTCAAATGAGATCTTATTTTTTGTACCAATATTTTTAGTGTTTCATTTTAGTAAGTCGGCTATTATAATATCGACGTCAGCTGAGGCGTGAATCTTGGATTTTGCGCACCGATATTATAAATGTAAACTTGAACTAAGTTGTTCATAAATTAAAGTTTTGATAGGCGACCCTAAACACATTATTTGTGCTTGCAGCGTAATGTTCCTTAGTTCTTCCCTAGAACTAACGTTATGAAAATTGACCTAATTTTGCATTTTAGTATAATAAAAGCTACTGTTGGCTTATTTATTGGTTCATTCCCTACACCTATACTACAGATTTTTAAGCCAAAATTTTAATTTTAGAGCTCGGCGACGTGCTAAATGTGTGCGACTTCTACCACAGCATAGGCGAAGACGTCTCCAGTGGGCATATGAACATCGCAATTGGCCATTAGATAACTGGGAAAACTGCATGTTTGTAGACGAGTCAAGATTTAATTTAATTCACTCGGACGGCAGAATATTAGTTTGGCGTGAACGTGGCGAACGGTATATGGAGGAGAATATGGCTCCTCAGGAACCTTTTGGTGGTGGAGGCGTTACTGTTTGGGGTGGTGTAATGTTTAATGGCAAAACGGAACTTTTTTTAACATTGGAGCCCATTAACGGTCAGGTATATAGGGACGAAATTTTAAGCAATATCGTTCTACCATTTGCAAACAATTTTGGGAACGATTTTGTGCTAATTGACGATAACGCCAGACCTCATAGAGCACGCATTGTGCAAGAGTTTTTGGAAGCTAATAATATTACCAGGATGGTCTGGCCTGCAAAATCACCAGACATGAATATTATCGAACACGTCTGGTCTAAATTGAAATTATTGGTAAGTTCTAGGGAAGATCCTCCTCAGACTCTAGAACAACTTGCAGACGCCATTGTTCAGGAGTGGGAAAATATTCAGCAAGAATTTGTCAATAATTTGGTAATAAGCATGCCTCGAAGATGCCAAGAGATAATAAATGTAAGGGGAGGTCCTACTAGGTATTAAGATTTGTTTTGTTTTCGTTAGTTGCAAGTTTTTATAATACCTTCAAGTAAAAAAAATGTTCTATAATTTAAAACGTTTTCTGTTTACCTATAAAAGTAACAACCAAAATTTACATTTTGGATCTCCTAAAGTAATGCCGGGAAAAATAACTACTAAATTTGAAAATTACGTATCTTTTCGAGTACTTTCAAAAGTAATTAAATCTTCTGAAATTTCTATACCTTCTAAAAACTACGCTATACAGAATTTTATAACTTGTTCAGTTGAATTCACTATCCATCTCCAATTTTTGACGAGAAAAATGTACTCCGTGACTATTAATTTAAGACACTTCTTATTAATTAAAATTTCTCAATGCCATGTACTGACTTTTTAGAGCAGTGGTAAAATATTTTTCTTTTATAATGAATAATCGAAGTTTACGAAAATCCAAAGATATCGAGAAACACGTGGCTTCTATTATAAGTAGTAACTTCTGCACAATCCTGTATAATGTGAAAAAGTTCCGAATGAATATTATTCTTTTTATCTGTATCGTTACTAGATTTTATTAATAATAAGTAGGACATTTTCTTTAATAATTATTAATATAGCAAAAAGGAACTTTATGAATACCTAAAGGACTCTAAAATCACATGATTTTCATATAAAATGTAGGTGATATGTTTTGGGCAAACGCGGACAAAAGCAGCGAATAAGCATCTTTAGCTCTATGGCCACGACACTTTTTTATTGGTTGGTTAAACCAATAAACGATGTCCACTTCAATAGTTCATGAATGCAATCGCAAAAAGTTAAGTTTTAAACGCAAGCCATTTGTATCACTAAAAATGGGACCAGACAAAAAAATTCAAAAACAGTTTCGGCAAAAAGTTCCAAGAAAATTGGGACTATATTCAATTAATTTGAAAATCACATGACTTCCATATAAAGTATAGGTGGTATATTTTTTGCAACCCTGTATAATGCTAAAAAATTCTTCGAATAAGCATCATTAGCTGTTTGGCCACTACATGTTTTTTGGTTGGATAAAACATTCATTATGTACCACCAAAAAAGCACTCTCACTTGAATCGTTCATGGATGCAATTGCAAAAAGTTAGGTTCAAAATGCGAGCCGTTTAATCACTAAAAATGGGACTAGACAAAAAATGAAAAACCCGTTTGGGCAAAAAGGATCTTTCTAACCAGTACTGTTATCGGACCTAACAAATTTTAACCCTTTAACGTAGCACGTGATAATTAATAGTTAACTTAGGAAAAAGTAGTAGAAATTAAAAAATAATAATTTACTAGCCCGTGATCCAAACTTGCTACACCCTGTACAAAAATTTGTATTAATTTTGTTAGCTGGACTACTTCAAACTACAAATTTACTTGGTCTTTCGCTTTTTGTGAATAAACGGCCAAATTAGGGGTTCCTTTGTAAGAAGAAGTCGATAATTTCGACTAACTCCTGTATACGGAAAACAAATGAAAATAGAGAAAATCCGGAGAAATTGTTTTTTTGTATTTGACCATGGATCATTTTAGTATGAAAAGAAAATTCAAAAAAAATTCTTCCTAGATTCTCGGAACTGGAAAACTTTTCCAAAAAAGTCAGGGTTTCACTTAACACCCTGTAAAATAGAGTTGCAGCGACTGCTAGCAATAGTGCCTTGAAGTATAAAAACTAGAAGAACTATTCAATTACATACTGAAAAAGTTAAATCAAAATCTTTTTTCGTTTCGAAAATATTCCACTCTAAATTTTATCAAAAATTTAGTTTGTCCCGCTTGAATTGGCCAGCAGTTTATATTTATGTGTGTGCATCGACTCTCGAAAACTGCTAGCAAAGACAAAAATTACAATTACCATGCTAAAATTCTTATATCCAATTCAAATTTCCTAGCTTAATATTGCCACCAGGTTCTTTTTTAACATTTCGTGGACGGACTACCGACACACTTCAAAGAAGCAGGTGCGTGAAGACGTTAAAGTTATTTTTTACAGAAAAAAAAACATACATTTGTCAAACTCCGAATTTCGACAGAAAACAGGCAGAAATGTTACGTGTAGAAGCAGAAATAGCTTTAGAAAACCTTCCTCGAAACATAACGGCTAAACACCAATGTGCTCAAATTATTAAAAAAGAATTCCTAAAAAACGAACCCAGCATTAGCACAGACCATAAAACCGGAATAGATATTCGAAATAAATCCCAGTCAAATCAAATTGTTTTTATTAAAGCAGATAAAGGAAACACTGTAGTTGCAATAGACAGATCTCAGTATATAAACAAAACCATAGAATTTATTAAGAAAGGTAATTACGCCTCTTTAAGTCCAGATCCCACAGTAAAATTTAAAAAAGAATTAAAGTCTGAAGTAGAGCATGCAGGTAGGATTAGATCACAACATGATATTTTTAAATTTTTAGGTATGAATCCACCCCCCCCCCCCAAACTTTATTCATTAATTAAATTACACTAAGACGGTTACCCCATTAGACCTGTAGTTCCCTATGTCACAGCTCCTGCTTATAAAGTTTCAACCTTTCTCATAAATATTGTTAAAACTTATTGCAACTTTCAGCCAAAATATAGCATAAAAAACTCAATTGAATTGATCGACAAAATTAAAAATATTGATCTCCCACCAAATTCTAAATTTGTATGTCTTGACGTTCAGAATTTATTTCCCAGTATACCACCTGAAGACACGGTAAAGTTGGTGGATATCAAGTTAATAAACCAAAAAGTAAACCCCATAGTAAGAATAGACATTATTAACCTCCTAAAAACTTGTTTAAAACAAAACTATTTTTCTTTTAATAATTTTATAAAGCAATCAAGGTCTTATAATGGGCAGCCCATTAAGCCCACTTTTAGCCGAAATATTTATGAATAACATAGAAACAATAATACACAATAACAAGGTAACAAATAACATGTTGTACTGGTACAGGTACGTAGATGATATATTTACGTGTTTTACAGGTACAAACAGGCAATTAGAAACATTTTTAGAATATTTAGATTCATTACATAAAAACATAAAATTTACAATAGGAATTGAAACCAACAGCTCCTTAAATTTTAAAGTTAGCAGCGTATCATAGTATGGTACATAGGTTAATAAGTGTCCCTTTATCCCCGGGAAATTTCAGTTACGAATTAAATTTAATTAAACAAGTTGCAATAAATAACGGTTATTGTCCATCATTATTGATAGAATTTTGTCAAAAAAACTTAAAAATAAAGCTATTGCTGCCGCCTACCCTAAGATAAAAGAAAAACTTTTAAAACAATTACTTATCTTGGGAAATCAGCAGAAAAAATAAAAAATGTATCAATCAAAAAAACGTAAAAGTAGCATTTAAAACAAATAATTCACTAGGAAAATTGGTAAAAAATTCTAAAAGCAAAACCAATAAAAATAATAAATCAGGTGTATATCAGTTGTGTGTTGTGTATCATGTCCGAAAAGATACATAGGCCAAACAGGCCTATCATTTTTAACACGTATAACAGAACATAAAAGAAGTTTTGTTAATAATAAAAATAATTCAACATTTTCAAATCATCTTTTACAGAATCGGCATACATTTGATAACAATTTTAAAATACTACATATAGAAAATAAAAGTAAAAAATGGAATCTACTTGAAAGTCGTGAGATAAATCGGTTGAAACATTCAGATATATTACTTAATGATCAATTAGAATTAAATAACTCACCCTTATTAAACTTATTTGCCTAATAGATCTGAAGCCCAGTTGGAATTCCCCATAGTAAATTAGTATAATAATAAAACCGAAATTTAAGTTTTATTTATCTACCTAGATTCTTGTATTTTGCATCAGGTGGAAATCACGGGTTAACACTAACCCCGGCCACACCGTGCTCGCGCTGCCGGGTTGGACCTCCCCAGCTGGGGGTTGTAACCCGGGCCACATATAATGTAGTTTTTTTTTAGTTTTCCAATGATATATATATATATATATATATATATATATATATATATATATATATATATATATATATATATATATATATATATATATATATATAATTAATAAATATGTTTTCTTTTATCTTCTGACCGCCCACGAAGACCGAAGTCTTATGTACCGTGGGTGTACTGGGGAATCGACTCACACATCCAGAGCGGGAAACATCCCTAGGGATTTCACCAGCCCTTTAAGAGGATGTGTGGGGTGGTACCACCTCCGTCGAGGAAGAATTCCTCTACCACCTTCCGACAACAATCACAAAATATCCATGGTCGAAGCGGGATTCGAACCCGCGCCTCTCGGTTGCAAAGCTGGCGCCGTACCAACTTGGCCACCGGCGACCCGGTGTTTAAAAGTAAAAGAGTATTTTATGACACCTTTGTGAACTTTTAGTTTAAGATTTAGGCTGTAACAAACATCCGATGAAGCTATAGTGTAGCGAAACGCGTTATGTTATAAAAAATGAAATAAAAGTGGAAATTTGGCTAAAATTGTCTATCATTATGTATACATTTGTCAGTTTTCTGGAACATTTGTAATGGTATCCTTTAGGCAAAGTTTTGTACGAATTTGAAACTATAAAAGCTGTATGTACATATGTGCACAATAACTAAACTAAAATTACCACGAAATCACGAATATATCTCCCTTAACGATACATAATATATGTCATAATAAAGCTTATACATATTGGTTTGTTTATAAAAAAAAAGAAAAGAACAAATAAGAGACAGTCCTGATAGGGGGTACTTACAATAGGTTCTTCATCCACAAAGTAACTTGACCTTATTGTGTTCAATCTCGACACACACAAATGTAAAATGCTATCGCCAGCAGCTACACACTTAACATTTTTTTGTATAAAGCCTTTTAGTAAATCTCTCATTACATGTACATTTTCTTTTGTCTTAGCTGTTTCGCTCATAAGGTAAATTAGATGTGTAATGCATCTAACAATTTTTTCAAAGAAATCACACTGTCGTTTGTACTGAGGCCTAATAGTTAAAAGCGTTCTCATTTCTAAAAAAATATCTCAAGTTAAAAGGTTTATTAAAACCAACTTCACTGATGTCTGTGCAATATTTTTGTTGATAAAAATACTCATAATTTTCATTAAAATACGACAAGATGATCCTTACAAAAGCTACGAATCCAAACTATTACTGAAAAATAATAATTATGTATTTGGTATTATTCGGTAGAAATGTATAGTTCAAATTACTGATACAACCTCTCAAATAGTAAAAATCTGTAAAATGACACACCATGGTCACATTGGTCACCCAGTAGGCGGTAACGGCATAATTTGCCGAACGCAATACTTAAGAATTGATGCTGCTGCTGTGGGTTCCTAAAGTATCCCGCGCGACAAATCGTGGAGTTATCAGTTATCGCCTAGTGGGTGTGTTAGAGGTAGCCTGTGCTTAAATATGAAAGACTTGAAGAAGTATCAACAGTTATCGACAATATGAAGAAAATCTTTAAAAAACTGCATTAGTTTTCGAGAATTAATGAGAAAAAAAGTATGCCCATCTTTGTCTTAAAAACTGCTAGTCCGAAAAATCATGTATATGCACAATAATATAATTTCTATCCAATGCACTGTGGTCCCGCTCCCGGGGCGATCAATATGCGGCGAAAAATAGTTCCTTGTTTTTTTTTAAGAATACTGAAGTGGATTTGGTATGAAATGGAGGAGATTTGAAATAAAATGCCAATGGGTTAAATAAACAATGTATTTTATCCAGAATATAGACCAAAAATGAAGAATTTTTACTTTTAATAGCTAAAATAATATTAATTTTTATGTTCGTCATAGTTTTTTTATTTGAAAACTCATTTCTTAAAATATACCTAATGCAATAAAAGTTCACTGTTATGTTGTACTAAAATTTATCTAACACATTCTTATAAAGCAATTTCAGAAATAGATCGTCAATATTAATTATTTATATTAATTTTGAAACATTATGAATAGCTTTAAAAATAATACGTAATAATATTACAAAATTAGGCATTATATTAATAAACTTTTACCTTAAGCCAGTTGAAAAAGATGCCTATTTTTTAAACTGACTACATAACATTATTATGGAACCTATGAACATTTAAGTCCGGCTCTGATCAAAGGTGAAGTTCTGTAAACCGTACGTTACTAGAAATGACATGTGTCAACGGCCGCCATTAAAATTTTACGTAGGATTGAGTTAAAACAATGTCCAGCCTGGCAAGACGAAACTTCCTTGTAGCAAATAAAAAATGCAATATACTCCACATAAAGAATATTTTTAGAGCTACAAAAAGGCCGCCGTGAAATAAATACTGTCGTAAAATTGCAAAATATTCAAAATATAATAGGTTGCCTGAAGCTTGGTGCTCACTTATGCGCGGCGCGTCATGGCGAAGCGCGGAGGAAAACAGAGCTTTGGATTTATTTTAAGTGCTACAATATAGATCCGCGCACACAAGCGAACTAGCGCACTGCACCTAGACCTAAAATCCCGAGCGAAGAAATTCTCTTCGACGCGCTTCGCGTTGCATCAGTGAGCGATAAGCTTTAAAATACTTTAAAAGAACAATGCAGGTTATTTATTGATATCATTATACTACAAGAAAATCAGCAGTGGGTGATACGAGAATCGCTTAATTCTTAACATATTTAAATTTCGTGCAAGTACCTCCCTATTAGTTTTACAGAAATCTTGTGATATATGGATACAGAACTCATAAAATAAATAATCAATTGTACTTACCAACAATATTATGTGTCAATAACTTAAACGTCTGGACTATATCGCGAAATCGCTGGTCTACATTATCCATGTTATTTTGAACTGATCGTATATTAAAATCAACCATAAGCCTCACTAAAGCTTGGGCGGTAAAACAAGTATCCGTATACAAAATAGTGTCCTTTTCTATCCTTATTTGCAATGCCCGGCGCCATAATTCTATGCATCTTTGGTATCTCATCACGTCTGCATATGATGCTCCTCTATACATTAACCTTAAAGTTAAATTATTTAAGATCGCGTGACGAGATTATTTTTTATTGAATAAAATTTCTCTCGACACAAAATGTTGTTGCTTCTAGTTATAAGTTACTATATAAAAAATATTACAAGGTAATATAGTCCCGAAAATCTTAGTATATGTATAATTAATTATTAAAATATTAATACGTGGCCTGAATGTACGATGGTTGATATCTATGCTCCGCCCTTACCTATTTGCAGGCGTCTGCTTGATTCGGGATTCTGACAGTTAGTCAACCGACAGTTGTAGGTTGTTTACAAAATATTGGTGTTTTTGTGCTGTGGCTTCTTCTGTAACCGTGTATCGCGATTTTCCATAAAAAGAAGGAACCTGCTGAGCAGAGAGCAGTAATAAAAATCTACAGAAAAAGGGTATGACGCCAACTCAAATCCATTAAGACGTTGTAGCAAATATGTATTATGATTATAGAGTATGCAGTTTCCTATGACATAGTCAAATGCTGGCGCCGCTGGTGCCGTGGAGGAGCAACTTAGGAAAACCTGTGGTCCTCTTGTAATGGTAACCACCAACCAACATATTAAAAGAAAAGCACGATAGTGTTACAAGACCGACGAACACGCATCAGGCCAATTGTTGAAGATACTGGCTTGACATGTGGCTTGTGGTGCAATACATACTAAAACAGTGGCGAACTGATAGGGGGGTTGGGGTTGCCGACCCCCCGATACTATGGAAAAATGAAACAGTTGGGATATTTGGATGTCAGTTGGGAATTTTAGACGAATGAATTATCGATAGGGCTTACTATATTATTCAGTCAATAGTTATTACGTATTAGTATAACTGACATAATATCACTGTTTCCTTCTCAGTTGGAACTAAACTTAAGTTTTGAAAAATAACGTCTCTATTAATATTAAAATTAAAAACAAGGTATTATTATTTTTCTCTTAAATTATCTCTCTGGCATACTAAATTATATAACAAAATATTTCAAGATTCAGTTGAGAGATGTTTAAAAAATGAGTTGGTAAATTTTGGTTGCTACCCCCCCTAGACTGTGCTTCGGTGCGCCGGTGTACTAAAATATGAAAAAGGTGAGCGCAAGATGGGTCTCCCGAATGTTGACCATCGATTAGAAAAGAAACCGAGTAATCCGAGTATTGATTTGCGAGCGTCTTTTGAAAATGTACCAAGCAAATAAAGTTAACTTTCTTAGTCGATATGTAACCATGGATGAGATCTGGGTACATCACTATGATCCCGAGACCAAAGCCTAAAGTAAAGAATGGAAACATAGCGACTCTCCCCCACCACGCAAATTAAAAGTGGCACAGCGTCTGCTGGAAAGGTTTTGCTGTCAGTGCTCTGGGATGCTAAAATAATCATCTTGACTGACTATTTGCAAAAGGGAGAGAACATTACAGGCGCGGAGGTTCTCACAGAGAAACTCCGGGGAAAGTTAAGGAATGGTGAGATGTTCCACCAGGACAATGCTCCCAGCCATAGACTCCGATCAAGTTCAAAATGTGACACTAAATGGCGTCGACAAAAGTGTCGCAGTGGTTTGTTTACGCTCTCTGCCTAGCAGCGATTCAGTGCCTTGTTAGAGGGTGGCAGAAATGATAGCCATAAATTGTCTTAAAAAATTTTATATTTCCGCTACTGATTTTGACGTCACACCTTCGCGCATCGCCAAACACGGGGCTGTCCCATTTTGAACTTGGTCGGACCTCGTGTGTTGCTATAGCTGACATCTATCAAGCCGGCTTCGAATTGGTGGACCATCCACCATATTTGTCAGACCTAATCCTCAGTGACTACAGGCTGTGCCTAAAATTAAAGGAACATTTGCAGGGAAAAAAATTCAAGCAACCAAGAGGTGATGTCCACTGCAGAGAGGTGGTTTGCAGATGTTGATGGAACAAGTATTAAGGAAGATTATGTTGAAAAATAAAAAAAATGTTTGAATGTAGTGAAGCTACAGGGGGTCAGGGGTGGAGCATAGGGATCAACCCTCGTATGTACCAAATTATTCCTACTATAGTAAAGCCACGTTAGCATCTTAAGTAAGTTTCTTGTGACTATATTGTTTTTATTATTATTTATATATTAACCTTTAGAATTAACAAGTTTATATCAAAAGCAACGGTATTTTTAAAATTTTGTTTAATGATAAAAATAGTGTTCCTCTTTTCACAATACCCGTCCTTAGGACATAAAATAGTAATTTCTACTTGTAATATTATCAAGACAATTAAATGTAAAGCTCGTTTCAAGCTCTTGCGTTGCCTTTTGACAAAATGGTAAGTACCTCAATAAATGTAAATATAAATATTTCAAGATTTTTAAAAGGCGCCAGAGTCGGAGTGGTTTAAATTCTAAAAAAATAAAGTCTTGGTAAATTACGAATGACAATTAAAACATTGTTTATTGATTTATGTCATTCGATTTATTTATACAATAAAAATAATTACTTAAATTTAATTACAGATCTAATTCGGTTTTGCTGTCACTGTCAGTTTCATCTACATTAAAAACAGGTGGCTCTATGTTATTAGTAAATGAAAAATAGGAATCTTTGACTTAACTAACATGGTTAATTGAATTTTTTGTAGGAATGCTATCTACAACTTTTCTAATTAATGTCACGGCACTTGCACTTAAAGTAGGAGTAGTGTTTTCTACTCTAACATTTGATTTTACCTGATGCCACATATGCTCAATGGGTTAAAAATACCGTAATAGGGAGGAAGGCGTAAAACGGTATGCCCCATATCGGCAGCAACGGTATCGCATACATATTTCTTCTTAATATTAAGGCCGTGAAATATAAAACGGTATGTATATATATATATATATATATATATATATATATATATATATATATATATATATATATATATATATATATATATATATATATATATATATATATCTGGTCACCCAGACCAGAATCAAGAATAGTCCTCATTATTTTTATTTTTATTTTTCATTTACGGCCTTCTTGCTGCACTAGCGAAGAAGTAAATCTTCGCATTTACATTTAATATGTTACCTATAGGCCAAGAAATCTTCCATTTTTATATATATATACATATATATATATATATATATATATATATATATATATATATATATATAATATATATAAATAAAAATGGAAGATTTCTTGGCCTATAGGTAACATATTAAATGTAAATGCGAAGATTTACTTCTTCGCTAGTGCAGCAAGAAGGCCGTAACTGAAAAATAAAAATAAAAATAATGAGGACTATTTTTGATTCTGGTCTGGGTGACCTCCTGCTATCGATTTTTGGGCCCTTACCCATCAGCGGGCAGGCTTACACCCAGGGTGGCTGAAGAACAGACCACGGTCTGTTCTTCAGCCACCCTATATATATATATATATATATATATATATATATATATATATATATATATATATATATATATAGCAAAAAAAAACGAACGAAATCATATAACTGCACGGTTTACCAAACGGGGTAGGAACTAAACTAAACTATTTCGAAAAAATATTTTTTCATACCCTTCACTGACTATATTAAAATTATCTTTACCTGCTGTTTGATTAGGGCCGGCCCTGTTTACAGCTCTTGCAAATTTATCGGGTTTGATTATAGCTGGTGTCGATAATAATTTACTGCAGGCAATATGTCAACGAAAGAGCTTGAAACGAGTTATAATTCAAACGATATCTGCCGATTTTAATATGTCAGTTTTAAAGATTATATTAAATTTATAAACCCTATTTTCATGTTTAAATTTTAGCACCATGAAAATATGCATATTATATTACTGAGTTATAAACTTTTCGGTATTATGACATGACTATTATCAGAAAATTTTATTCTAGATACAAGATATCTATTCTTGTTATACTATGTTTCACTATAGACGGAATTTTAGAAGTGAAACAGGAATAAAAATTAAAAAGGTTAAAAATTTTGAATTTTTAAAACAAATTAAAGTAACATTTAAAAATGCATAAAAATATGTAGTTTTGTCTTTAAATACACCGGGGCAAATACACACATGGGCTTTATTCATTTAAGGGGTTATATACAGTTAGAATTTTCAAAAAATCAAGTTTTTTTAATTTCATTTTCGTAATGTACATATATTCCAGTACACACACAGAAAATTTCAAGGCAATCCGGCGATTATTTTCGAAGTTACACGCATATTTGTAAAGACGTGTCAGAGCGATTGTACGCTATGTAAAGTAGTGTTGTAACTATCCGTATTCATTAGATATCCGAATCATACGGAATCGGAATCAGCTAATATCCGTATCCATTATCCGAATACGAATCCATTTCTTGACCCGCGCGAAAGCGGTTACAGATCATGTATACGTATGCATGCAACAGACTAAAACATTTTCTATCCGGATACACGGCTAGGTAGGTCGATGCGGTATCGGTATCATACCATTCGAAGTCGAAGTTTAGGGATAAGAAGGCACCGCGTCGCGCCGTTCTCGTTTGAATTTGGTTCGGGTGAGGCGGGACTAGTTTAACCAATGGGTCTCATCTCATATGATACCCGTTACCCCGATAACTATGCCATCTTTTTTTAGGAAATGTCATTAGAAAGAGAAAGCACAATATCAAATATGCCAAATCGCAGACCGTGTTGTTCGCTTACACTCGATTCCGATTCCGTTTTCTCTTTGCACTTTGCATTAGTAACCACCCGATGCGAATTTATTTTGATTCCGAATCCGTATTCAAGTTCTCGGCCGGTTCCGGATAATCCGGATTCTTTTAATATTCGGATCCAACGGATTTTTGGATACGTATCCTTACATCACTAATGTAAAGTGCTTTTGAAACTTTAAACGCGTTTTTCTCACAACTGTGTTTGTAAAGTCGGTGACGGAGTTTCTCGGAAACGGCTGAACCGATCAGTCTCAAATTTTAACACAAGCTTCTTAAGTATATTTTTTACTAATTAATCGAAGGTTTTTTCTCACCGACAAATATTTTCTTTTATATAAACAATTTAAGACCAAAATTTTGGTCAAAAATCGATTTTTTTGAGAAGCCGCCATTTTGTCAAAAAAAAATATTTTGCTTATTCCTTCGATTAATTAGAAGATTATACATTACTTTAACGAAATCCGTATGGTTTTTTCATTTTCGATGATCCAGTCCAGAGATATCGTTGTCACCGCAAGATGCCTTTTTTGAGATGAATTCCTGGAGATCAGCTATAGCAGCTTTCAAAATTATTTTTTTACAAATACAAAAATCTTAAAATACAGTTAAAAGTTACCATAATATGTGTACAAATTTTCACATTAATAAATTTAAAAGTCTTCTCAGGAAAAATTCTTGAAAAATCGAATTTTTTAGGCCTCCTAACTGTATATAACCCCTTAATGAACAAACGTTGCCTTACAGTCTTTCATATGTATATTAAAAGTACCAACCTAAATATTGTATCTTTATGATGCGTTCCTAAAATCCTTTCTGCTATCAAAAGACTCTGAAGTCTAATGGTGTCTAAATCGCCAGAAAACCCCTCTAAATCTTCTAACGTCTCGAATTCCCTTTGATTTCGGTACCCTTCGTGTGGGGGTAACTGGGGTTGTTTAGGTAGTAATCCTAAAATGGATAAATTACATCTACTTTCTAGTTTAGTAAACCTGAGAAAACCTAAGCAAAGCTCATCCACATACCTAAAGCAGGGAGAAGCGATGGAGCTAACATTTTAAAAGGAAACACACAGTCCCACTCACACTAAATCTACGTTAAATTAACTGTGAGCGGCTCATTCCAAGCTCTGAACTGTGATCATACTGAGCCCAATTTAAAACGTATAAAGCTGAAAAGTTTGTCCAAAATAAAGTTATAATTCAATTCAATTTAATAATAACGCTTTTTGTAGTCCAGTACCTACTATATTTCCCGTCAAGTTCTTAAAAATCCAAAACATTAGGAACGTGTGTTTATTGTGTGTAGAGTGTACACTGTCACCAATATATTTGGGTAAGTCCACTTCTTTCCTATTCAGAAATTGTAGTTATTAAAATGATTTTTTTATTATTTGTCTCCTTTTTTTTAAAACATCTTTATTTGTTGAGGTAATTTGTGGAACAAGTGAAATTTACCACTCCATTACCGTGACACTGTTTCTGGTAACAAAGGAGTACTAAACTGAAAGAAGAGTTAAACGAAATTCAGAAAAAGTATGAGAAATATAAGAAAAGATATGATAGACAAACGAAACAAAGGTCTACCAAGAATGAAGTTTAAAAGAATGTTGTTTTATCAACTTACAATTATAAGAAGATAAAAAGTTTAATTCAAAGAGAAGCGTTATATTCAAAGAATATTTTACAGGAATTCTTTAAAATAACCACAAATGCATACACACATTACTGGTGAAAATGCAGACACTGATCAGAGGAAATTAAGAAAACAAACGCAATTACTTGAGAAAGTTTGTTAATTAATGAAAATAGATAAGCAATGACAGTTATAAGTTCCTATAATTTATTCTTTATGTTGTAACATTAAGAAATTATACTCGGTGATATACAACGGGCTTACCTATATTACTAGTACGTGTTCTGTTAGTTCCTTTAACATATCTTTGCCTAAGACGTTAGCACTATAATTATTATGAAATTCATGTAGATATAGTGAACACGATTCGACACAAAATTGTTTGCCCCGAGTATGTAATTTCTATTAAGACCCGAACCCCCTTATACCACCTTTTAAAATGGCAGCTCTCCTATCATGCACACAAATAAAGATAACTTGGTACTTACCGTAATATAGTACCTAGCAAGTGCAAGCCAAACCAAAGGTGTGCCGCTAAAAAGTGCACCTTCAACAAACTAAACTATATTCAAACCAGAATGTACTTACCGTGCTGCCGTCTTATAAGTAGCGCTTGCTTCCAGTGATGCAAGGTTACAGAAATATCATTATGCTCATCTAGAAACGTAGCTCCCATCAGTTCATGGGCATTTGCCAATTTTTCAGGAGAATAGGCTACATTCAAAGTTAAATATTCGAAAATGGTGGTAGCCCCTTTCAGGCAAGCCATCTGTAAAGCATCGTCTCCATACCTCGATACTGCGTTGTAATCAGCGCCGTACTTTAATAATAATTTTGTAGTTTCTAACCTGAGTCAAAAAATAGTCAGTTAGAAGTATAGACAGACTGGAGATGTGGTGGTGGTAGCTCACCATGGCCAGTGACGAGCCGCGCAATGTACGTCAAACTTTATTTAAGTTACAGACAATTTCGCATGAAAGAAAGATTCGCAGTTAAGCATAGAAAATCAGTACCGATAATGAAAGCGTTTTTTTGCAGTAAGTACTAAGTACTAAAATGTCGTGGGCGTCTGGAAAGGTAAGGAATATTGTTTGGTAAATAGTTACGATTTTCCCCTTAGAGGTGGAGATAATGGAGAGATCAGGGGAGGAAAAGTGCTTTTACAGAAGTTTTAGCTAATGTTTTTGGCAACCATCCAGGAAGGTTTACTGCCGTTTGAGAGAAAAGTACATTTACCTTAAGATAGCTTGATTGTATTGGTTTCTTGCTTCGATGTTGTGAGCCTGGATTTCTTTAGTCTGGCTTTATCACCTGGCATTGGAGAATCAGGGCTTTTGATGGTGGAATTTGGGTTTCTTACGGGTACGTAAAATTATATTGTTCCGACTTTTTAATTCATGTTTTTCAAATATTGTAAAGTTGGTTTACCCTGGTATAATCGCCCCTATACAGAGTGTTCTCAAAGTTCAGGTTTTTATTTTAACAGGTTGTAGAACTCGTAAAAATAAACCATTTGACCAAAAATCGCCTATATAAAAGTTGAAAAATAACGGAGATAAAAAACCCACCAATAAATTCATCCCATTACGGTCCTTATCATTTTTAAGCCACACAACAAAGAAATACAAAGATATTTGAACACACGCCCTACTCAAGCAGTCACAAATGGCGGTAGAATTGAAAATCAACCGGATATGCGAACGATATTGTACTTGACTTATCATCTCCAGTAAACGCACTAAACAAAAAACATTTTAATACTTTCGATATGCGAAAATAACGCAGTGGTTCAGAAAGTTGAGATGTGTACGTGTATTTCTGTTTTATTTTTATTGTGTAAAAATGAATTTATTTTACTGTAAATAACTATTTAAAACAACAGGAGGCAGGGCCATCGTCGAAAGATTTTCTAAATAGTCTAGTCACTTCTTTGAAGTCCGTGAAATGCCAGCATTTCTCGCAATCAAGCATTCAAGAGCTTATATCAGTCAGGAATGTACCAAAACGTACCAAACAATGTGACATGTCTTCAAATTTGATATAAGTAATCACGTGATCGCTATTTCTCATAGTGCGATGGCAGGGCCGTATTTAATTTTTAACTTTTTAAAATTTATTAATAGGTATCCCCGTTATTTTAGAACTTTTATGTAGTTCTACAGCCTGTTAAAATAAATACCTCAACTTTGAGAACACCCTGTATAGACAACCCAAAATTACAGCATATTCGCGACGGTATTGCCTCTCGTGGAGGTCTTGCAATAAGAATAAATTATTTCGTCATTCATCTTCCAGTGGGCAAAAGCGCTATTGCTTCTGGGCCGTCTTTTTGGAGATTCTTGTCACAATCCTTTATTTTCTAACAATTCAAGCAAATTTCATATAAAATAATGTTTTTAATTAATGTGCCTATATAACAACCAAGTTATGATAATTAACCAGTTTAGTTAAAGTAAAATAAAAGTGGTTTTAACAAAAACGGAAACAAGTGTTTCCCTCCATGCTTTTTAAGTTCATCTAACAGAAATAAGAGTATTATACAAGCCCAATACCCCACAGTACATGTAACGTCAAGATATTGTAAAACATAAAAATATTAAATTGTGAATATACCTTAAAAAAGGACATATGTGCAAGATTTACTTTACCTATGCTCTTGAATAGCATAATGCAACGCTGTTTTGTTCTGTATGTCTTTAGCGTTTACATCAGCACCATGCTTTAATAAAAATTCACAAAGTTTAGCGCTTTGTACAGAATTTATAAGACATGTTCCTCCATTATAATTAGGTTTATTTATGTCAGCTGCATGCTCTACCAGGTACGTTACTACTTCAAAGTGTGTCATAAAGCATGCTGATCGTATTGGAGTTGACCCGCTGTCAGAAACAGCATTTATGTCTGCGCCTGACCTCAGGAGAATCTCTACAACGCTTAATTTCCCAGAGACAGCAGCACACCATAGTGGAGTCACAACGTGGGTGGACCTGTAAAAATAAATATTTACAAGAATAATTAGGAATTTACGTATTGAATTGATGTAGCCCTTACTTGATGAAGATTCATTATAAAACTATTTAATAATAACAACAAACGTATTTTACGTATTATTGCACCAACATTTGATCAGCTTTATTTGTTTCACTAGGTAATGTTTTATAGATACATTTTATCCTTGCTTAAATATTTATTGACCGTAAAAATAATTTATCAATATAAAACGGGAATTCCCGTAAAAAAAAAGATTTTAACTTAGTATTATGATAAGCGCTTGTTTAAACAATTAGTTATTTAATACAAAGATGATGTATGGCGGTAGTATATTACTATACAGGGTGTCCGAAAAGGTTAGTATTGTCAAATTATCTTTGCTATTAGTAAAGATGGAGACACCAAATTGTAAGTGTATCTTATTGGTTAATAAATCTACTTTTTCATGATATTTAATTTTTTCAGCCCCCTTGAGGGGCGACGCTAGGGAGCTGAAGTCAAAAATTTTAAATGCAACCCTATGCCGTGTGGTACCTCATTTTAAAGGTCTTCAAAAAAGAAACATTTTACCGCAAATCCGAGCTCCGTATCTTAATTCATTTTTAAATGGCAAACCTTTAAAAAATTTTAAAACGTGAAAAAAAGTAAAAAATTAAATACCTTTACTTCTCTTATTACTTTAAAACATGTTCAAAATGACCACAATGACCTTCTTGGCAGTAATACAGTCGATTTTGGAACTTTGCCAAGAAATAACCCCTGCCATTCTCGAAATTGTGAAAAGTGAGTACCAAAATCGACCTTATTACTGCCAAGAAGTTCATGGTGGTTATTCTGAACAATTTTTAAAGTAATAAGAGAAATAAAGGTAGTTAAATCTTGACTTTTTCACGATTTTTAATTTTTATAGGCTTGCCATTTAGAAACGAATCTAGTGACAATATGACAATGTGGTCATGTAACCAACATCCATCTGTTTTAGTGACAAAATCCCCAAAACAGCTTCGTTGGCATACGTGTGCCATTAGAAAAGGATAGTGGAACATGGGAAACAGTAATTTACTTCTTTAAACACAGTTGTAATCAAAGATAATAAATATAATTAATGTCTCAATTAAAAAAATAAATAAAACAGAAAATTAGGTAACCGCCAAGATAGAATATCATCAAATCTGAAACAATTTTAATGTCCTCTCAGACGGTTTTTAAAAAAATAAAAATAGATTAAATTATGTTACATAATTTATGTAAAATATTTTAGATAAAAAAGTGGTTTTTAAAGTTTCAATTATAGAGGAATTTTATTTACATAATAAATGATAAGCCATATACTTGCCAAGGCTTGTTATATTGTTATCACTCAGTGATTATATTAATATTTCTGTTTCCCAAATCCCAAGCTGTTTCTGTTACGAATAATTTTAAAGAGCATCTTAAGTTCTGTGCAATATATAAATTAAATAAATCAGTAATTTATTATTAGCATTGAAATTATTATTTTGTGCAACAGTATTTATATTTTGTTCATTCGTATGTACTAGTACTAAAATACACAATGAGATTAGCAAAAATAATAATGTATGAACAGAGAAAAACCAAGACAGAGAGAAGAATATCTCTTCTTGTCGCCAGCTCGACAACGCCATGGTCTTCAAACGGCAACACACCGAGATTGGCGCGTGGGATTCTCACAATCCACGCCGACATAGCCAGTGCGGTAGCAACACGGCAAGCAGAGCTTTCTACGGCGCAGCGCGTCTCAATACTCACTCTCACTGTGCTTTATACCATTTATATAGACGGGCTATTCTGTTTTTAACGCGTGGCTACATTTTTGGAGAATCTTTTAAACTTTTGATTGTCTTTTTCATATGTGTTGGGTTTTCGTATAATAAGAGCTAAGTGGACTGTATATAATTTTGGTTGAGATGAGAAAGAGATTGGTTTTTTAAAAGTCGTTAGGCAAACGGCGATAGCATGACACACTACTAAATATGGCCTACCTTGACGTCGAAAAACACTTTGACCTGTTTCTTCGTGATGGCCACCTGGATGATCCCATGTGCTGCTCTAGCTCTTCCAGAACCATGGATCGGGAACACTATCACTAGTTTGCGAGTAGTTTTAGAGAGAAATTATATAAATGGGGAAAAACACCCGAGAAAGTAATTGGGCACGCGGCCGAGTTGTGGTCAGTACAACGTATTTGTTTGTAGATACTCTCTTTACGTACTATTAGCGTCCACGCGCTTTAGGGCCAGTAAATGTGTCATGTGTCATGTGAACACTACGCGCATTCCCGCGTATTTTAAAATCTAGTACCCAACATTAATTGGGGACTTTACCAAATAGAGCATTAAAATATATAAAACCCAAACATACCGCCCACCTAAAATGATAAATTTTACCAAAAAAAATAAGAGAAAAATTCTGAGAAGTTTAAAGAGTAATCCCAAATGTTACACTTAAACAACAAAAAATAAATAAATAATTTCAGCATGTAGGCAGGGGCACAGCTTGGTAACCGGGCGTTTAAAAATACCCTTCGCGGTGCGCACTGTCACTACGCCCGTAACTCCGTCCGCACCGGAGTGAACATCCACCACGCGACCTAAAGGCCATTTTAATGGCGGTGCTAGCTCATCTTTGAGTACGACGAGGGTGTCTTTTAATACAGGAGTGGACGATTCCGTCCATTTACTACGCTGCATTAAAGTATGTAAATATTCTTTATTCCAGCGTATCCAAAAATGTTGATGCAACGCTTGCAGTAGCTGGAATCGAGACAGTCGTCCGAGGTTTAATGAGGTTAAGTCCTTTTCAGCAAACGAGTTTAGAGGCTCTAAATTTAAAAAATGACCAGGGGAAAGTGCCGTTAAATCGTTTGGGTCAGAGCTGAACGGACAGAGCGGTCGTGAATTTAATAACAACGCTTCAATTGAGACCAAAACGGTATTAAACTCTTCATAAGTAAAATCTGAGTGCCAACAACGCGAGACAAATGAGTTTTTACGGATTTTACACCGCTCTCCCAAAGTGCTCCAAAATTTGGACTAGCGGGGGGAATAAAATGCCAGGATATATGTCCATTCTCAGCTGCTCGTTGCATGGTAGTAGTGAGTTCGTTATGAGCTCCGACAAAATTTGTGCCGTTGTCGCTATATATGTCGGAAATTTTGACCCTACGGGCTAAAAACCGGCGCAGTGAGGCTAAAAACGAGTCTGTCGACAAACTAGAACAGGGTTCTAAATGTATAGCTTTAGTGACCATACATACAAATATACAAATGTACGACTTGTACGTTTTAGCATTTCGAATTGTGCCCATAGTGGTAGTGAAGGCACCAGCAAAATCGATGCCAACCTTTTGAAATGGCTTACATTGGGATAATCGAACCTCGGGAAGGTTACCCATAAGAGGTTGAGGAGGTCGGGCGTTGGCTCTAAAACATTTATAACAGCGAGAAAGAACTTGGCGAATAGCCCTTTTAGGGAATATAATCCAAAATTTTTGCACGATTAAATACTGAAGTGTTTGTTGGCCGGGATGTAAAAATTTATTATGTGTATCCTCGATGATGAGAGTGGTAAGTCTGTGAGCACTGGGTAAAAGAGCGGGATGTTTCTGCGACAGGTGCGAGTAAGATAAGCGTCCGCCCACTCGCAGCACGCCTTCTTCATCAAGGAAGGGGTTCAATTTTCTGAAGACTTTTGAAAGAAGCTGATTATTTCTAAGCCTTTTAATTTCGTCGGAAAATGCAATGCTCTGAATATATTTGGTCAAACACATAAGAGCGTTATCTAGCTCTAGGACCGAAAATGGTCCTTTTAGAGAAGTGTGAGAAATTTTATTGGCGATAAAACGTAAAAATCGACAAATAATACGCAAAATTTTATCTAACGAGGAAAAACTATGCAGAAGCTCTAACAGAAGGTTACGAGGTTGAACCAAGGTTGCGAACACGGCCTGTCTCTGCTCTAAAGTGGTTTCCAGGGGTTTAGACCTATCACCAAAATCTGGCCAAAGCTCTTCTGGCTGGGTGAGGAACGAACCCACCATAGCGAATTATCGAGCAACTGAGAGGGCAAAATACCCCTCGACCCACAGTCCGCGGGGTTATGCTCAGAGGGAACATAATACCAATGGTCAGGTGCAACTTGTTCTTGAATGTGAGTTATTCTGTTAGAAACAAAGGTATTATACTTATGAGGAGTCGATTTTATCCAAGAGAGGGCTACGGTTGAATCCGACCAAGCGTAGATGCGCCGGACAGTAATTTTCCCTTGAAGAGCGTTTAACGTAGAAGTTAACAAATCGGAGAGGAGTACGGCTGCGCATAACTCTAAGCGAGGAATGGAGATTCTTTTTAAAGGGGCTACTCGAGATTTGGCAGCAATAAAGGACGTTTTTATTTGGTTTTGAGCATCTATAAATCTAAAATAGAGAACACTGGAGTATCCATAACTGGAAGCATCACCGAATGCGTGAATATCACAAATTAAAGAGGTAGAATTGAGGAGAATACGAGGCAATTGAAGGCTAGAGAGTATATAGAGGTAATTCCTCTTTAAATTTGCACCATTTGGTTACAATTTCCAGGGGGGGTGTGTCGTCCCAAAGGAGGCCAAGACTCCACAATTGTTGGATAATGAGTTTTCCAAAAAGCACAACGGGGGTTAAAAATCCCTCCGGATCAAAGATACGAGCTAAATCGGAGAGAATATTACGTTTTGTACAAGAGATTTCACTGACGCTTACCTTATACGTAAAGACGTCAGCAGCGGGTTGCCACTGAAGACCCAAAATTTTCACGAAACTGTCTTGGGTATCATCAAAAGAGAGGGTATCAATCTGGAGTGAATCATTCGGTAAATGTGCCAGCAATTGAGAACTATTGCTTGCCCATTTTCGCAACTCAAAACCGCCTAGTTTCAGCAGTTCAATTAGCTCACTCTGAAGTTGTAAGGCTTCTTCGTGAGTATCACAACTGCAATGTAAGTCATCCACATATATGGAGCCTTTCAACGCACAACTAGCAAGCGGAAAAGTGGCTTGGTTATCATTAGCCAATTGCAAAAGAGTGCGAATGGCTAAAAAAGGGGCTGACGTAACACCACTGTGACTAAACGGTAATCTGTAATAGATTCTTCTGGAGAGAAACGAAATAAGATTCTTTGATAATCGCGGTGTTCCTGAGTAATCAAAATTTGTCGATACATTTGTCTGATATCCGCTGTGAACACTATAGAGCCGAGTCTAAAGCGCAACAACAGAGTGAAAATATCTAACTGGAGCTTTGGGCCAACTAACAAGGTATCATTCAAGGACAAACGATTGGAGTCTTTCGTAGAGGCATTAAAAACCACTCTAAGTTTAGTGGTCAAACTTTCAGGGCGCAATATACAATGATGAGGAATATAATAAGAGTGAGGGGCTTTTACAGGATCTTTAACAAGTTCCATGTGTCCAGCTGATAAGTATTCAGCCATGAAATGACAATAGTCTTTATACAGAGGGGGGTTATTTTTGAGACGACGCGACGCTCTAAATTAAAAAAACGCCGCAGGGCAACATCACGAGAATCACAAAAGACAGGAGGAGTTGAATTCTTAAAGGGAAGGGATACCACATATCTACCAGTCTGGGTTTTATGATGAGTGTTTACAAACATTTTCTCTGCAGCTGCCTCATCGGGAGTATGTTTTGGGGTGTGAGAAACCTGATCAAGTTTCCACAATTTCTTAATAGAATTTTCAAGTTCCACGGAGGTATATAACGTATTAATGCACTGGTGACTTTCAATAGGCACATTGCCCATAATAATCCAGCCAAGGGACGTAATAATAGTTGAGGGTTCTTGTGGGTCAAGAGAGATAGACTCTCCTTTCAATAAAGAAGCAAAAACTTCAGCACCGAGAAGCATGTCAATGGGAGAGGAGAGATTAAATCGTGGATCAGCCAGATTTAAATTTAAAAAGGTTTCAAACTTTTCTTGAGGTAGGTCAACACACGGCATATTAGAACATATTTGTGGTAGAACGACAAATTCCAGCTCTAAGGCAGGTTCCAAGCAGAAATGAGGGGTAATTAAGCATGCAAGTAACACCTTGCGTTGCCTTAGTATTCATGGGGCCTAACCCGGCTATTGAAGTGTTAAGAGAATAAAAATTTAAACCTAGTTTTTTGCAACATTTTCTAGTAACAAAATTAGCCTGACTGGCAGAATCTAATAATACACGTATAGTTTGAACTTGTCCCCAAGCGTCTTTCACGCGTACTACAGCGGTAGACAACAAAACAGTATGACTACGTGGTAAATTAATAACAACTAAAGAATTCAAAGAATTATTATTTTGCGAACTACCTTGAGTAGGAGAGAGGGAATCCGAGGTAATCTCCGCCGGAGTACCTGGAGCAGAACTATAACCCTGAGGTTGCGCAGGCGCAGTGGATTTCGTTGTCTGCGAGGGGTGAGAATTTGAGAGACTATTTTGAGAAGTTTGAGGCTTAAATTTTGAGTCAAAATGTAGAAGTGTATGATATTTAAGAGAACATTTACGACAAGTGCGAAGAGAAGTACAAGAGGGTGAAGTATGCCTTGTACCTAAACAATTTGTACACCATTTTTTATTTTTTACAATATTATACCGTTCTTGCGGAGTTTTAGACAGAAAGGCTTCACAGCTATAAATGGGGTGAGTATTGTTACAAAAAGAACAAAATTCTTTGCGATCAGTGTTATTTAAAAACGACTTGAGTTGACTTTGAGACCTTTGTGGTTTTACTAGAGGGGAAGTAATAGATACAGCATCTAAGGCGGCACAGTGCGTTTTTAGAAACTGTTTTAAAATATTAAAATTACTTGAGCGATTGCTAGGATTTTTTAACTCATCGTGACATTCAATCTCAAAACGAGTGGCGATTGTCTGACGTTCCATGAGCATATTAAATAACACAAAATCCCATTGTTTTACTGGATAATGCAAATTATTTAGAGCAGACAAGTTTTCTTCAAACTTGTCCACGAGGTTTCTTAGAGCACTAACTGAAAAATCATCAGTTAATTTATTTGTATTTCTTGCCAATGAGTTACAGCAATGAGTCTAGGCTCATTATATCTGCTGACAAGAGCGTTATAAGCTATTAAATAATTTGCATCACTTAACGGTGTACATTTAACTCTAATAGTGAGAGGCGCTTTGTCCAAAAAAGTTATTAAATAGCTAAACTTTTCAACATTGCCTAAATTAGGATTGTTATGAATTAGCGAGTTATATAAATCAATAAAAGATTCCAAGCTTTAATATCACCAGAAAAAACGGGTATTTCCAATTTAGGCAATCTAACATTACTTTGCGGAGTTCCAGAATTGGAAGCATTTAAATTAACAGCGGGTTGTGATTCAAAGAGACTATAATAAATAGCTTGAATTTCAAAATAATCAAAATCAAAAAGTTCTCTACATGTCGCCTCGGTATTTCAAAGATTATCTTTGTTTTCACTATTAGTAGCTAGTGTATATCAACAATGCTACAGTGATTTTTATCAAATTCATCTTTAATACCTTCGAGTTTTTTAAACCGCATTTGAAAATGTAAATGTACATTTTGATCTGACTGAGCTTTTTAGCAATATTTAATAATTCTTTCACACGAGAAGTGGCAGAATTTCTGCGAGCATAGTAAACATCAATTCTTGACATTCTGAAATATTTTTGAGTTACTAAAAATTAAATAAACAAAAAAAATTGGTTAAAAGTTGTGTTTTATTTCACGCGGTAAAATGTAAACAAATCAACGTCGAAAATTCAACGCTGAAACGACTGTTTACAGCAGATTTCAGCTTTCAGGCGGACGAAATGACTGAAATGAGGTGGGGATTGAATTTACGGCGCGTGACAGTGCGCGTTCGGTACCTTTGGTTTTCCTGCGTTCGAACGCAAAAATGTCGAAAATATGTGAAATATTTCTGATTTTTGTGAATTAAAATAAATAATTTTAAAAATTAACGCCTTTTAAAAACCGAAAAATCCGGTCGAAGTGGCCAAAAAATGTTGGGTTTTCGTATAATAAGAGCTAAAAGTCGACTGTATATAATTTTGGTTGAAGAGATGAGAAAGAGATTGGTTTTTTAAAAGTCGTTAGGCAAACGGCGATAGCATGACACACTACTAAATATGGCCTACCTTGACGTCGAAAAACACTTTGAACTGTTTCTTCGTGGTGGCCTGGATGATCCCATGTGCTGCTCTGCTCTTCCAGAACCATGGATCGGGAACACTATCACTAGTTTGCGAGTAGTTTTAGAGAGAAATTATATAAATGGGGAAAAACACCCGAGAAAGTAATTGGGCACGCGGCGGAGTTGTGGTCAGTACAACGTATTTGTTAGTACTCTCTTTACGTACTATTAGCGTCCACGCGCTTTAGGGCCAGTAAATGTGTCATGTGAACACTACGCGCATTCCCGCGTATTTTAAAATCTAGTACCCAACATTAATTGGGGACTTTACCAAATAGAGCATTAAAATATATATAAAACCCAAACAATATGTGTTTTTTATTTTGCAGCATTTTCTTATAATAACCCAAAACCTGCAACGCACGCCCGTGGCAGCTTATTTAAACGTCGGTAGTCGAGTGCGTCAGGCCGCTTTGGAGGTCATAGAAAGCAAATCATATTTATGAATGAAATTAGTACCTACGAGATATTCTTCTCTCTGTCTTGGTTTTTCTCTGGTATAAATGTATAAAAACTAATTCAACGAACAAACGACAGCCAGCGCAAATTCACTTCAGTATTAAAATGTGTTAAAATAAATATTTTAAATAATGGGAAGTCATAAGTTAGAATGCCGTATTTACGAGAAGGGAAATTTCCAAGCCACTTCCAGAAGACTGTGATAATAACATTACCAAAAAGATAGGGACCGATGCTTGTGAAAATTATCGGACAACTAGTTTATTATCACACGCTTCAAAAATCTTAACACTAATCGTTTACAGCAGAATAGAAAGCAAGGTAGAAGAGAGGCTTGCGAATCACCAGTTTAGAGTCACAAGAAACAGAGGAACACGGAAGTTCAATGAGGGGGTGTATTATCATCCATAAATATAAATTCTTGACCAACGGCACCTCGAAAAAGACGTATCGGATACCAGTCCAATTTTAGTCTCATCAGAGAACATAACATTATCCCAGTTTGGACCTATAGCCATCATTTTTTATGCCCATTGCAACCTTGTGTTTTTCTGCACAAGTGATAATTTAGGAACGCGCAAGGGTCTTCCACGACGTAAACTGGTAGCCCTAAGTCGACGTGATATTGTCTGCCTTGACACATTTACGCCTTCAAGTCTAGCAAGCTCCCTTGCCAATGCAGTTGTTGCGAGCGTTGAATTTCTTCGAGCAAGTATGGAGACTTGTCGGTCTTGTGGTGCAGTTGTAACTTTTCTTCTACCAGTTCTTGGGCGATCCTTAACATCGTTTGCCCCTTGAAACTTTTTTTGGATTTTAGACACAGCTCCCTGAGTAACATCAACAATTTCAGCTATTTCTCTCTGCCTAATGCCCTCTTGCAATACAGCAATTAATTATTCTTGCTCTATTAAAGTACGATATAACATTCCTAGGCATTTTAAAGCGATTTAATTGCAAAATGAATTTATCACACTTCAATACTTAACCCTAAAGCCACAAGAATGTGTTAAATTGGAATAATCATTATTTACAATAAATTGCTTTTTTCTTTATTTTTAATAAAAAACGATGTACAGGGTGATCGCGTATAATGTTACCCCCCTTTAACTTCTTTGTTTCGCACTTAAGAAAAAAATGTTAAATACGAAAGTCGTAGGGTTTAATGTAAACTTTTTGCAAAATATATTATCATTGATACAGGGTGTTGCATAAAAGCGTGGCAGATCAAAATTATATATTTTTAAATAGAATACCCTACATATTGTTGCATTATTGAATTCTACGGACAATTCTGAATATAATTTGTATAAAACACTATATATCTAAATTGAACCGTTTTCGACTTATTGAAGTTTGAAAATTAAATAATATGAGAAATAAGGTCATACAAGTCAATATGTATCGTTTCCAGATCTAATACAATTGTTTTTTTTTTTTGAATAGCTGGCAAAATATTCAGTTCGGGATTATCATCCTGTTATCCATGGAAACGATACATCCTGACTTGCATGACCTTATTTCTCATATTATTTAATTTTCAAACATCAATAAGTCGAAAACGGTTCAATTTAGATATATGGCGTTATATACAAATTATGTTCAGAATTGTCCGTAGAATCCAATAATGCAACAATATATAGGGTATTCCATTAAAAAAATATAATTTTGATCTGCCACGCCTTTATGCAACACCCTGTATCAATGATAATATATTTTGCAAAAATTTTACATTAAACCCTACAACTTTCGCATTTGACATGTTTTTCTTAAGTGCCAAACACATAAGTCAAAGGGGGGTAACATTATACGCGATCACCCTGTACCTACAGGGATATCCAAATAAAAGTGAACAGGTCTTATAACTTTTTTATTTTTAAAAATGTTAAATATGAAAGTTTTGGGGATTTTTATGGATTATTCATATATCTTATCAGCAAAACAATTGAGCATCAAATAAAAAAAAAATATAAAACATCGATTTTCTCGCTTATTTTAAATTGGATGGTATGATTTTTATCACATTTTTGCATTCTAGGAGAAGTTCTAGACATATTTTGTTTAACCCTATGCTGTTTTTCAATCGTTTTTGAAATATTTCAAATTAAAAATTATTTCGCATAAATATACTTTAAATGTAACTATCCAGGTTGCGAACGAAATACCCGCTACCTTTTTTAATTTTCTTCGTAGTTAAGACAAAGTTAATGTCAAGCTTGACAATAATACTTTAGTCACCGTGAATTTATAATTTGATTTTTATGCAAAATGAGTTATTCTATTAAACAATAAATTTTGATTTTTATTTATTCTATTAATGAAAGATACAAAACGTTAAAATTATATTTAAAAATAGCATTAATGTTAGAGCGGCTCAAAGACAATATGAAGAAAGTATTGACAAAGAACTCCATCATTGAACACCATAATAAAAACAAATAGAAGACTAGAAGAAAGAGGAATTCTGGGCAATGGAAAAAGAAGAGAAAAAAATGAAGAAAGGGACCTAGAAATTTTATTATTATTATTATTATTATTATTATTATTATTATTATTATTATTATTATTATTATTATGTGCGGTATCTCAGATATGGAAGAGATAAAATGTTGACTTATGGAACAGTTCAAAGAACGTTACAGCATTTTAAGTATAGACCATATAAGATTATGCCAGTTCAAAAGCTTAGTGCCGATCAAAAAGAAAGGAGATATACTTTTGTCACAAATATTAACGAAAGAATGCATCAAAATCCTAATTTATTTCATACTATCGTTTGGACTGGACTGGAATTCATCCAAGGTTTGGACAGACGAAGCAACTTTTTCAACAGCGGGAATGTTTGATAGACGAAATGTTCAAGTTTGGTCAGATGAAAATCCCTTTACCGTCGAAGATATTGCTTTTCAGGGGCGTAACTCAA
Source organism: Philopedon plagiatum (assembly GCA_963971165.1). Classification (NCBI taxonomy): domain Eukaryota; kingdom Metazoa; phylum Arthropoda; class Insecta; order Coleoptera; family Curculionidae; genus Philopedon; species Philopedon plagiatum. The sequence goes on from OZ020190.1 coordinate 118,757,615, forward strand.
TCAACGTTTGGTGTGGAATATTACAAAATAAAGTTCCTAGGACCATTGTTTTTTCGGGGAGCATTAATTGGCCAGCGCTATCTTAATTTTTTAGAAAATGAAATCGAAGATATTCTCGACAAATTGCCACTTGAAGAACGTCGACGTACTATATAGCAACAGGACGGAGCGCCTCCCCATAATATAATTGCGGTTCGCAATTTCTGAAACCATCAGGATAACGAATGGATCGGTAGATATGGAACGTTACATTGGCCTGCAAATATCCCAGACCTCACACCTCTAAAGTCTACCTATTTATTTCGAAGATGGACAGAATATAAACAGATGCACGCTGCTTACAAGTGATCGGTTCAAACGGTGAAATTGAACAGGGCCGCATTGAAAATGTACAGTGTTATATTATAGAAAACTGTGAAGTCTTGAATGAGCAAAACTGTTTACAACTAAATAAAAACTAAAGTAATTGCCAGCCTTGACAACCGAACAAGCGAAACAGCGATTAAAAAATCTACGCAAAAAATTAAAAGTACAAAACAAGTCAAAACTCGAAAAAAAGTCGAATAGCAAGCCTTTTTCACTAATTACAGTCTAATTACAATCCTGCGAAATACCGCCGATAGCTGTCTGGCACGCCTCTTTCAGTTTAATGTCCTATCGGCCAATACGAATAAGAAGCTGGTCTAGGCTCGACGAGATCGTCTTACTATGACGTGTACGGTTAATATTTACATCGGTCTACCTTGGAAATAAATAGACTTTAGATACATTTCTTTGGGGTCATTTAAAAAACGCCGTATACAGCAATCATGATGAAAATATTGAAGAAATTAAAGGAAGGTGAGAAATGAAGTAAGAAATCTGATCGAAAATGATGCTGAAAGTATTATAAACACACTTCAGGGGCAGAGAAGAATGTATGAAAAGTGCGAAGAATTAAATGGCGGACATGTAGAAAATTTCTTTTGACATTTATTCGCCAAAGTTAACATTTTATCTGTTTATGTTATAATTAATTTGTTATTGTTTATAATCACTGGTTATTGCTTTCAAATAGTAATACCCGAGGTAATAACTAATAAAAATCAACATTTATTGTTTAATAGAATAACTCATTTTGCATCAAAATAAATTCACGGTGACTAAAGCATTATTGTCAACCTTGACATTAACTTTGACTTACATATGAAGAAAATTTAAAAAGGTAGCAGGTATCTTGTTCGCAACCTGGATAGTTATGTTTAAAGTACATTTAGGCGAAATAATTTTTAATTTGAAATATTTCAAAAACGATTGAAAAACCGTATAGGGTATGTTATACAAAATATGTCTAGAACTTCTCCTAAAATCCGAAAATATGATAAAAATCATACCATCCAATTTAAAATAAGCGAGAAAATCGATGTTTTATACTATTTTTTTTATTCGATGCTCAATTGTTTTGCTGATAGATTTATGAATGATTCATAAAAATCCCCAAAACTTTCATATTTAACACTTTTCCTCATCTTTAAAAATAAAACAGTTATAAGGCCTGTTCACTTTTATTTGGATATCCCTGTACAATAAATATCAAAACATATTTTCATTCCTTCCTTGGCATAGGTAGGTACTTCATATTAAAATATTTCAAATTTTTGGACATATGCGAGTAATAACTACAGGGTTGTAATCTGCGAGGGGCAAACAGCCGTAATTAGGGTGGATGCCCAATAAGAAGCAAAAATAGGTAAGGGCGTTGACAGGGATGCAGCCTGTCACACATAATTTTTAATCTATACATAGAAGAGGTAATAAACCAAGTCAAGGATGATCCTACGCAGATGTCAAGATACTTACAAGGTGAGAAGATAGCCATGTTTCGGTTTGCAGATGACAAATCTGTTTTAGCTGAAAGCGAGAAAAATTTGAAAGACGCTCTAATCTAAATGCAGGAACAGGAGACTAAGGTCATGAAATGACGGAAATCCGGCAATGGAAAAAATGATGATACAGGGTTATGATTAGAGTTTAACAAATGGGGGTAATTCCAGAGACGGCTTCTAACCTAGTTGGAAATAAAATTAGGATTTGATTTGAAAATAAAATACAAATATTTATTTACCCACATTGTGTTATTTGAAAGTGCGAGATACGAAAATATCATACAGGGTGTCTGAAAAGTCTTAGCATGGGCAAATATCTTTACTATTAATAAAGATAGCAACACCAAATTTTAGTTGTACCTTATTGGTTAGTAAATCTACTTTTTTACGTAATTTGACTCTTTCAACCCCCTTGGGGGGTTACGCTAGCGAGTTGAGGTCCAAAATTTTGGATGCAAACCTATGCCGTGTGGCCTCTTCGTGTAAAAGTCTTCAAAAAAGAAACATTGTTTTAGTATTTTAGTATTTATTTATTATTGTAATTCATTTTTAAATGGCAAGCCTATAAAAATTATAACTCGTAAATCGTATAATCGGGCGGGGCACAAGTCGACCATTAGTCGGCCACTTGTGCCAAACAGTACAAGTCGGCGCTGCTATTTTTTGGTTTGTAGGGCACTTTTTTCTAAGTTTTTTCCAACTTTACTTCTTCATTTGTCGTTTTTATATGTTTTGTTTTTTGACATCTGCGCAGTAGACCAAAATGCGTACCACGCGCAAACCGAGCGTGCTAGACATGCGCACGGAATTTCAGGAGTTGGACTTTGGTGTCTACATTTGAACCCATTCATTTTTCAGAATATATCTCCAGTAGTTAAGGTACCACTACGTATTTAACTTTATAACTTTGTTCCCAAGTTTCTTTCGACTTTATTTTTTGCCATGTGCGCAGTAGACCAAAATGCGTACCACGCGCAAACCGAGCGTGCTAGACATGCGCACGGAATTTCAGGAGATGGACTTTGGTGTCTACATTTGAACCCATTCACTTTTAAGAATATATCTCCAGTAGTTAAGGTACCACTGCGAATTTAGACAACAAAGTACATCCCCTGAAATTTCGTGCGAATGTCTAGCCCTCGTGGTTTGCGCGTGGTACGCATTTTGATCAATGGTAAAACTTTTTCCCCAAGTTTTTTTCAACTGTATTTTTCGTTATTTGCCACCGCGCAGATAGCAAAAAAAGAAAAATCAAATCGAAAAAACTTGGGAAAAACGTTATAAAGTTAAATACGCAGTGGTACCTTAACTACTGGAGATAGATTCTTAAAAGTGAATGGGTTCAAATGTAGACACCAAAGTCCATCTCCTGAAATTCCGTGCGCATGTCTAGCACGCTCGGTTTGCGCGTGGTACGCATTTTGGTCTACTGCGCACATGGCACGAAATTGAAAAATAAAGTCGAAAAAAACTTGGGAAAAAAGTTATAAAGTTAAATACGTAGTGGTACCTTTACTGGAGATATATTCTGAAAAGTGAATGGGTTCAACTGTAGACACCAAAGTCCATCTCCTAAAAGTCCGTGCGCATGTCCAGCACGCTCGGTTTGCGCGTGGTACGTATTTTGGTCTACTGCGTACATGGCAAAAAACGAAAAATAAAGTCGAAAAAACCTTGGGAAAAAGTTATACAGTTAACTACGTAGTGGTACCTTAACTATTGGGGATATATTCTTACAAGTGAATAGGTTCGAATGTAGACACCCAAGTACATCTCCTGAACTTGCGTACGCATGTCTAGCACGCTCGGTTTGCGCGTGGTACGCATTTTGGTCTACTGCGCAGATGTCAAAAAACAAAACATATAACAACGACAAATGAAGAAGTAAAGTTGGAGAAAAGTTAGAAAAAAGTGCCCCACAAAACAAAAAATAGCAGCGCCGACTTGTGCTGTATGGCACAAGAGGTCGACTAATGGTCGACTTTTGCCCCGACCGATTATACGATTTACGAGTTATAATTTTTATAGGCTTGCCATTTAAAAATGAATTACAATAATAAATAAATACTAAAATACTAAAACAATGTTTCTTTTTTGAAGATTTTTAAACGAAGAGGCCACACGGCATAGGTTTGCATTCAAAATTTTCGACCTCAACTCCCTAGCGTAACCCCCCAAGGGGGTTGAAAAAGTCAAATTACATAAAAACGTAGATTTATCAACCAATAAGGTACAACTAAAATGTGGTGTCGCTATCTTTATTAATAGTAAAGATATTTGCCCATGCTAAGACTTTTCAGACACCCTGTATGATATTTTCGTATCTCGCACTTTCAAATAACACAATGTGGGTAAATAAATATTTGTATATTATTTTCAAATCGACTCCTAATTTTATTTTCAACTAGGTTAGAAGCCGTCTCTGGAATTACCCCCATTTGTCAAACTTTAGTTATGATAAACGAATTACCCTTATATGGAATACCGCTTAATCTATCTAAAATCGCTCGGACCCGTAAATTTTATTTTCTTGAAATGCATTTTTTTAAGAAAAAAAATTATACAGGGCGGATCAGAAACGTGCTACGTGTCCAAACATTTATTTTTTAATGAAACATCATGTACACATATGTATTTTTACATTTTTGGATTTTACAGTCAATTCTAGACATTTTTAATGTAACACATAACATATCCTTTACTTATCTTCAACTGTTTTCGAAATATTAACACTTTTAACTTTTAAAGACATTTTTGATGTAACATGTTCTATATCGACCAGTGAACATCAAATGAATCATTAAATTGTCACTATGTAAAAGTCTCGCTAAAAGTAATGACACCAAACTCATAAAATTGTCAATAAAATTTTTCGTCCAGATTCACTAAGAAAGTTTAAGATTTAGTGCTTGTTTAAATTAAGATCTTCTAGTTGACCAGTTATGTTTTGACAAGTTTTTGTCCTGTCGTTGTTAATAAGACGTCATTGAAAATGTATGAATTATTCGGATATCTCAGCGATTTGCTTGGTTTTCAAATGATTTTCATCTTGGAACGGGTTGCTGTAATGAATTTAGTTCTATTATTGTCGAAAGTGCGTAATAAAATTGCCATTTTCTTTATAAATTTGCGAAAAAGCTCCGAAATAAATTCGAAGTATAAAATTTGGTTGTCTTATTCTTACAGTTGTCAGTTTAAAACTTTTGGTTGTCAAATTAGACCGGACTAGCATTGGAGAATCTGGCTGTTTAATTTTACTGTGCTGTTAATATGTCCAAAATGCGCCTCACTGAAGATGATCCAAAATGCGCCTCACTGAAGATGAAGGCATAGCAATTTTGATTGTGTTGGGTTGTGATGATAAAAGTAGAACTCATAGTCCATAGTCCATGACATGTTTACTGATAAATATACAAATCCCCCACCTATTAGTCAATCAACATTATAGTAAACTTTTTCTTAGATTTCGCAATATGTTGGCCAAGTCACTTGCCATTTATGGCACCCTGTGAAGTCTGGTCTATTTTATGTTTAGAAGTTGAGTAACACATAGGACCAGACTTGTACTCACCGTTCAACTTAAATAATAAATATCAAGAAAATATAGTCTCTGAAATCTATAAAGCCCAAAAGAAAATGTTTAAAACACACAAATGAGGAAAAAGTAGTAATGTCAAAATAAAGAGGGTATAAATATTGCCTGGCCTTATTAGAAAATAAGTAACTAATATTTTGGTTAATAATTGTTGGCCTTGATCTTGACTGACTCTAATAAAATGTATGTACTTTACAACAATAAATTATTTACACATACATAGCTTGTTATCAACTATATGATGCACTAAAATTGATAACATTTTGTTATAGTAAAATGAAATTTTGTAACTATTTTTCCGGGTAATTTTCTTTATTGTCTCTTTATCATAAAATGTGACGGTTTATATTTTTAAATAACTATTAGTACAGTTAAGAAATGTCATTGTATTTTTAAAAATAAAAAGGAAGTCGCTTTTCATTGAATGAGTGTGACTGAATTAACATTTGCCACAGCTGTGACAACATAAATTTAATTATCCTTTCAAAGACAGATATTGCAAAACCAGACTTGCTAGTTTTTCTAATCATTTCACCACCAACCCTTTGCTTAAGTTTGGCAGTCCTACTTTTGTGGGTTAATTTTTTTAACCTTACTCCATTATTTAGGTAAGTCTAGTTGGCACCTGCAGTGTCTCTTGGCCCCAACAATTATTTAATATTTTTCATTTTTAGCTGAAATATACGGCGCTTCAAATATTTAAATATTTCTTTTAGGGTTCTTTTGGAGGTTGTGATATTTTTGTTGGTGCTTAAGTTTTCTAGGCTTTAATAAAACACAGAGGCAGTTACGATAATTATGAATCAAGGGCGCATATTATGAGTGAAAGTGAAATATAATAAGTGTACATAGCTGCGATTACGTACCTATCCTCTTGTACTTCATAAAGTCCCTTTTGCTCAATATCAGCTCCACACGTCTGAATCAAATACTCAACAATTTCTACTTGTCCCTTTTTACAAGCAATAAATAAGGGTGAACATCCTTGTTTGACTCTGTTCACAACTTCTTTTCGAGAGTCAAATGAAAACTTTTCAAGTTTGTTTCGAAGGGCAAATGAGAGCCTTGCACCCGGGGTGGAATGATTAACTTCGTCTACCAAATCATGAAATATTGCATCTTTTTCGCTAACTGGATCTATCTTGGTGTGTTTCCACATACTCAAAGACCGTAGGAGTGAAATTTTGAACCGTGTTTTTTGGTAATTCACTGTGAAAAAACTGTTATACTGTTATGGTTTTTGTACGTGTTCTTTTTGCCCGCTATTTAACCAATTCAAAAAAGCTCTGCTTCGCAGCTGAAACGCGACAAAATTCTTCGATCCGTAAAATCCTCTTGTCAAAGTCATTTATCAATCAGCTGGGTTGTCCGAGTGATGTGAATTTAGTTGCGCTTCTCTCTGTCAGCCTCTAATCTTCTATATCTTCAAGTGGCATTTAACAAACCAGCTGTTAAAAATTATACATGTATTGTGCATAGCATATAACCGAATATACAATCCCGTAAGCGCCATCTAGAACCCAAAGGTAGAATCAAAGAAAATAAAAAGGTTTGTTGCAGTGGCACTCTGTATGAAAAATAGCGATAGCGATCGGGCTCTCTTTGCCCTCTCTTTACTTACTTTGTATCACCCAGGGATCCCAGATCTCACGATTTATCGTGAGATTTCACGATTTGGTATTGCATCTCACGATCTCACGATAATGCGCTTTGTTCTCACGATATATTTATGCATGCTGTTTGCACTATTTTAAATATGCCTTAAGTTTTTAACAAACAATTTTAACAACTCTTTAAAGATATTTTTAATGTAAAGAACGCGTTAATTATTCCGAGTCCGACCTAGTGATGTAAGGATACGTATCCAAAAATCCGTTGGATCCGAATATTAAAAGAATCCGGATTATCCGGAACCAGCCGAGAACTTGAATACGGATTCGGAATCAAAATAAATTCGCATCGGGTGGTTACTAGGGATGGGAATTTTTTTCGATATATCGATAGTTATCGATAACTATCGATATATCGACAATCGATAAATGTTTTAAAAAATATCGATATATCGATATATCGATAACTATCGATATATCGATAACTATCGATATATCGATAACTATCGATATATCGATAACTATCGATAACTATCGATATATCGATAACTATCGATAACTATCGATATATCGATAACTATCGATATATCGATAACTATCGATATATCGATAACTATCGATATATCGATAACTATCGATATATCGATAACTATCGATATATCGATAACTATCGATAACTATCGATATATCGATAACTATCGATAACTATCGATATATCGATAACTATCGATAACTATCGATATATCGATAACAATCGATAACTATCGATATATCGATAACTATCGATATATCGATAACTATCGATATATCGATAACTATCGATATATCGATAACTATCGATATATCGATATATCGATAACTATCGATATATCGATAGTTATCGATAACTGCCGATATATCGATAACTATCCATATATCGATAGTTATCGATAACTGCCGATATATCGATAACTATCGGTATATCGATAACCATCGATATATCGATATTACTCGATATATGGATAGTTATCGATATATCGATAGGTTATACTTGCTGATAGTACGTGGTGAAACTCTTTAAATATACCTACGCAAATTTTATTCATTTTTCGCTGGCTTAGGAAGAGTCCATGGTATCTTAATTTTAGTTAGGTACCTCCTTGTCCAAAGGAAAAAGATTATTTTTTAAATAAAAGTTATCTTTAAGAATTAAGCCTCTTACAGCTTTACGTCATCATAAGCTCGGCAAAAATGAATTTTAAGCGTGACTTCCATCAAATTTTAGCGACCCCGAAACCACGCCGAACTGGCGCGAATGACCAAATGGTTTGTCAAATCATCAGTCCATTAAACGTACGTCATATTGAGGGAGGATCCACATGCACCGTGCCCACGCATCCGTTGTTACCACGTGACCGTCAACAGCCTATAAACTCACACTAGAAAGAGATAGCCACTCGACGCTATTGGTTGTTAACAGTCTCTGACTTTGTAGTTCAACGACTTATTTAAAAAATTAAAAAAAAACTTCCGGAGATTTTTTTCGTAAAACATGCAAACAATTAACTCAAAATTTTAAAAGAGCAATTGTTTCACAAAACATGTCACTAATATTGACTCTGGGATGATCTATTTTCTTATTTTTTTTAGAATTACTATAAATTTCACAATATTTCTCCACCCCACACAAAGTTTTTCTAGAAAATAATTAAAAGATCAGTGTTTCTTAAAAATTATTTAAAGATCAGTTGTTCTCTAAAATTATTAGCTGAAGTGATAATTACTAGTGGAAAAAGAGGTAAGATACAGGGTGAAAAGAACATCCCTTTTTCTATATAAAAAAATATATATCTATAAACTTAGGGAAGGTATTAAAAAATCCTTAAAATTGTTTTTCGCAAATTGCCCACTGAATGTCCCAAAGGCGCAGAAAATAGATAAGTTTAACCACCCTGTATTTAAAAGTCTTAGAACACATGAAAATCAGCATGGCCTTGAAGGCATAGCGAAAAAAATTTCAAGAAAATGTTAAAAGTCGCATTCGATTACCTTTATGCAGTTCGAACAGCCAGCAGTTTAGTTTTTGTCAGAGCCTATAAGTGAAATAAAATTATGGTATTAAATAATTTGCTTAAGTTACACAAATCGCTTTCCCATGTGTAATGAAGAAAAATGCTTTCCACATAGTGTAAAACGAAACAGGTAATTGTGCCTATTAAAAAAATCTTCGCAAAGCTCTGTATGATACTATTCTCTTGATAAGAATTCTTCTAACGTAGGTAGTAAAACTTCAAAGCAACAAAAACCATCAGATGATAAAAATCAGGACAAAGCGGGTTCATTAGGTGTATTAAATTTTATAATGTGATTTCTTACATAACTGTGGGAAAAAGATATATAAATCCGGGCCTTCAGCTTTGTTTTCAAGATACAGAAGTAATTTGAGCTGCCTATCTGAAAGAATTGCCCAGCTTTTGCATCACTGTTGAATTAGTTTTACTCAAAACTGTGCATTCTAAACCAGTACATTAAAAAAAAATGGTAATTTTTTTACCCACAACTTCCTTTACTCAAAAACAGAAGTTCGCTTACCTATTACTAGTTTTAAATGTGTTTCCGATTTTGAGTTAATGCCTTATTATTAGTTTCTCAAAGGATGTTTTTAATGAACTTACAGTATATTTTTAATTAACTGCCTTAGAATTATTGTACGTTAATTTCGGAACACCTAGTGCATTATCAGTAATTAATTTTTTAATTATTATAATATACTGCTAAAGCACTTCTCGTAAACCTCCAGAAAGCAGAAATTTGGTAAATATCGGCTCGAGCGAACACTTACGATTACGAACTACCTTTTAAATGTATATTAATGTATCTATAAGTATTATTATATATAATTTATAGTTATCGATAAATCGATAGTTATCGATATATCGATAGTTATCGATAGTTATCGATATATCGATAGTTATCGATATATCGATAGTTATCGATATATCGATAGTTATCGATATATCGATAGTTATCGATATATCGATAGTTATCGATATATCGATAGTTATCGACATATCGATATATCGATAGTTATCGATATATCGATAGTTATCGATATATCGATAACTATCGATATATCGATAACTATCGATATATCGATAACTATCGATATATCGATAACTATCGATATATCGATAACTATCGATATATCGATAACTATCGATAACTATCGATATATCGATAACTATCGATTTATCGATAACTATAAATTATATATAATAATACTTATAGATACATTAATATACATTTAAAAGGTAGTTCGTAATCGTAAGTGTTCGCTCGAGCCGATATTTACCAAATTTCTGCTTTCTGGAGGTTTACGAGAAGTGCTTTAGCAGTATATTATAATAATTAAAAAATTAATTACTGATAATGCACTAGGTGTTCCGAAATTAACGTACAATAATTCTAAGGCAGTTAATTAAAAATATACTGTAAGTTCATTAAAAACATCCTTTGAGAAACTAATAATAAGGCATTAACTCAAAATCGGAAACACATTTAAAACTAGTAATAGGTAAGCGAACTTCTGTTTTTGAGTAAAGGAAGTTGTGGGTAAAAAAATTACCATTTTTTTTTAATGTACTGGTTTAGAATGCACAGTTTTGAGTAAAACTAATTCAACAGTGATGCAAAAGCTGGGCAATTCTTTCAGATAGGCAGCTCAAATTACTTCTGTATCTTGAAAACAAAGCTGAAGGCCCGGATTTATATATCTTTTTCCCACAGTTATGTAAGAAATCACATTATAAAATTTAATACACCTAATGAACCCGCTTTGTCCTGATTTTTATCATCTGATGGTTTTTGTTGCTTTGAAGTTTTACTACCTACGTTAGAAGAATTCTTATCAAGAGAATAGTATCATACAGAGCTTTGCGAAGATTTTTTTAATAGGCACAATTACCTGTTTCGTTTTACACTATGTGGAAAGCATTTTTCTTCATTACACATGGGAAAGCGATTTGTGTAACTTAAGCAAATTATTTAATACCATAATTTTATTTCACTTATAGGCTCTGACAAAAACTAAACTGCTGGCTGTTCGAACTGCATAAAGGTAATCGAATGCGACTTTTAACATTTTCTTGAAATTTTTTTCGCTATGCCTTCAAGGCCATGCTGATTTTCATGTGTTCTAAGACTTTTAAATACAGGGTGGTTAAACTTATCTATTTTCTGCGCCTTTGGGACATTCAGTGGGCAATTTGCGAAAAACAATTTTAAGGATTTTTTAATACCTTCCCTAAGTTTATAGATATATATTTTTTTATATAGAAAAAGGGATGTTCTTTTCACCCTGTATCTTACCTCTTTTTCCACTAGTAATTATCACTTCAGCTAATAATTTTAGAGAACAACTGATCTTTAAATAATTTTTAAGAAACACTGATCTTTTAATTATTTTCTAGAAAAACTTTGTGTGGGGTGGAGAAATATTGTGAAATTTATAGTAATTCTAAAAAAAATAAGAAAATAGATCATCCCAGAGTCAATATTAGTGACATGTTTTGTGAAACAATTGCTCTTTTAAAATTTTGAGTTAATTGTTTGCATGTTTTACGAAAAAAATCTCCGGAAGTTTTTTTTTAATTTTTTAAATAAGTCGTTGAACTACAAAGTCAGAGACTGTTAACAACCAATAGCGTCGAGTGGCTATCTCTTTCTAGTGTGAGTTTATAGGCTGTTGACGGTCACGTGGTAACAACGGATGCGTGGGCACGGTGCATGTGGATCCTCCCTCAATATGACGTACGTTTAATGGACTGATGATTTGACAAACCATTTGGTCATTCGCGCCAGTTCGGCGTGGTTTCGGGGTCGCTAAAATTTGATGGAAGTCACGCTTAAAATTCATTTTTGCCGAGCTTATGATGACGTAAAGCTGTAAGAGGCTTAATTCTTAAAGATAACTTTTATTTAAAAAATAATCTTTTTCCTTTGGACAAGGAGGTACCTAACTAAAATTAAGATACCATGGACTCTTCCTAAGCCAGCGAAAAATGAATAAAATTTGCGTAGGTATATTTAAAGAGTTTCACCACGTACTATCAGCAAGTATAACCTATCGATATATCGATAACTATCCATATATCGAGTAATATCGATATATCGATGGTTATCGATATACCGATAGTTATCGATATATCGGCAGTTATCGATAACTATCGATATATGGATAGTTATCGATATATCGGCAGTTATCGATAACTATCGATATATCGATAGTTATCGATATATCGATATATCGATAGTTATCGATATATCGATAGTTATCGATATATCGATAGTTATCGATATATCGATAGTTATCGATATATCGATAGTTATCGATATATCGATAGTTATCGATTGTTATCGATATATCGATAGTTATCGATAGTTATCGATATATCGATAGTTATCGATAGTTATCGATATATCGATAGTTATCGATAGTTACGATTACGAACTACCTTTTAAATGTATATTAATGTATCTATAAGTATTATTATATATAATTTATAGTTATCGATAAATCGATAGTTATCGATATATCGATAGTTATCGATAGTTATCGATATATCGATAGTTATCGATATATCGATAGTTATCGATATATCGATAGTTATCGATATATCGATAGTTATCGATATATCGATAGTTATCGATATATCGATAGTTATCGATATATCGATAGTTATCGATATATCGATAGTTATCGACATATCGATATATCGATAGTTATCGATATATCGATAGTTATCGATATATCGATAGTTATCGATAAATCGATAGTTATCGATAAATCGATAGTTATCGATATATCGATAGTTATCGATAAATCGATAGTTATCGATATATCGATAGTTATCGATATATCGATATATCGATAGTTATCGATATATCGATAGTTATCGATATATCGATAGTTATCGATATATCGATAGTTATCGATATATCGATAGTTATCGACATATCGATATATCGATAGTTATCGATATATCGATAGTTATCGATATATCGATAGTTATCGATAAATCGATAGTTATCTATATATCGATAGTTATCGATAAATCGATAGTTATCGATATATCGATAGTTATCGATATATCGATAAATCGATAGTTATCGATATATCGATAGTTATCGATAAATCGATAGTTATCGATATATCGATAGTTATCGATATATCGATAGTTATCGATAAATCGATAAGTATCGGCATATCGATAACTAAAACTTATCGATAGGTACCTTGCCGATGGTTATCGATAGGTAAAACCCATTATCGCCCATCCCTAGTGGTTACTAATGCAAAGTGCAAAGAGAAAACGGAATCGGAATCGAGTGTAAGCGAACAACACGGTCTGCGATTTGGAATATTTGATATTGTGCTTTCTCTTTCTAATGACATTTCCTAAAAAAAGATGGCATAGTTATCGGGGTAACGGGTATCATAATATGAGATGAGACCCATTGGTTAAACTAGTCCCGCCTCACCCGAACCGAATTCAAACGAGAACGGCGAGACGCGGTGCCTTCTTATCCCTAAACTTCGACTTCGAATGGTATGATACCGATCCCGCATCGACCTACCTAGCCGTGTATCCGGATAGAAAATGTTTTAGTCTGTTGCATGCATACGTATACATGATCTGTAACCACTTTCGCGCGGGTCAAGAAATGGATTCGTATTCGGATAATGGATACGGATATTAGCTGATTCCGATTCCGTATGATTCGGATATCTAATGAATACGGATATTTACAACACTAGTCCGACCCTTGAAACGCGCTAACGCGTTGGCTGATGGCCGAAAGATGGCGGGAACGCGCTAATGTGTTGAATGGCGGTCCCGACGGCGGTGGTTCCCCGACTGCTACATTTACAGGCTTGCAGCGGCAGCGGCTAATTTCCTAAATACCTGTTTAGATTCGTCCTCCGATGCATGAAAATATGTATTACCGTTTAAATGTTTTTTATTTTTGCGTTTTTGTGTATTACGAGCTGTTAGGTTTTTTTCTTAATGACTGTTTTTATACCACAGTATGTCAGTTAAACTTTAAAATAGTTTAAATACCTAGCCCTAAGCTAAATTATGTTTTATTATAATTTGTATTTAAGTTTTCAAAATCTGAATAAAGAATTTAACTATATTTTAAAGTGATGTCATTTTTTAATACGAAAGAGAAATAATTTTTTTCTTTGTTAATAAGTTTACATAAAAATTCAAACTAAATATGTTGTGCTTCAGACGGTCCCGTAAAAACAAAAGTTCCTAGAACTTAAAAAATATTTTAGCCTTTTCCGTTTGCGTTGCTATTTCTTAGCATTTCTGCTGGAACTTGCTAGATGTCAACTTTTCTCTCACTTGGTTCAAGCAAACTGTCAATAGTGTCAATACTGTTATCCACAGAACAGCAGGTACTGTTATCTTTGTCTGCTATTTATAGCAAGAAACCGCAACGCAAGCGAAAATGGCTATATTTTACCACACTGCGCATGCGTTTTACAATCTCACGATTTCTCACGATTTTTCCGTTTGCGTTGCTATTTCTTAGTATTTCTGCTGGAACTTGCTAGATGTCAAATTTTCTCTCACTTGGTTCAAGCAAACTGTCAATACTGTTTTCTTTGTCTGCTATTTATAGCAAGAAACCGCAATTCAAACGAAAAAGGCTATATTTTTCCAAACTGCGCATGCGTTTTACAATCTCGCGATTTCTCACGATTTTCTAACCATCAAATTCACGAATTTAAGCTCAGCCCATCTGGGATCCCTGGATCACCGTTCGGTATGTTTCGAAGAGAGCCCGATCGCTATCGCTATTTTTCATAGAGAGTGCCACTGTTGGTGGGTAGAATCGTAGAATCGTTGTTTCCTCAAACAACGGTAGAATCCCACCTCTCTAAGTCAGCTAAGTCTGTGCGTAAAATCACGGGCAATATAACTATATTGCCTGTGGTAAAACCCACAGTACACTAAATTTTATTAGCCTATCGTAAAAACCAGCATTCCGTTCGTTGTTTATTTTCATGTCCTCCAGCTTTTACAAGATGAGTTGGTAAAATCTTTTATCTATATCAAGCAAAGGAAAGTAAAGTAACTAAAGACGTTTTTTGGCGATTCAAAACCATCCAAACGAAACCCGAGGGTTTACCATTGTTGTCTTTATTTATTTACATTTGACTGCATTGTACAAATAAGGATAACAATATGGTTTTGATTTTTATGGCACTATCTTTGTTTGTTTACGTTTAATTACGTTGGATAAACAAAGAGAGCACATGGTTTTGGTTTTGATGGTTTTGAAGCGCCAAAAAACGCCTAAACATCTCGAACGGCGCCCAAACTCGCGGCTCCACTGCATATTGAAACCGTGGTAAATCCTGGTATGAATTCAGATTGGATAAAAATATTAATAAATGGCACTTCACGATAAAAAAGGTAGACATCGTCCCGCGAATTTTTTTTTGTAACTGCACACCACTGGCAATAAATACATGGCCATATAAAAAACAGAGAGAAATGTCAGTCACAGAAAAAAAAGGTTTTTTTGACGTCACTACTCGCTGTGGCGTTGCCAAGTCCCTCTACCATATTCCTTTGTAATAAGAATAAGTTTGAAAAAATAAAATTATTCTTACCTTAAAGAAAGAAATCCTAAGCTACATATTTCAAAAAGTTAAAATACTATAAATACAGCATTTTTATTTAATATGAATAAATAACATTTATTTTTATTATTTATTTATTATTGTTACCTTTGTAGTAAAATCTCTTTAAAATACACTTCTTTTGAAAATATTTTAGGTTAACACACTAACACAGTGCAGCCCTTAGATTTGTCTAAGGTGCAGACATTAATGAAAAAAGAGCAATCAGCTAATAATTAAAATTAAAAAGAGTTAAACACAAATATTACACGCTTTTTTGTAGTTATCCGCACTATTAAAAACGAAAATTAATGTTTTTGATATTTTTAGAGTAAAGTCTCTGTAAAATACAATTCCTGTAGAGATTTTACAAAAGAAAATAGATCTGGTTTGTTTGGTTTTGAGTTAAGCGTATGCAACACTAACAAAACAGTAGTCATTAATGTAAAAAAAAACGGTTTACTAACTAATTAAAACGCAATGCTTAAAATAATCCAAGGTATTTTTTACTATCAGCACTGAAAAACTAAAAAGTGATTTATTTTTTAAACAACACAACTCTTGCCATTGATATGTATGTCATTGACTCTTGTCTAAATTTATCCCTTATATAACAAAAGAAAGGAAACTCAAAAAAGAAGGACTTTTCTGGCGCATCCGCCAATTTATAAAATAAGATTTAAAAATATTACCTTAGCTTCGTATTTTAACGATAGATCAGATATAGATATACTAATGTACCATTACTTTTCGTCATACCTATACCTAATACATTTTTAGTACTTTATTTCCATTGCACGGTGACGAAATTATTCAAAGTGAGAGTGGCAATGTCTCTTCACGTGGCGTCGTCTGGTTCATTGATGAATCTGATAATTTAAAGGCATAATTTTGTGTGTGTACTGTGTACGTTCCTGGCAGGTTGGAATATACGTGTGTAGTTTAAGTGATTTTCCTAAAAGGACTTTATCCATAAACTTTAAGAAATGGCGTGTCAATGCCAAGTGTGTGTAAAAATGGATTCTTTCTATCCGAAACTGTCTCTTAAGAGGGTTGCTGGGTGGAATACAGAATACAGGAAAACCATTATAGTCGTTCTTTGTCCTATACACACAATGTATGAACAACGGTTGCGTCTTCTCTTGATGAAGATCAATGATTAATACCAACATAAACATGAGGAGAGAAAATTTCTTGTATGCGTAAAGCATAATTTACTTATTTAGTATGCTATAAGGGTCATATTATATAACAATATATGAGTATTAAAACATATTTATTGTTTCTGAGAAAACAGTGGTAAAAGTATAAAGGCGGCATTCTCCACGTGGCGTCCACGTTGGCTAACCCAATTTTATTTTGACATTGTTTTTTGGCTTTAAGATTTTGAACAATAACATTATAAGTATATTAAGTATAGATTCATACTCTGTAAGCAATTTTTAGTCAATTATTTAAAGTTTCAACGTGTATAATGATTTGATACAGAAACTACTTCTTGCACCTACTACGATTTTAAGCAGGCTAATTTTGTTCAGATGAACAATTTTTTCTTTTTGTATGACTGGCTGTCAATTTTAAATGAGGATATAGAAGTAACTGTAAACAACTTTTATTCTGTTATCTATAATTAATTGTTGTGATATGTTTGTACCTCTGAAACGGTCTCACTTTGGCAATAGATTTCCAATCTGGTTCTCACAAGAACTGAAAAATCTTATATTTAAGAAGAAAATCGCACACAAGAGATACAAACAGTCGAACAATCAAGAACATTACTTTTCATCAGCTGCGAATGCAGTGTAGAAACCTAACAGAAGAATGTTATCAGCGGTATATCAGCAGCGCCGAAAATGTCATTACAGAGAATGCTAATTTTTTCTGGAGCTTTGTTCGCTGTAAATCCAATCAGGATGCAATTGCTAAGGAAATGCGCCTTGATAGCTGCAAAGCTGATAATGGTTCTGACATTGCAACTCTCTTTGCCCGATATTTTTCATCGGTCTTCAACCCAAAACACTCTTTTCATCCACAGCAAGCTTTTCCTGATGCATTTGAAACTCTCACTAATATTGGCGTCAGTGCTACTGATATTCAGAGAACTTTGCTCAAGCTTGATGTCAATAAAGGTGAAGGTCCTGACGGTATTCCCAACAGAGTGTTAAAATCATGTGAACATTCGCTTTATCTCCCTCTGTATTATATGTTCTCCCAATCTCTTACTGGTGTTTGGAAACTTTCATATATTATGTTTGCCCTATCCATAAGTCCGGCAACAAGCAACAAGAATGACATTAAGAACTACCGACCAATCAGTATTCTATCAGCAATACCTAAACTATTCGAACATTGCATTGAAACTGTATTAACTAGTCACTTTCAACAAATAATAATTAGTCAACAGCATGGATTTATATCGGATCGATCTGTTGATACAAACCTTTTCCTCTATGTCATTAATACATCCTTTGCACACGGTTCTGAGACTCATGCAATATACACAGATTTCAGCGAAGCTTTTGACAAGGTAAACCATGCCATCCTGCTTTCAAAGTTATCAAGGTACGGGATGGCTGGCACTCTGCTCTCCTGGTTTGAGTCCTACTCGTCCGAAAGAGAACAATAGGTTAAAATAGATGGCTACCTGTCTAAGCCCTTCCAGACGACGTCCGGAGTTCCTCAGGGCTCCCACCTAGGACCTCTTTTATTTAGCTTATTTGTCAACGACCTGGGTAGTTTGATATCTTCGAATCATTTACTGTTTGCTGATGATTTGAAACTTTATACACGTCTGACATCCTCTTGTGACATGATTTCCCTGCAGAGGCATATAAACACTGTTTTTTCCTGCTGTCAGCTTAATGACATGTCGCTCAATGTCGACAACTGTTGCTTTATGAGATTCAGCATATCAAGGTGCTCGTTTCCTTATCAGTATTGTATAAATATCATTCCTCTGAAGGAGATGTTAGTGGTTAAGGATTTGGGCATCTTGGACACTCAGTTAACCTTTACTGAGCATTTTGATGCCATAACTTGTAAAGCGAATAGAATCCTTGGTTTTATTAAGAGATCATGCAGAACTTTAATTACTTCACTTGTGAGATCTGCTTTAGAGTGTTCAAGGATAGTCTGGTCGCCGCACTATCAAGTTCATATAAATAGACTGGAAAGTGTCCAGCACAAATTTGTCAAATTTGCCAGCTTTCTACTCTTTAAAACGGGGATTAATCTTATAGACGACCAGACTATGTCCTACCTGAACCTAGCCCCGCTTGCCTTCAGAAGGGAGTTTCACGATGCATGCCTGTTTGGTCTATAAGGTACCTACTTAACAACATTATAAAGAGTCCTGAATGTGATGAAATCTTTTCAATTCAGCTATCAGACTGGTTCAATTCAGCTATCAGACTGGTTGAATTACGAACGAACTGAAAAAAAAAGAAACAATTGGCGATACTTCTAAATAGTCATAAAACCAAATAAAAAAGTGAGCTGTATGTATGAACTGTTTATACCTTGTAAAATGTCTTTCTAAGTTTATAAGCTCTTTCTAAAACGGTTTAGGACCGGTAAAACAGTTCATTTGAAGCTGGTATTTGAATTTCCTATATAAAATGCATTTGCAGTCAAAACACATTTAACTTGTGATTTTGTGTCCTCAGAAAACGAACTAATTCGAGCAAGCTATGCTCATGATATATAACTTTATAACGGTTTAGATTTTTTTAAATAAAAGTGCCCTCTGAACATGGATAAAGCCGTTTTAATTACTTAGCTCCTTTTAACTGCAAACGAATTAAACAACTTAAACGTGTTTATAAGCGTTTTTACAAAAAAAAATACATTAAAAGAAGGAAGTTAATTTGTTTTGAGTCCTTTGAGGTATTAATATGGAATTTGGATGCGAGATTTTGAAACTGTTGTTTTTTAAAAAAAGTTGTAACAACGTTTGTTGCAAAATTCCTTTGGCGACACTGTATAAAAAATGTATCATCAATAATAATTTTCCGTGAGAATAACAACTCTTCTTCAGATAAATATAATTACAGCGTGTATTATTTTAAATTGGGTTTACTTAGGAAGCAATTTCCTCTTTCTTGCAAAGAGGAATAAACCAGTATTAATGTATGAAAATTAAATTCATAAAGTTTTGCTGTACTTACATTATATCCTGTAGAACTTGTCTTCATATCTAAATAAAAACACCAGGACCGGATCGGAAACTATGCTGCTTTATGCCTACATACGGGAGGAATTAATAGGTGTAAATGAGCTGCCGGATATGGCTACTGCTTCCTAATAAATATGAAACAAGGTATGATTCGATGATAATTTATTTATGTATTAGGTGTGTAAGTATATGTCTGTATGTGTAGGTATTAATGTTACAAAATACAGTGCGGATCTTTAATTTCCCCGCCCACTGTTATTTTTAAACCAATTAAGATATATTACATTAAAAATTTTTAATAATTGAATGTTATATTTTTATGTATGTAATGTGGCACTTTAACTGGTCTTGTATTGCGAAGGTCTTGACTGGAATATTATCCCAAGTTTCCAATATGTATTCGAATCTGAAACAACGTGCCACTTAGGCTTGAAGTCTACGTGGGATGCCTTAGATAAAAAAACTTATTAACGCTAATTTTATTAGATCAAGATATAGTCAAATAAATATCATGTAATACTGTATTGCTTAGATGGCATCAATCGGGGCATTTTGTACCTACACTTTGGCAACCGTCTGCAGTTGGCCAGTCAATACGATCGACCAGCTGATAGCTGATTGCTTTGATTGAATAGTAAATAACTTTGTCTATAGCTTTTTAGACGTCTATAGTAGCGGCCAAGTTACCTGATGTCAGTACAGGTTGCCTGAAATCAGTTTAGGTTGATTAAATTTAGAGAAACTTGAAAAAGCTTCAGACCCACTAAGTAACAATGATGTTAAAGGTTTCGCTATTGAAATCCTTT
Organism: Philopedon plagiatum; assembly: GCA_963971165.1. Classification (NCBI taxonomy): domain Eukaryota; kingdom Metazoa; phylum Arthropoda; class Insecta; order Coleoptera; family Curculionidae; genus Philopedon; species Philopedon plagiatum. The sequence goes on from OZ020190.1 coordinate 118,778,342, forward strand.
TTGTACAGGGCTCTCGGGGGGGGGGGGGGGGCTCCTAAATCCGCGCCTGATGACATTAGGTAGCAAAAAGGTTTTATTGTAGTCACTAGGTCAACGGTATATTTTGAAACGAACTATACTTATTACCTATTTATCGTTACCTATGAGTAATGAATGGGCAATTATTATTACAATAAATAATATAAAAACTAGGCAAACCGGTAAGGAGTGTATATCTTGAATGAAAGTGTGAAATAAATTAACTTAATAAAGTAATATTGTTCCTTTAACGGTAAATTAAACAATGTAATAGCTTTCCTACCGGTTTTTATTTAAAATAGTATTCCCAACAATTTTAAAATATAAGGTACATAAGAATAATAAAAAACTACTAAACCGGACTACTCTGATGTTTCAGTTTTTAAAAATTTACGGTTCTTATTTGCTGCTTCACTATAGTACATGACTATACCTTGAAATTTGAAAACCGAAATTTTTCAAGTACTTTTTCTTGTAAAGAACTTTGGAGCAGTGAAAAATTTTTGTCGCGCCTTGCTTCTTCCCTTTTGACCAGATGAAATCAAATAACCATTTTATTCTAGCCTGCTTAATCGTCAGACCTAAATCCAACTGAGCACGCATTGGATATGCTCCCTAGAAGGCATTTAAACGAAAATGCTCTATTCCAAAATCGCTAATAGTTCTTTAACGCGTTAAGAGGAGCATGGAGCCGTATACCTCAATAGGATTTGGACAAATTAATTTCGAAAATAATTCGCGCAGTAATTAATGCGAGAGGGGGTCATATACGATACTAAAAAAATTATAAAAAGTTAACTAACGCGCTTTTTTTTTATTAGACTAACAAAATATCCCTAGATCATTGCAGTGTGTGTAGTTGTTGCTTATCGAATCCCTACAATATGGGGCTAAATTCGCACTTGACTAATTTATTATTATTACTTTGTAGCAATCCATGCTAGTTTGCATTTGAAAACAGTTGTCATTGATGCCAGTCGCCGCTATGGCGCTAAGATCATCCTTTAAGTAAACCAGTTGCTAGATATGTACTTTATTTTTATTCATACATATTATATTACCAGTCTATCTAGGAAATATAACAAATGTTTTATTTTTGTTTTAAGTCCATCTATCAGATATGCTGTAAGAAGATAGTTACGTCTTCTACTTTAATTAAAATAATAAATTAAAACTTATACATATACGGTATTTTACATGATAAAATCTTCATGTCAGTTTAAGCATGATCTTAAAACATAACTTTAACGATATAGACTGGGAATACTTCTCTTTGAAACACAAAACCCTCTCACAGTGGTTCCCAACCTTTGAAAAAGTGCGTACCACTACGGCAGAAATGAGATTTGCCGTGTACCACTTTCGATATCCTTGGATCCCCTACTTAAAATTAAAAGAAAGAAAGAGAAAATATTTGTTTGAATATTTTTATTGATAATAATACCAACGAAGTAAATACTAATACATACCACAGTATTAACATATACAGGTGGCTGCTCGGAATTACTTTATTCTTCCAATATTAGTATGTAGGCATCGCTTACAAAATGGTGGCAATTCAGAAATGTATGTGATCTCAATAATGTCTGTGATCTCAATAATATCAGGTTAGATTGTTTTATGACTTGCGGAGCACTTTCCGGGTTCTCGCAAACCATCTGTGGTCCGCGGACCACTGGTTGGGACCACTCAGTGGCGTGCCGCCGAGGGGGCTAGGGGGGCACGAGCCCCTCCCGCCCTCATCGTAACGGCGCCCTCGCGCCCCCGGAGATTCACTGTTCTACACTCTTGGACAGGGAGACATGGACAGAAAATTAGGTAGGTATAGAATTTTTGCATCAACCACTGACGAGTGAATTGCCATTGGTCACTTGGTAATAAAATCCCCTAGTAAAAGAATTATCAAGTCAGAGATGACCCAATGAATACACAGGGCTAATCCATAAGACCTAAAATGGAAGAAGCGAGGTCTGTAACGTACAGATTTATGCAATAACAAGTGGATCAAGTGGAGATTAGTACCAAATGCTTGAAAATAAAGTTGAGACCTATTTTGTAAGAGGAACACCAGGTGACGTCATTTCTATCAAGTATAATTTTCACAAACGGTATGAAGTAGGCGTACCAGAAGAAGAACGCTTGGCGAAGGGTACACCCTTAACGCAAAATCAATCGGTATACTGATAACTGCAAGACGGAGAAATGGATCGGGACTGGAATATATGGGCAAAGATCTAAAAGTATAGTATAATCAAAGACAAAAAATTGATTCAGGCGGTGGTCTGGTCTGGATTATATTAAGCTCAACTCTAAGCAGACTGGGAGTCTGTCCTGTACGATCTAGGTGGGCACACGAAGGGAACTAGCATGAATTCCAGGGCACACCTGGAATGAAAAAGTTCAAAATTGGCCAGACAAGGCTTTAGTGGTAACCTTCCTATGGCATTGCAAAAATAGTAGTTAAGCAGGTCACAGGTTAATAAAAAATTGACCGAGAAACAATCTCAAAACTGGTGACACAACGCACCTGCAGGGTTGAGACTGAGACAGTTAAGACAATTCATCGAAAGACAGTTCACATCTGTTCAAATGTACCTGGCACAGAATAATGAGATAAAACCTCTTTGTCATAATATTCAGTAGCGTTTCATACAATCTACACATCACAAATATCTGTAAGGTATGTACATTATATTGTATGTAGTAAGTGAGTTTTTGTTGTGTTCGTTTCCATGCAGGGCCTATTTGAACAAACTTTAGGTAGTCGGTCTGCTAACAGTACATTGTTTGCTCAACCAATACTTGAACAACATAGGTCTAGCAGAAGAAGACTTTGTGGGTTATGCCGTATCCCTATTTTAAGCGAATGTAAGGGGCTAGGAAAGATAAGGATTTTGTACGAAAACACATTGATTTTCGCAAACAAAAAAAGTCTAAAAAACACAGATGTTCTTGCCGAGAATATAGTCCTGCGCTGATTAAAAAATAAAATTCAATTAATTTGATAAAGTACAAATTTTTGTATTTTGAATAGGATTTTTACCATAACATTGAAGGACCAGTGCCAGAGAGGCACGGAGTGGCTTTCAAACAGTGTTCAAATTTGATCCTGGAACTTAAAAACTACTCTTAAATCTAAACAAATTTATATTAGACTAAAAGTGCACATGAAGCTTGTAAAAAGACCACTTCATAATGACGCAACACTTGTAGTCAAAACTATTTTCTTGCTTGATGAGATAAAGTACTGTTTGCATTTATGAATCACCAAAAAAACAAGCTTACTACCTTTAGAGTAGTTCAATCACTTTTATAACTATTCTGAGTTCAACACTCAATACTAAATTTGCTGGGTTAATAAATTTCTCAACTGCAAAAAAGGGCAGTTTCAAATAACAGACACATTTTCTGCGGAACACCAAGCTGCTTGAGATTATTGACAATACTCAAAAGAAAAAAACTGGATGGGTCCTACCTTGGATCATGCAGAGTTCAGTGTTATTGCACGAAACAAACGTGTTAGTTTCCTTAATGAAACTTACACTTCCGTAAAAAAATACACTACTAATCAGTAACATTATAGTACATTTTAACAACTACTTTCAAAATAATCTTTCATTAGATCGGCGAGGGTTTTGTCAAGTCTTGACAGCGAGAGAAAAACAGGTTTTTTTTGTAAAAACGGTTGCTGGGCAACACGGCGAAGAAAACCGCAGGTGTCTGACAACGAAGCGGGTGATTTATTTCCTTGTTCAGGTTGGGTTGGGTTGGGTTTCTCGAACAGATTTCATAATTACGTCATCAAAACCCTACCGCAGACAGTTACATGTAGAAGCAGAAGGCATGGTCCGGTCTTACAGGGATAGTCACAAGGATAAAATCGAAGCTAGTCATCTAAAGTAATAGAAGATATTCTAAAGTCACAGTGAATCATTGTTTTCGTTAATTCATGTCACTGACATTTCAGATGTCAGAGGTGAACAAGAAGAGCAGCAAGCAACTCGTTTTACTATAACAAGAGGGCAGCGTCTGCTAAAAACACATACTAGGGTGGTATGTAACATTTCTGGCCCCACAAAGATATCAGCAATTTCATCAAGAAATAGGACAGTAAAAGGTTAACTACTCCCTCCACCCTAAGGGTAGCAAGGGATTGATTATATATAAGACATTTTTTTCAAGTTCGGAAACATATTGAAATTTAATGGGGCTATATTTGCCGAATAAGGTTCATGATGAACCAGTTGATAGCCTAACTGATGAATTTTTGCCATGGCATTTAATGATTTGTGGCAAGGAGCTTTGTCGTGGCGGAACCGAATTTTCTTCTTGGCTAACCAGGGACGTTTCTCGCGAATGTTTTGGTTTAGTTGATCAAGAAAGAAAATTGTTTTATTTTCGACACCCTGTATCTCGGAAACGAAGCATTTGCGGACACATGTTGATATGAACTATTTGTCTTTTTTTGACTAAGGAATCGCCCTACGAGGACAGTGTTTTTTGAAACACCCTGTATACTAGTTGAAAATAAAACGATTGCCCTCCTATAGCCCAGTCTAATATTTAATGCAAGTTGCATCGGACAAGTTTATTACATATGTATGTTGGAAAAATATACATCTTGTTTAACTTCCTGCCTTGTTCTGTTTAGTGTTAAAAATATTTTCTTTCTATACTGGAAGTATAAAGATTCCTATAGAATGTTATAAAAGGTAAATTATATGCATTAATGGCTTAAATCCGTTGTGACTACAGGCTCTGAAAAATTAGAGAATAAAAGGTCGACGGAAAACAGTGGGAATTCCTATAAATTTCGTGTTTTTTATTCTTTAACACCTTTGATATAGTTGTAAAGCAGGAAAATAGATGGTTATAATCTAGAAATATTACTTAAAACATGTAGCGGGACTTGATGATAATTTTTAAAAATTTATTCGAATAACTTAAAGACTATTATTATTCTCTGATATACATGTTTAAATTATAGATAATATAGAATATTCGGTAAATGTGTTAGGAAATTGAAGAGGTGTGATTCTGCATGGTAGAATGTAGCAGTTCTGTTAAAACTGTGTAAAGTTGTTTTTTTACTTTTCTGTTACATTAGATTGAACTGAAGATATTAATGTTTCTCACTCGCACGTGAACTACAAGCTGAGTACAGTCTGTAATCTCAAGAAAAAAGTTTTCACTATCATGCGGCTAGTGGGCTGTTTAGCTAAAACTTACAACTGCGTTTTTCCAATTTTTTAATTTGACAGATATTGCAAGGGTACCATTTTATAGACTGAAAAGGATGAACAAGGAAGAAATGAGTAATATATGCATAATATAATCCAAATAAACCTGAGGCCAGATTCTTCAACGCTAGTCCGGTCTAATTTGACGACCAAAAGTTTTAACTGACAAGTGTAAGAATAAGACAACTAAGTTTTATTCTATGAATTTGTTTCTGAGTTTTTTCGCAAATTTATAAAGAAAAGGGCAATTTTAGTACATTCTTTTGACAATAATAGAACTAAATTCATTCTAGCAACCCTTTTCAAGATGAAAATCATTTGGAAAGCAAGCAAATCGCTGAAATATCAGAATAATTCATACGTTTTTAACTTAAATTATCAAAAAGTCGTTTTTAATGACGACTTATTAACAGTGATAGGATAAAAACTTGACAAAACATTGACTTGTCAACAAAAAGATCTTAATTTAAACCAATACTTAATCTTAAACCTTCTTAGCGAATCTGACCAAAAATGTTTTGTATAATCTTTACATAAATTAAATATTAATGGTGGTCGTTTATATAAATAAAATTAAAAAATAAATTTAATTTGGTTTGTTCCGCTTAAACCGATGGTTCTTTTAAAGTTCTGATTTTACTAAAAAATAACAATTAATCCACTTATTCATTCATTCATAATGAGCACTACAGGCCTAGTAGGCCCATGGCTTGGTTAACTATCCTCTCTATTCCCGGTTATCCATTGTTTTCTCCCTCCATTCAACAATGTTCAGATCATTAATGTTCTTCTTCACCTCTTTATCCATATTGGTTTCGGTCTTCCACGTCTCCTTCTTCCCCCTGTCCTGTTCTCCATCAGCCTCCTGGGCACTCTATGTTCTTGCATTCTTGTAACGTGTTCCAGCCATCTAAATCTTTGTTCCTTTATCATTGCTACACTATCGGGGTCGTTATATAATTCTTTTAGCTCTCTGTTTTTTCTTCTCTCTCATCTACCTTCTACCTTTTTACCCCTATATATTTTCCTGAGATATTTTCTCTCCCATGCTCTTAGCATTGTCTGCTCTGTCATGCCCATGTTTCATTTCCAAATAGCGTTATCGGTCTTATGATAGACTTACATATACTGAGTTTTACCTGTCTAGACACTAACTTGCTGTTGAGGACTCTCTTAAGCTTATATATGCACCTATTACCCAATAACAATCTCTTTCGTATTTCTTCACTTGTCAGGTTTTTTTTCAATCACTGGCACTGTTTCCAAGTAGGTAAAAGATTCTACCTCCTCAAACCGGTATGTCCTGCCCTTTGTTGTTTTAATTTATATTTTTTTAAATCATTTTTGTACTCGTCCCCTGACCAAGCCATATCTTCTTTTGTCTTTTCATTGATTTCTAGCTGTTGCATTCCGTCCTACCACCTTTATGGAAACAGGATGTATAATTGCTTCCTTCCAAGGTTCTGGTATGTTTTCTTAGTTCCACACTTCTTCCAATAATCCCGGTATGGATATGGCCTATTTATCTCCTCCATATTTAAACATTTCTGCCGTGATCCCGTCTTTCCCTATACTCTTGTTGTTTAGTTTTTCCACAATTTCCTTTATGTTTTCTATACTTGGGGCTATTTCGCCTATTTCTTGTTTTTCTTCATCTGACTTTAGGTCTTGTTCGTAAGTATAATTTGTGATCTCTTCTGGGTCCATTAACCCTTCAAAATATTCTTTCCATCAGTTCTCCTTCTTTATTTTTGTGAAACTGAGTTTTTGGTTGGTAGTCCTTTCTTTCTTTTTTACACCTTCATAAAGTTTTCTAATGTCATTCCTTTTATAATAATTACAATATCATCTATGTCCTCTATGAGTTTTCATTATATCTTCTCTTCTTTTCTCTTGTAACCTTTTACAATTTCTTCTTTGTTCTCCGTAACCATCCACTTATAGTACCCTGACATTTTCGTATTTTTGTTTTAAAACCTAAGGAAGAAATTATGGATGTAACTACTTTCTTTGTCACCCGGTATGTTTTTGCAATAGACCGCTGTATAAATATTAATTCTAATTTTTGCCAGTAATGAGACGAATAATAAATTCCACCTCCGTATTGACAATCCGTTAACTCACCCTGTACAAATAAGTTGATGAATATTTATAAGAAAAAGTCAGTCTATCGAGACTACTGTGGGAACCTTTGCCACCTCATGCAACTGAACCACCAAATTTTAAAAAATAAAAAATACCATAATGGGCGTTTACAATCATGAAACCATAACCCAAACTACCATTTCTGTACAGGACTGGACTAGCAGGTACCTTAGTACGGTTTTGGCTTTCAGTATTTGAAAAATAAAATTTATCTGAAACAATATGCGGGTTCCTTAAATGCAGTGGCGGCTGGTGAACTTTCAAAGTTGTATATCTCTGTCCCTACTTACAGGACCCTTACCAAATTTAGGGATTTTAATGTTGAGCCCACTGGAAATGTTTTGGTAAAAAAAAATTTTACTTTGCGAAAAAAAGTTGAATTTTTGGTGAGCCACCACTGGGGAAAAATGAACGCGTTTAGATATTTTATTTATTATTTCTTCATAACAAATTTTACATTATTTTGTGGAGAATTTTTAAATTTTAAGAGAGAAAAATGCGTTAGTAGAAGTTATAGCCATTTGAATTTTATTCAACCTAAAATATAATAAAAAAAAATTCAAATGCCGATAACTTTCTACTAACATATTTTTTTGTCTCAAAATTTAAATATTTTCGATAAAATGATGTAAAATTTGACTAGAATAAATAATAAATAAAATATCTAAACGGGTTCATTTTTTCCCCAGGGGTGCCTCACCAAAAATTCAACTTTCGTAAATAACAAAATGTTTTTTCTTTACCAAAACATTCCCAGTGGCCCATTAAATCCTCCTAATTTGGTACGAGTTCTATAAGTCGAAACAGAGATATACAACTTTCCAATTTCACCAGCCGCCACTGCTTAAATGGCACTCTTCTCATGGAGTTACGGTGTGCCTCGACTAAGTTTAACCCAAAGGTCTTACCACTCCATTTTTTTCAGATTGTGTTAAAGTGGTGTGGCCTAAGTCCTAGATCAATAGTTTGAAAAAAAAACTTACCATTTTTTTTAAGTTAACGGCTTTATTTTATGAAAAAGAGTAGTATCAAAGTTTTCTAAGGCATATAATCTTCTTTCAAGTCCTGGAAATGTTCTTAGTGAAAATATTTAATATTTTTAAATGGCGTTGTTAATCCTGAAAAAAGGTGAAAAAATGAGTTTTTCGTCACTTTTTGGCAATTATTTCTTAAATGGTACGTTCAAATACGATGATTTATGGATTTATTTCAAAGATAATGCAATTATCTACAAATCAACAAAAAAAAATTGCCTCTCTATCTACATCTGTTCAAAAGGATAATAGAAGGTCGAAAAATTGGAAGAAAAAAATTATGGAATTATGTTGCAATACATCTCAATAATTATAAGTTATGGTTGAGAATGTTCATCATTTAAAAAAAAATGACACAATATCAAGCAAAATAAAAAAAAAATCATATTTTATCTGGAATGAAACCAAAGATAGGATCGTCGGAAACTGTATGTCCGCGCAGACGCGACGGTGTTGACAGTGCCAACCGCGCAGAGCGCTGACGATATGCATTTAATAGCTGTATATAAGTTTTTTTAAGTTAGGTTAAGATGCCAAATGAGATTTTGGCGAAATGTCTGCAAGTTTCAACCAGAAACGAACGGATGTATTCCCGGATTAACCACGACACATCCATTTTCACTAAGTAATTAAAACTCGAAAAAAAACTTAACAATACAATACATACAATACAAATGCATTTCGTCAGCGCTTTACGCTGTTGGCACTGTCAACACCGTCGCGTCGGCGCGGATATACAGTTTCCGACGATCCTATCTTTGGTTTTATTCCAGATAAAAGATAATTTTTTTTCATTTTGCTTGAAATTGAGTCTACTTTTTCAAAATGATGAACAGTTTTAACCATAACTTATAGTTACTGAGATATATCACAACATTCTGATTCAATAATTGTTTTGTTCGAATTTTTCAACCTTCCTATATCTTTTAAACAGATGTAGATGGAGAGCCAATTTTTTTTATTTGTGGATAATTGTATTTTCTTTAAAATGAATTCATAAACGATCGTATTTGAACGTACCATTTAAGAGATAAGTACCAAAAAGTGACGAAAAAGTATTTTTTTATCTTTTTTCAGGATTAGCAACGCCATTTAAACATATTAAATATTTTCACACTTTCCAGGACTTGAAAGAGAATTATATGCCTTAAAAAGTTTGATATATAATTAAAATTCTAGGCACTGTAGCTTTTTAACAAGAATTATATCAACTTTAGGGTAGGAATAAGTTTTTCCGCCGATTGTTCAAAAATTTTGATATTTCTGACAAGATTTCTTGTAGAAGAAGCCAATATTACAACACATCTAGTCATTACTAGACCGCGAAAAATAACTGTTACGAAGTATTGATTTCTGTAGTGGAAAAAAAAATATTTCCTTACAGTTGTTAGTGTACTGCAAAAAGACTAAACTTTTATAAAAAGCTTTAATATACCAGTGTTTGGAAGCTAGGCACAAAGAATTCGCATAGCAGATTAATACATACTAGAAAACTTTCCCGCCTAAAACCAAATATTGATTTAATGAATCGCTTGATCATTACATTTACATCGGATCCCTTACTAGCTTTTGATCAAAAAAACAATCAATAAAAAAGAAAAACGTTTAGCTAATGACAGTACCATTAAAGAATGCATTGCGCTTGCAGAAAACACTGATCCTTTGTCTGTCTGTATATTACGATGTGTCAAAATTGTAAAATTTCGCTGCCCGTTTAAATCACACCCAAATCTAATCAGGTTATTTGCACTCCACTGACTGCTGCAACTAATAATAAAATACGGCTACTAGTTCCAGTCAAAATCAATTATTTTTCTTGTGTTTGGCCAGATCGGCTAGTCCAGTTCTGCGAGTGCAGTAGGGTTTATGCATCAACAACTAAAGTGGATATAAATCCTTTCTCTCCAAGGGCAGAACGATTTAAAAGATATTAGAGAAGAATGCTTATCCCGCATGGCTTCCGGCAATCTACAGGTAAAGCCTAATTTGGCGCCAAAGCACGCAAGCCAACGTAAGTACCGGCTTCGTTTCAGTAATTATAAGTTCGAACTGAGATTTTTTGAAATTTTTAATTTTAGCCATTAGCGTAGCTGTAAGTCAAAGAAGTACGGGAATATGATGTATGCACTAAGTACGGATAATGATGGTGGTGATGAATTTGTGGCTCACATTGTAAATGTTTATATACTGGGAGCTGAAACTAAAGCATATTTATATTTTTGTATATTTCATTAGAGAAAAATTTACTGACTTGTTGTTTTTCTGTCTGTCAGTTTTATCCCATCCAGTTTTGACACGTACTTAAAACCAGTTTTAAAAGAAAAAAAACTGTTCTCTTGCGTCTCCAACCCAAACTAGGAAGTCACAGCTGAGGAGGTTGCATTTACGGTACCAAGGTACCGTGGATGCCTGGACTGGACTGAATCCTGATCGATGAAAAACTGACGTTGAAGGAGGGCACATTGTGACTCTGTGTGATCTAGTAATCAAAGAAAATCTGGGTCTGGACTATAACTGCATGGCTTGCAGTTGCGGCTACGTTTAATACTCTGGCACCATATCTACATTGTGCACTCCATGTGTTCCCGGTCAAGCAGGAAAAAAAGGATTCAGCAATAAAATATATATGTTATTTTTCGGGGAAATATGCCCTTACTTGAGTATTGTTTACTATAGTTCTTCGTTTGTAAGTGTTTTGTCGCACTTTAATTTAGAAAATAAAAAAAAACCTAAGGCAAGGTCTGGACTAAGTATATTAATTCGGACCATCCGCATTCTGAGCAGGTTTGGAAACGGTTCAGAAATTTGAAGCTTAGTAAGATGAGAAATGATCTAGGTAAATATTTAATCGAAACAAGTCGAAAAGCTGCGCATGTAAAAAATCGTTAATTTAAGAAGTATTGAAGGCATCTATCTACACTCTACATTCTTGGCAATGTTTAACTTGGGGTATACGCTTACCTGTGATAAAGCGAAAAATAATCATATGTACACAACAATCATAATATGTAGGTACATAACGAAAAGGATAAGCATCGACATTGCCACTTGAAACAGGAGGAACGTGATGGCGAGCCATTCCACATTGAAGCATATTGGGTGCTGCTGCTGAAGCTATACTCAATATCAGCTTAGAGTTTAATGGCGGCCGTTGACACATGTCATTTCTAGTAACATTTTGTTTACACAACTTAAACTTTGGTCAGGGCCGGACTTCACATTTTTGATCAAAATTTATGACTGTTTAAATAGTGGAACAGAATCTTGCTGAACTTAATTTACTGACAACGTATGTGTAGAAATATGAAAAAACAATTGTACTAGAACTATGAATTTAAATGAACATTGCACCGTTCTGGGGTTAAATCAGTAAATTTAGCTACCCAAAAGCCCTACAAGTGCGCGGTAGCTTTTCGCCTGGAGCATTTATGGACCGTAGATCTTTAATTTTCCCCTTTCCTTCTCTTTGCTTGGATTTTCCAAGGCAATTGGGCGCCACTGAGATTTTTCTTATAAAGGACGTAAATTTGCCGCCTAGTAACCTCAGAACCTAAGCTGAGATAAAATTTAGTTTAAATAAGACAAATACTTTGTACATGTGGTTAATAGTCAATAAAAGAAACTATTGCCCAAGAAAATAACGCTTATTCTACCCATTCAAATGGATTGATATTAGCAAAATATATACAGTATGAAACACCAAATGGTGTATGGCAATGTATATGCAAGATGGTGTATGGCAATCTATATGGCAAATAACACAACAAGACGCGTCATTTTTGAGCGCGCCGGAGGTGCTTTACATGGGCGAGATTGTCTACGATTATAATATTTTTTTCGTGAGTAATATAAGCTGTAAAAAATATGGTAATTAAGGAAAATTTTAAAAACCATAAGCTTTTCCACTAAACTACTCGTTAAGATTCGTAGTTTACGCCGCAAAACATTAACAGCCAGATTCTCCAACGCTAGTCCGGTCTAATTTGACAACCAAAAGTTTTAAACTGACAAGAGTACGAATAAGACATTTAAGTTTGATACTATGAATTTATTTCTGAGCTAGTACTAAATCTTAAACCTTAGTGAATCTGAACGATAGTTCCTATAACATTAATTAATTTTGGGGTAAAGTTTGTCTAGTCTAGATAATTGTTAAACAAATAAAATATGTTTTCCTTCTTAAATTTCAGTAAAAATAAACACTTTACAGATACACAAAGTCCAACAATATACAACCAAGAAGTCTAATAAACACAAATTAATCAAAATAATGGCAAAATGCTTTCTGAAAACACGGAAAAACCAACAGCAAGATTCCTAAAAACAAACTTTGATTTCACACGTCATAAATGAAAATCGGACAAGACGGTTCCCTAAATATCGAACTAACGCGGAATAGACAGACGGGTTGGAGACTGCCGGAAAGAGATATGCCGGTGCAAAGGCGTAAGAAAAGGATGCCCATCTACACGGCATTTGAAGTGATGTGCTGCACATATTCCACCTGCTGGCGCTTTTCCGGCTGCAAGGATTAGATGCTGAATATGTATCTTCGTCGCGTACATGTAAATTTATTTATCTCTCTCTCTCATCAATTCAGCGATTGTCTGTGTCCGCGAAGCGTTTTCTGAATTAGGAAACGTTGAAATGATGGTGGCAAATATTTTGACATGTGCCAATGTCCGCCATTAAACTCTAAGCTGACATTGAGTATAGATGTTATAGGGAGGTGGAAGTGTGCGCTCTAGCGGATAAATCCGACAACAGCACATTAAGTCTATTTCACTTCAGCTTGGGACCAATTCTATACTTGTTCATTTCTCTACATGAGAATGTTGTCCCATTGACCTTTAGCAAGAGGAGCCAGAAGCATTCATTCATAACTAGCCTTTTGTTTGCTTTATACATTGTGCATGTATAGGACAAAGACCAACCGCTATAAGTCCGTCTCGGTGCGCCAACGTAATGGCTTTCCTGTTTTCTGTATTCCACCAAGCAAACCTCTGAAAAAACAGTTCCGGATGAAAATAATCCATTTTTCCACACAGTTGGCACTGACGCATCATTTCGCAAAATTTATGGATAAATAACGTAAAATATAGTGGTATTTTACACACGTATATTCCGACCTGCCTGAAGAGTACAAACAAAATTACGCTATTCACATTTCTCAATGAAGTAGACGACACCCCGTGAGGCGACGTTGCCACTCTCACTCTAAAATTCGGCACCATTATATTATTATTCCTTATCATATTCTTTAGCCTGTTGTATTTATGATTGCAGATAAGTATTAACCCACAGTAATTGCCTTATTTTAGTAGATAGAGTCTATGAATCTGCAAACATTCTACATAACTGAAAGCCTGGAAACAGCCATTCTCGAGAAGTAGGTGGGGGACCATATCATTTGGCGGGTTTTAAATAACTCGGGAATTGCTCTAAAATGTAAATAATGGTATCTATTTGATTCGACTTCAATGGCTGTCCCTAATTTCAACATAGCCAAGCGTGTATAATATTACCTATTTACAAAAATAATTACTACTTGGTAAACGGTTATTGTTCCTTATACGGAAAACCTTCTGACTGCGATCTTATGTCAAGATACGCCAATGATCTCATACACAATACTCATACATGTTCGTACCTACACACATCACATATTATACATTCGTTTATTACCAGGCACGCTGATGCTGATACCCAGATTATACCTTTGACAAAATTGGTCCATAAAAATGAAATCGTGACTAAACATTACTCGAGTCTGGTATTACGACTTTTTAATTTACATTTTTGATTTCAGGTTGGTGTAGATTGATTTGCAATATTTGCATATGTAAAATTTCTGTACCTAATTAAAACGTGAACTAGTTTATTTATAATGAAATTAAAAATCTGTCGTGTTAATTGTGTTGCTTAATGTAATTTTTGTTACTGATATGTCCCGAATGTAGTAATGTAATTTTCAGGGCCGTGGCTCCGATATATTAACAAACTGCAAAATTCAATTTATAAGGGTCGCCGAGACATACTTACGTTAAATTTCGGAGAGGCTATTAAAGAAATAACGAAAAGAAATAATATCATCTCACTGTGCTAAATTGGCTATACAACAATTGTTCATAAAAGTACTCTAAAAAATAAATGTTAAACGCGTGTTTTCCAGTTTTTAATAAATCAACCCCTAAGGGGGTGAAATGGGGGTTCAAAGTTTGTAATGGAGTAAATTTTTGTTATAAGGTTCTGTTACCTTGAAACTATGTAAAAGTATTCTAAAAAATAAACACATGTTTTATAACTTTTTAGAAAATCCGATGTTGCTTAAAACATTTTCATAAAAATGAACAAAATTAAGTTGACCATTAACCGCAGGAATAAATAGGCCCGTAACAATATTATTTCATCCTTTTCAGCGCTTTTCCTTTTGTGAAGTTCGTTCATTGAAATATTTTTTAGGAGTAATAATTCATAAATACAACCTGACAAAATCTAATATTAATTTAATCATTTCATTCACCTGCCTTTTCTACTAGTTACCTGAGTCATGTAATATTGAAATCCGGTCTCTAGATATAACTTACCTAACCTAACTCATGTTTCATGTATTCATAATCATGATATCTAAAACTACACTATTATCATCTATACCACGCGGATGAAGTCGCGGGAAAAAGCTAGTCTGTGTATATAAAAGAAGAAACTGACTGACTGACATCAACGCACAGCTCACACCGCTGGGTCTAGAAACTTGAAATTTTGCACAGAGGTTTCTTACATAGGCAACGTAGGCAATTACTAAGGAATGGTTTTTCAAAATTCAACCCCAAGGCGGGTGAAACAGGGGTTCAAACTTTGTATGGAGAAAAAGTATTAGATGGTCCTATTAACTCAAAACTTCCTAGAAGTACTCTAAAACATAACGTTCAGATTCGCTAAAAAGGTTCAAGATTTAGTACTGGTTTAAATTAAGATCTTATATTTGATCAGTTATGTTTTGACAGGTTTTTGTCATGGCAGTGTTAATAAGTTGTCATTAAAAATTTATGAATTCTATATTTCAGCGACTTGCTTGGTTTCCAAATGATTTTCATCTTGGAACGGGTTGCTGTAATGAATTTAGTTCTATTTATTAACGAAAGTACGTACTAAAATTGCCCTTTTCTGTATAAATTTGCGAAAAAGCTCATAAAGAAATTCGCAGTATAAACCTTAGTTGTCTTATTCTTACACTTGCCAGTTTAAAACTTTTGGTTAGCAAATTAGACAGGACTAACGTTGGAGAATCTGGCCGTAAATGTTTAAACACGTGTTTTACAGTTTTTAATAAATCAACCCCTACGGAGGTGAAATGGGGGCTCAAAGTTTGTAATGGAGTAAAATTGTTATACTGTGGACGACGTCTCGAGCGAAAGCTAGTAAATGATATAGGACGAGTAGAATAAACCCTTATTATGTACAAACGTGTGTCATACAAGATTTTATGTACGACTTCATATACCTAATACTGATTTTTCGCGATTTTGTAGTAATTTTTAGCTAAAAAAGAAAATACCAACAATGAAAATATCGGTATTTCATATAGCAGAGATTACTATAAATTTCGTTGCCCTTAGTTCTCGAAGCATTTTTTGTTTATTGCCAAACAAATGTCAAGACAGAAAATGGAAGGTAAGGCCGGCGACATACTAGCGGCGAAGACGTGCGGCATGGTCGCAACGGCGGCGCCGCAAGTTTTGTGCCACACACATTTTTATGTATGAAGACATACTTGCGACCATGCCGCAGCTCGCCGCTCTTGGTCGCAGCATGCTGCGTCGAAGCCGCATACAGCGGCTCCGCCGGAAAGAAAGTGAATCGTTGTTTTATACCGACCTGTTCATACTTGCGGCGAAGTCGCCACACAAAATCTTCGTAGTGTCAGCGCAACGGTCAGGCAACATTTTAACTGTCACTGCGAATTTTCTCCTACATTTAGCTTTTCTACAGTCACCGTCGAGACCTCGCCGCACAGTATGAACAGATTATATACAAATCTCTGCGGTGTCGCCGCTGCGACCATACCGCACGTCTTCGCCGCTAGTATGTCGTCGGCCTAAAAGCATCAAACTCACTAGCACTAGAGCTGTCGTTATGTTGTCGTTTGTTAAAAAAGTTCCAATTTTTTATTTATAGGTTATAATATCCCGCTAATGATAAAAAATAAAAAAAGTCATTTTCCCAAAAATGGTTCTAACGATTTTTCTCCAATTTTCTCAAAAGTTTATAATTTATTATAAACCTCGGAATATGATGTTATTCCAAGAAAACAAATTATATGACGGTAGTTTATTAAATAAAATCGACAATTTCTATTTTCTTAAAAACGGTTCTGACATTTATTCTTAAAACTTGTACGATTACAGTACATTACTAACTTGATAAAATGTTCATATTGCTTTTTCCTAAGAGACATTATGTGACAAAAAAAAGATAACTGCGATTCTAATTGATTGTAATTTAGTTCCTTGTTGCTTTTGTTTTATTCATATAATATGTACATGTTTTGGGTTTTGATTAATGATTTTCTTTAAAGATTTTTTTACACTCTTTATTTTGCATTTTAAAGGTATTTAATTAATATAAAAAAAAATTAATTGAAATTTTCATGTCTGTTAAAAAACTTTTCGTTTTATTTTTTTGTTTCCTGTTTATAGTTTTTAGTTATAGTAAAAAATAATAATACGAGCTTTGGTATATTCACTTATATTTACATATTCATCCTGTATTTTTAGTAATAAAAATCTTATTTAAAAAAAATCTGATTTAAATTAAACAAATCATTTGTTTATATTTCGATGTCTACTTTGCTAAACAAGAACTTTTTAGTCATGCAATGTATGTGCGGCGTAGGCATATTCTTTATTTTAATTATTTTTATAATCATTTAGCCTTCATTTTTATTTTTACTTATACAGGGTGTCTAAAATAGGTGATACCACTATTGCTATCTCCGAAACTGTAAAAGATACAAGGTCGGTTAAATTCGAGAAAATGTGCCATTTTTACTCCACATGTATATTCCGTTTACGAAGTTGCCAAATTCTCTATACTTTCTTATCTACAGAGGATTTTTTAAAAATAGTCAAAAACTTATTTATTAAATATCTCGAAAACTATTATAGTTAGAAAAAAGTTGTTTTAACAAAAGTCACACGATTTTTTAACCTCTCTAAGGCAACTTTATTGTTTTGTTTATACCATTTGTTTTTATTGAGTTACTGATACTAACTTGTTTTTTTCAAATACGGACCTGGACTTTTTGCTGCATTTATTGAAAGAATACTTCATACCCTTTACAACTGTGTATCACTTGATTATGTTCTTCGACGTGTTGGTGAAGAATAGTATCATCATCAGGATATTCGATTATTCTACCAGTACGGACCTGGCATTTTTCAAGTTAATGCGCCATTTCACGACCTATTATGGCGACAATTAGGTCAGAATCAGTAACTATGGATTAAATTGTTTTAACTGTTAAATTGTAATTATAATCATGATTACTAGCCAGGAGCCAAGTTTGTAAAATTGGTCCGACGCCGACGCCTGAAAAAAGCATAAGCTAGTTTTAATTATAACAAATCCTAATAATTAATTCTTAGAGGCGTTACTGACTTCGTGCTCAGTCCAATCGCGTCCATCAACCTGTTCGTCCGCCCGTCCATATGTTATGCTTATAATTCAACGCAACGTCAAAAAATAAAGTAGAAAACGGATTTTAGATTCGAATTCCTTATAATCCGAACCCAGTAAATATGACAATGGTTTTATGCTAGAATATAGTTAAAGGTCTTTAATTTGAGATAGTATGGTTTGTTTTCAAAGTCAGTAAATAGTAATTCAACTGTACCAGCAGAAGGAGTTGCAGCAGAAATGAAACCATTAGGTAAAATAGGATTATTTATTATTATTTTTTAAACTGAAAGGTGATTTTTGGATACGAAAATATTAAAAACGTAAATAATGAAGAATTATCATCAAGGGTGCCTTTACAATATGTGGTAAACGTAACCACTAGTTAGGTGCTGTTAATAAAGGCCGCTAATTATATCTGATCTGAGTCTGCTAAAATTTACTGTCAATAGCTCATTGGCTTAAGTGCAATTTGACAAACTTTAATGACCAAAGGGTTCTGGTTAGTAATCATGAACATAGTTTAAAATTAATCAGTTGAATAATTTAAACCACAGTGATAGGTTGTGAAATTGTGCCTTAACATGGAAAATCCCAGGTCCGTATCGATAGAAAATCCTGATGATGTTATTCCTGATCAAAACATCGAAAACCATAATCAAGTGATACATAGTTGTAAAAGGTATGAAGTATTCTTTCAAAAAATGCAGCAAAAAATCCAGGTCCGTATTTGAAAAAAACAAGTTAGAATCAGTAACTCAATAAAAACAAATGGTATAAACAAAACAATAACGTTACCGTAAAGAAGGTAAAAAATCGTGTGATTTCTGTAAAAACAACTTTTTTCTAACTATAATAGTTTTCGAGATATTTAAGAATTAAATTTTTGACTATTTTTACAAAATCCCCTGTAGATAAGAAACTATAGAGAATTGTAAACGGAATATGAATAGGGACTAAAAATGGCACATTTTCTCTAATTTAACCGACCTCGTATCTTTTACCATTTCGGAGATAGCAATAGTGGTATCACCTATTTGAGACACCCTGTATATTTCATACTTCCCTGTGTACGTATACTTATAATTTACGTCACTCAAGTTATTTCTACGGATTTAAAACGTTCAAGAACCCCATCAGTAAACTGAAGACCCATAATATATTATTCTCGCGCCCCAAAGGTAGTCTGCATGGAATACTTAATTATATCTTATATTTTTTCCAACGAATAACAATTAGTAAACAAAGTTATTAGGAAAGAAATCAATTTTTTTGGCTTGTAAACTTGGTTTAATGCATATTTAGATTTAACATGACCATATGATGGTAGGATGAGACTTACATTACTAAGAAGTTTCTTTTTCTGCCGTTCAGTATTTACAGTTAGCAGTTTCTTTTTGATCAAATGTTTATGAAGCAGGATAAAAGCAGAGTTTCGGTACAATGACATATCTATTATTTTTTGATTTCTTACTCTCACACTAAATAGAAGATAATTTAAATATTTCGTGGCTCATCTACAATTTAAATAACGATCTTTCATTAAATTTTGATTTTGATGCCATTGTAATGCGCAAGAGAAAACATGATTTTCCAGTTTTTAATATTGTTAACTATTTTTGGAGAAAATAAAGAGAATTTATAAAACTTCGAAGACATTTAGCCTACGCCACCACCTATATTTAGACACGCTCCCCAACAATGAACAGTTGCGGACAAAAAATCCCGGACAGTTAGGTTAACATTTTCTGTTATATTTACAAAATATGGTAAATCTGACTTTTTTGCTTTTATGGCCACTTACGTAACTGGCAAAAGTTGTCATTTTTAGAAAAATGGTCCATTTCGTCTAGCCTGTTTTGTTAGTTGCAAAAAGCAAATAAATCCATCCAGTTCTAACTTTCATCCATTAAAAAATAATTATTTAGTATACTTTGTCTCATAATTTATTTTGTTTCAAAATTTATTACAAACAGAAGAAAAACCATAAAATATGAGAAAATTAATATTTTTTGCAGCACCGTTTTTTTCAATAATTAATTCCAAACGATTGAGGATGGATGCCACCGGCGTTTGAGCATGATGCGGACTTTAGTTGTTCCATATCTCTTCTATTTTATTGCAAAAATCATTACTATTTTCTGGATGGAAATCATTTGTTTTATTAATTTTTTGACAATGTAGTCCTAAACATTTTCAATCGGATTTACATCAGGACTTCTTGAGGGCCAAGGTAGCAAATGAATATTGTTTCCCCGCGCCCAATAAAAAATTTTTCTTGCTGTGTGGACAGGGCAGTTGTCAGGTTGATAAATAAAATTTCTTTTAGGAAAAATATTGTTCACTGAAGGATGCATAACGTTTTCTAATATATCTATATATACAGGGCCGGATTAACGGTGCAATGGGCCCTAGGCTAAAATTGATTTAGGGCCCCTATTTGGACCATTTAATACATTTTGTTTTAGATATTTTTTCATAAAATTTTAAACCAAAATGTCTTTATTAAAAAACGCATAATACATATACAACATCAAATAATAAGAATGACAAAAAACATTAAAGCATGGGTATTCATTGGTAATGGTAATTAATTAAAAAAATATATGACTGGTACCTTATTCAAGTAAATATTCGTTTCCGTGATTTTAGAGCTGCAAAACTTTCAATAATTTTTTCAGTTTGAATTTTTTTAAGAAGATCACTTTCTATGGCCAATAAAGAAAGACCGTTAGTTTTTTCATCACCTAATGAATTTCTTTATGACTTTTTACCCGTTGTAAAGTTGAAAATGATCTCTCCCCACTACAGTTAGTTACTGCCATCGATAAAAATATTAGTAGGAAGGAATAGTTTTGTTATTATTGTATTTGTTATTATTATTTTTGGATTTTTATTATTATACCATGGTAAAAATATATTATATACCGTTTTGATAAATACGTTTAGCAGGTCAAAACGCACCATCCCTTTCTTGAAAGTCCCGTCCACTGCACATCTGGTTTTTGGCTTAAGGGTTCGTTTCCTAAGTAGGTACCTCTTAAAAACACTCTCTATTCGGTACACGCTATTTAAAAGGATTTTAAAGTACAGTCTCACAATTTTTACAACCGTAAATCGTTGGCCTAATTAGGTAAATGTATTTTTTTCCGGTTTTTCTTTTTATTTTAGTCTATTGCATTAATTTCAAGGGCCCCCCGCAAGCCTTGGGCCCCTAGGCTATAGCCTACTTAGCCTAATGGATAATCCGGCCCTGTATATATACATATATACTTCCGCTGTAAATCTGCCATTAATGCGATGACAAAGTCCAAGCCGTCTTGAGGTCATGTATCTCCATACATTAACATTAACTAAAATCTACCACTTGATTTAAGCCTTTGTGTGTATTTTTCTTTAAATCTGTATTTGCAGGTCGGTAAACTCCTACCCGCCCACTGTAATAGGATTGAAAGGTCTTTTCATCCATGAAAACAACATTTTCCCAATACCCCAACCCTTCCTGTAAATATTACAAAGCAAATCCCACCCTCTGCTCTTTGTTGTCAGTAGTTAGAAATGGTTTCTTAAAAACAGCACGATTTCTTAAATTAGATCTTTCTTTTACGGACGGCGCACATAGGAATATTTGTTTTAAGAAACTGGACAAAATTATCTATAGGATTTTTTTATTATAAAATGCCAAAAAAATACTGTAGGACAATAAATTAGCTCTATTTTACAATTTCTCAAATTCTACAAATTCGCAGTTAAATTTAGCAAATAAATGAAACTGAAAATTAGAGACTAAGTAAAAAATCAGAGTTAAAACTAAAATAAACCTAAGAAAAATCTGAACAAAATATAATAAACTAATCTACTATTCTAATAGGCATCTCAATCTGTTTCTTGATCCTCCATATACAGGGTGACGCGGATCTAAATGAACATACTTCAACACAAGACAAAGAATACCTTGGGGGTTCTTAATCACCCATCTTTGATAGTTCAATTGTCGATAGTTAATAAGATACAGGGTGTTTTATGAACTTCAGCAATTTTTTGTTCTTGTCATATTTTTTAATGCACTCCGTATAAAATTTTCATATTGGGTCAACATCTGTAACCTATCTGTCGCTTAAAATTGCAGTATCAGAAAATTTTAAATTCCAGGCCCGTATTAAAAAAAGTTGACATTTTCAATTTTTACATTTTTAACACCCTGTATATCAATTTTTTCAAAATATTATTTTTTTATTGGAAAGAGCATAAAGAATTGACCCTAACGGCATAATTTTCAAAGTTCCCGCACCCATCACTTGATTAGAATAAATGGTTGTTTTGTAAAAAATTTCAAAATGGTGCATATTTGGAAATTAGAAATTAAGAAAATAAAAATAAAAAAGCAAAAACTGCTTTCGAAGTAAAAAAATAAATGTACTAAACGTTTAATAGTTTTAACGAGACTAAATTTTAGGGAACAACACAACAACAAATAACAAAGTAATAATAATAATAACAAAACTGCAAGTTAAAATCGACTGCTTAAAATCTAATACATAGAAAAAGTTTTAGCAAGAATTAATTTTAAGAGCACTTTAGCAGAACACTGTTATTTAAGAAGCTGTTCAAAATGCCCTCCATTGGCTTGTTCACATCTTCGTCTTCTGATGTTTAAATTTGACACTGCTTTTCTAATTGCGTCTGGGTTATTTTTTATTTCCTGAAAAGCATTAATAATTCGTTGCAAAAGCTGCTCCCGCGTGTTGATTTCTTCTGAATAAACCAAATTTTTCATATTCCCCCAGAAAAAAAAGTCCATAGGATTAAAGTCCGGCGACCTGGCTGGCCATAAATGGGGCCCTCCACGGCCTATCCATCTGTTAGGAAACGTAATATTTAAAAATTCAGATACAACCCTTGCAAAATGTGGTGGGGCCCCATCATGTTGAAAAAAGAGCCCTCTCACGTTAGCATTTTCATTCTGCATAAGTCCTGGCAAAATGTTTTGTAAAAAATTTAAATATTGATTTCCATCTAATCTTTCAGCAAAAAAGTGCGGCCCAATTAATTTATTATTTATTATACCTGCCCAAACGTTTATGGAAAATTTGTGCTGCGAATGCGATTGTCTGATGGCATGTGGATTTTCTAACGACCATACATGGGAATTCCTTGAATTATTTACACCATCTCTGGTAAATTGTGCTTCATCGGTCCAGAGGATTCGATAAAGACTCCTTTGGTGTCTACTGAGCCACTGGCAAAAGAGTAACCGGTTTGCATAATCGCCAGGTTCCAATCTTTGAACTTCTTGAACATGAAACGGATGCAAGCCTTCCTTTTGCAGTGTTACATTAACTCTTTTTTGCGGGATTCCTAGACGTGTCGCAATTTTTCGAGTAGATGTTTTGGGATTATCTTCAACAAGATTTAAGATATCTTCTTCCTCCTGAACTGGATGTCGTATTGGTTGATCAATATTATTGTCGGTGGGAAAATGTCCATGTTCTCCAGCAAATAAAAATACATTTGCAAATGTTTTGTGATATGGACATCTTCTACCCGGAAATCGCCTACGATATTCCCGAACAGCAGCTCTTCCATTACCGTTACAAAAACCGTATACAAAAATAATGTCGGCATATTCGGCATTTGAAAATTGGTAAGGCATCTTCAACAGAAAATTGCAATAATTGTTAACCGAATACTAACAAAGGTCAGACAACTGTCACATATCTGATAGTGACTTGAATTGTTGCTATGGAACAGTAACTCGATAGTCTTTGGTTTGTTTTTAAATGAGGCAAAGCCTACTTCACAAAGTTTGAAATTTCTGACTGTAATTTACGATTTTTTGTCGATGTCTAAAAAGCAATCATTATCTTGCAGTTTTGTTATTATTATTATTACTTTGTTATTTGTTGTTGTGTTGTTCCCTAAAATTTAGTCTCGTTAAAACTATTAAACGTTTAGTACATTTATTTTTTTACTTCGGAAGCAGTTTTTGCTTTTTTATTGTTATTTTCTTAATTTCTAATTTCCAAATATGCACCATTTTGAAATTTTTTACAAAACAACCATTTATTCTAATCAAGTGATGGGTGCGGGAACTTTGAAAATTATGCCGTTAGGGTCAATTCTTTATGCTCTTTCCAATAAAAAAATAATATTTTGAAAAAATTGATATACAGGGTGTTAAAAATGTAAAAATTGAAAATGTCAACTTTTTTTAATACGGGCCTGGAATTTAAAATTTTCTGATACTGCAATTTTAAGCGACAGATAGGTTACAGATGTTGACCCAATATGAAAATTTTATACGGAGTGCATTAAAAAATATGACAAGAACAAAAAATTGCTGAAGTTCATAAAACACCCTGTATCTTATTAACTATCGACAATTGAACCATCAAAGATGGGTGATTAAGAACCCCCAAGGTATTCTTTGTCTTGTGTTGAAGTATGTTCATTTAGATCCGCGTCACCCTGTATATTTCCACTTCCGTTTCTTCACTTTTGTTACCTTGGGTGTTCTGGAATTGGGGTGGACTATCTGCGGCCATTAGATTAGAAGGTGGAAAGATGTGGAAAGACTATCTTCAGAATTTCTTAGAAGATAGTCCAAGCTTTCTATCTGTGTATCATTTTTAGCCGGGCACAGGCGGGCAGATAAACAAAAAGACCTTCAAATAAAAGTTTTGTACGAAAAAATATTATTTTATTTCATTTTTTGTCTATACGTATAAAATTTAAGTCTAAAGCTAACTAATACCGATATATTTTTTATAGAAAATTGCATCCTTACCTGGCTCTTTCATAATTGTATCACTAGACTTTGAATATGCTTTGAAAAAAGCCACTATTCACACAACAAATTGCCAGGAACAGAACCATGCAATTTACTCTACGCCTAAGTCCAAGCTGATCGTATGAAATGACGAACGGTGGGGAGCGCGATATATAGCGGCTACCTGGTAGACCGGTTAATCAGCTATTCAAAATCACTTATCAATAGAGGCTACAGTTTTCTTGCTCAAATACTCCTATGTGCGGCGTCTTGCTACCATAACAGAACCAGGACAGTTTGTTCGTCTGCGCCTTACCGGCTGTTTGGAATGAATGGTTCTCCAAAAAAGTTACCAAGTTATTATCTTGTACATTTGATATCCTCTTCCTTTCACCAGGCATTCTATTTAGAGAGCCGGTATTTTCCCATTTCTGCTTCAATATTCTTGAAGGATACTTTCTGGTAAACCGATTTCTTCGGATATTCTCCTTACTGCGCGACCCTCTTCAAATAAGATCATCAACCTTGCTCTTTGTTGTTGGTTTAATCTGTTCATTTTATCAAAAATTAAAGTGACAAATGTTTTTAAAATCTATTGACATTTATTATTATAGAAAGTTGAATTACATTAGAAAAATAATGTGTCCGGGATTTTTTGTCTGTAACCGTACGTAGTAAACTTCAAAAGCTGTAATATCACGGCCTTTAAGCATTTATTTAAAGGGGATAGCGCATACTAAATAAAGGAAGGAAAGTAAAATTTTGAAAAAATATTTAAACGAGATTATATTTATAAAAATTAATCAGAGGAGTTCTAAAGAAATAAATTTTGATACAAAGGGAAATGTTTAAAATAAACTAATCATTTGCAAGTTAGAGAAAATTTAATAATTAAAAATTAGGAGAGAAGCGTTCACACAAAGAAAACTTTGAAGTTCTATCAAGAAGTAATTGATTTAAAAATTATTTAAATAACTAAGTGGCCAAATAGTTGATCATATGAAGTGCTTTAAACAAATTATCAAATAATTATTCAAATTAACTTACGTGAATAAGAAAACAAACACTTTGATTCAAATTGAATTGAGAACAATGAATTAAATACATTTAATTTCACCAAGAAGTATGAAATCTTTTCTAATTGACCGAACATTCTAAAGCGGAATAAAAACTACTCTCTGTTCTGCTATTCAAAATGGTGAAATTTTCCCTCTCTTAATAAAGAAAATCTTTTTAATTACCCTAACAAGACAAAGAAATCGGTGCTTTGTCTTTTCTAATTGGTCAACGGAAGGACCGCCCCGTGACGTACTTACAGACATAGGGATCCAGCTGCCGTATTGCGAAAGATTGCACAATATGATGGCCTAGATAATTTTATAGCTTTGTTGTGAACATGTTAGGAACACCTGCAATCCATCAATGTCAGAGAAGGGAGGAAAAACAGCCCCCTTTGCAATAAAAAAGTAATAAAAGCTTGATGATTCACGCAAATTCCTTTGTTTGGTTGAAAAGCAAGGCTACCCACGCGTCAACTTTTCCGAGGAAGCCGGTCGTAAACTTGTTGTTTTTGCCTCGATTCTGCGAAAGGGGTCGTAAACGGGGAAAGATTTATAGGAAAATTGGCTATTTAAGACGCCTGTTTGTAGAGTCAGTACAGTTATAGCTTACCCAATGTAAGGGGTAATCCCTGCCGGTTTTTATCGCGATTCTGTCCACGGGAAGGTTCAAAAGTCTGGATACAATAAAATACGGTGTTAGTTGGAAGTTTTGGAGCCCGTCGAATTTTCTTGACAAAAAGCGCGGAAATATAAGTGAAAAAGTAAGGAGCTTAAAATCAAAGATATTGTCGAGAATTATTGGAAAATTATTGTGAATTTTGAGAAAATTGTGAAAAGTGTAATTTTGGGTGGCTTCCAACCGTAATTTGTGGAAATAAAAGTGTAATTGATCCAGAATTTTGCGTCTTACTGTTAGGGAACCGGAAAACATAGAAATTAGTTAGAATATATACATAAAAGTCAAAATCTCATTAAAAATCGGGTTTAGTGCAAAAACCTCTGCAGTAAGTAATAAATTGTTAAGAAGTCTATTGCAAGGCTAGATAAGGGATTAAATTAATAGGTTGTTTAACAGCAGCTGACACGGGGCCAGTGCCGGATTAAGACTCCTTGATGCCCTAAGCATTCCTCGCCTATGGGCCCCCAACTTCCAATACCGGTTTAAAAAAAATCTAGTATCTGTCTCCTATCACGTTTTTAACGTATATTTATTACAAAAAGATCATTATGTACGCGGAATATAAGAAAAAAGGAAAGAAGGTATTAAGTACTTATAATAAAAACCAAGGCATAATATTATTTATATACACCCCCAGTTTTCGAATAACTGTTTTATCGAAAAAGTTCTGTTTTCGAGAAAATATGTTTTCGAAAAAACATGCCCCGCCCCCACGCAAAAACCTGAATCCGCTACTGTGTCGCACGCAAACTTGGCCGTTGCCCTCCCCCCCTAGACGAAATTGTAAATCCGCCCCTGGCGTCGAGCCACTCTTGTCGCATCGTGGTTCGTTTTTCATTTTTTAATATCTTTAATTTATAAAAAGATCGTTCCGCTGTACGGTGCGATACCATCATGCATTTCTGGTCTGTGATTTTTGTGCCCTCCGAGACGTGATGCCCTAAGCAGTTGCTTACTTTGCTTATTGGCTAATCCGGCACTGCACGGGGCTCTTCCGGACTCCACGCAAAAGTTTTTCTTGTCACCGCCGGCTGTATTCCTGGGTTACCGCTTACCCCAACCAGATAAGGAAAAGAGAGATAGGAATCAGTGGTGGGTGTTACAACGCTGCAACACAAGAAGTTAGGAACAAAATATAACTGGCGTTCAAAAACTACACCGTGAGACAGATGTAGGCCTTTACGTGATTAAAAATAAGTTTTTTAAATGCTGACTTATGTGACAGTTCAGACTAGTGAGTCGCATGGCGTAGTTTCCAAACTCGACTCTACCGCCGTAAAATGCCGACTGCGTCGATCGCACGTATTTCTCGATTTAAAAATTGTGGAACACTTCAAGATTCTGTTTATAATCATAAAGCACATATAACATGATATAACTAATTTAAGATTTAAAATATGATAAAATTCAGGTTTAGTGAAAGAGCTCATACTGTAAGACCGAAATATATAGTGTAACAGTATAACAATAATAACAATCATTTTAATATGCCATAATTTGCCAAATTTCCACACAAATGTTGGTATGCACCTCAGAGATTGCCTTTTGTGTTTCATTAAATTTACAAATTTTTATTCAGTCGATAATGGTATATGAATTTCGTGCTTCGAAAATAAAATTTAAAAATAATTTATAGGTCTAAAATATTGGTTGCTTTTTGATATAAGTACATAGGTATCTTATTTATTTCGTAATATAAATTTTTCAACGTTTAAACCTTGAGGTGGAACAACACTGTAATTTAAAAAATTGAAGCTTTATAACCTTTTATACAAAGTTACACTACAACAGGTTTTAAAGTTTTATATTAATTATATTAAATTATTTTAATGTAAGCTCATAATTATCTAAATATGAATGGTGAATAGCTTCCCACGCATCTTTCTATGTTTTACTTCCCATAAGGGTATTTATAAAAGAAATAATCATAATGAATTCAAGTAAATCTGTGAATATATTATAGGTTTTATTTTTCAAATAAATCAGATGTATTTGTATTACTTTCTTCTTTTGATATTTATTATTTAAACAGGAAATAATCCAAATAATATACAGTATGATAGGTAATTTATGTAAATATACAATCAAATATTATTTAAGTATTATGCAAATTTTGGTCAAATCTGCATAATAGTAATGATAATGGGCTCAGCCACTAAACATGGATTTTATAATTTTAATAACATCCTAGGGTATGTTCTACAGGGTGCTTGTAAATTTTAAATTTAAGTGGCAGCTTTACAACTAAAAATATGAAGAAAAGTTTCCATTAACGCATGTCCGAAAATGCCTTGTTTCAGAGATGATTCAGTTTGATTGTAATTATTTATATAATTAATTATAATAGTTGAAAGGGATATTGTAAGCAATTTAAAACGTTTGTATCGAATGACAAAAATTGAGTTTCTCATTATTTTCTGGATACGGGAGTAATTTTAGAATAAAATGTGTAGAATATTTTTCGAAGTAAATTTCCAGACATTTCAATTAGATACGAGGAGACATAAATTATTCACCAAAATAACTCGATCTTGCTTTGTAACTACGCCACACGGTGCAGCGATCTTATAGGGAATTGGGACAAAAATCAAAACTCGGAAACAAATTAATATTATCATATAACTTATTTACCACAAAGCAGTGGCGTAGGCAGAGGCATCTAGATCCAAAAATATATTTATATTTAACAGGGAAATTGAATGATGAAACAATTGGTGCAAACGGTCTCATCCCTACTACGCATGAGTCACATCCTGACCTAGCATTATAAAAAACAACGTGCGTGGAGGGTAGTGTAGTGTAAGTTAAAGTGACCATATTTGGTTTAGGCAAAAACGGGACAAAAAGCTTAAAAAAAATTGCCCAAAAACGAAGAATTTCCTGGCACAAATGTGCGATTTAAAAAAAAAAGCAAAAATCGAAACGAATACGATATATTATAATATAATAACATACAGGGTGTCCGAAAAGTCTTAGTATGGGCAAATATCTTTGCTATTAGTAAAGATGGAGACACCAAATTTTAGGTGTATCTTATTGGTTACTAAATCTACTTTCTTATATAGGTAATGTAACTTTTTCAACCCCCTTGGGTGGTGACGCTAGGAAGTTGAGGTCAAAATTTTTAAATGCAACCCTATGCTGTGTGGTTAGCTCATTTTAAAGGTATTCAAAAAAGAAACATATTACCGCAAACCCGAGGTCCGTATCTTAATTTGTTTTTAACTGGCAAGCCTTTAAAATTTAAATATCGTCAAAAAATTAAAAATTTTATTTTATTTTATTTCTCTTATTACTTTAAAAGTTGTCCCAAACCTTTAATATTTTTGTTACTATTCGTCCAAGCGACGCGGCGTAATGTTTTGTGTGAGTGTTTAAATTGACTGGACTAATTGTGCAATATTGTTAGCATATTTATTGAAAACGCGAAATGACTGAATAAGCACATTAAGTAATTTTTGGTAGGAAGGAAATCTATAGTAGTAGTAGATAATTATTGGGGGTGTACTTCGACAAATGTTTTATCTTTACAGATTTTTCTGAGGGATTCTTTTAGTGATAAGGATGGGGGACAGCAATGTTTAAGCATTTTTCCCGAAAAATGTTTAGAAAATGCATACAAAAATACATCATATATATATATATATATATATATATATATATATATATATATATATATATATATATATATATATATATATATATATATATATATATATATAGGGTGCCCACGAGTTTACTGGCCAGCTCGTTATTTTGTTAAGAAATAATATTTCGATTTGAAATTTTGGGAATTCGTATGGTTACTTTAGATGCAGATTTTGAGTGCTCGAACATCTGACTATCGTTTCCGGTTCAACCGGAAATACAGTCAACTTTGTTATTTTAAACGAAACACCCTGTATATTTTTTTAAATTTGGATTCTACGTAAAATTCTAATTATAAAACATGTATCATACCCCATACCTATCTTTAACAGTTTTCAAGAAAATGGCGTTTGAAAATGTCGGAAGAGCCGCAAACTATACTGTTTATTAAAACAGTATAGTTTATATTAATAAAACAAATGAATATGCGAAAAGTTTAATATATTATTCTTACTTCTTTTTAGGGGCCTTGTATGCTTATGTCATGACAATCTCACTTCCGGTGCAACCGGAAGTGCTACAAAATATGACATTCAGGCACAAATTACTTCAATAATTTCAATCGAACGACCTACTTTAAACTCTAAATTCTAATTTATCTGACTTTTCTCTATAATTTTTGTATACACCATCCCAGGTCTAAAGTTGATAGTTCTTGAGATATGGACAGCTAAAAATTTAGATGCATTCCAAATTTCAATCTTTCTAATTTTATCTAGGCGGCTATGGAGACCATTTGCATTAAGAAAATGTAGAAAGGATACACAATATCAGGGTAGTGCTTGAAGAATAATTTTATTAGGTTTTCATTATAAAAAATAAGAAATTAGTCATAAATTAAGTGTTCGAATTGTTGACCGTTTTCTCTCAGACGAACTCTTTGAAATTCCCTGAGCACGTTGTTCATTTGTTTTGGGGGTGATATTATTAACAGAAAATATGACAAGTGTCTTGTATTCATAGCCATCTTGATTAAATAATTGGAAATTGACATGGTTATGATCATGAAGCAGTTCAAGCGACAAATGATCTCCATAGCCGCCTAGATAAAATTAGAAAGATTGAAATTTGAAATGCATCTAAATTTTTAGCTATCCATATCTCAAGAACTATCAACTTTAGACCTTGGATGGTGTATACAAAAATTATAGAGAAAAGTCAGATAAATTAGAATTTAGAGTTTAAAGTAGGCCGTTTAATTGAAATTATTGAAGTAATTTGTGCCTGAATGTCATATTTTGTAGCACTTCCGGTTGCACCGGAAGTGAGATTGTCATGACACAATCATACAAGGCCCTTAAAAAGAAGTAAGAATAATATATTAAACTTTTCGCATATTCATTTGTTTTATGTTAAAACAGTATTGTTTGCGGCTCTTTCGACATTTTCAAACGTCATTTTCTTGAAAACTGTTAAAGATAGGTATGGGATATGATACATGTTTTATAATTAGAATTTTACGTAGAATCCAAATTTTGAAAAATATATAGGGGTTTCATTTAAAATAACAAAATTGACTGTATTTCCGGTTGAACCGGAAACGATAGTCAGATGTTCTAGCACTCAAAATCTGCATCTAAAGCAACCATACGAGTTCCCCAAATTTCAAATCGAAATATTATTTCTTAACAAAATAACAAGCTGGCCAGTAAACTCGTGGGCACCCGGTATATATATATATATATATATATATATATATATATATATATATATATATATATATATATATATATATATATATATATATATATATATATATATATATATATATATATATATATTGTTGAATTCGTGCTTCAATAAGCTTTCATTTGATACCCTGCACGATGCCCTTGAAAGAATTTTTTTCCATTTCCCAATTTACCCCCTGAAATTAACCCCCAGAATCAAAATTCAACCTTTTATACTTCACGTCTATAATTGGGCCACCACATTCTATCTCTGTGCCCAACTAAAATTTTTTACATTGAATAGTTTCAGAGAAAATCACCTGTGACAGACGGACACCGAAGTGATTCCATAAGTTTTCCGTTTTCACGGAACACTAAAAAGTAATACAAAATCTGAGAGAATTACTAATATAAAAATACCGACTATCGAAAGATTTTTAGAATTTATAACTGTGGAGATATGATAAGTTTATTAGTAATGGTAGGGGGGCTATTTCAGTTAAAATGGTAGCTAATTATTACAGCTCATCAATAACAAAACGAGTAGAATAAAGCTTTTACAGCATGTTACTCAAAACTTGGCTTCATCCCCCCCCCCCCCCCCTCTTATACCGTTCGGCCCTAGTTTGACCATAGCAGCTGTAATTTTTATGCTATAAGCGACCCTACAAGATTATTATTTTTTTACATATTTCAATTCTTTTTATAAAAATATTGTCACGTTCGTCCAGTAGTCATTGCTTGTTATAAATATTTACACCTTTAGAATTATGGAAGCCACCGCTGCTATATGTAGCGTAATAAACTTATTTTAGAACAAAGCATGATAATAATTGTCTATTTTCTATATAATTTACTTCGAATTCATTTGCCTGTTAACAATTCATTGTTTATTTAATTGTTTCGTACTTCAAAAGCTACTACGCGGTACTTGTATGAACTGTAACAATTGAACTTTCTCCATGCATGCGTAGACAATGAAACACCTAGTAACGGATTCTTCATTTAAGTTTAAAATAGAGTTCATTTATAGTATTTGAATATTCCTTTCTTCTATTTTTCTAAAAAAAAACCTAAATACCCATTTTTCCTAATTAAATTTGCGTAATTTTTTGTGTATATATATTATGATGGTCCGAATTTTTTCGTACCTATGTCCCTTTAGAGGGAACTGATTATCGTATGCAGGCGCGGCCCGTGAGCTTTTTTACAGGTGGGTCAAAATTTTGTAGGCAACTAGTGATATTTTTTTTATCTTCTGACAGCCCACGAAGACCGAAGTCTAAGTACAATGTACCGTGGGTGTACTGGGGAATCGACCCACACATCCAGAGCTGGAAACATCCGTAGGGATTTCACCAGAAGAGGACGTGTGGGTGGTACCACCTCGGTCGAGGAAGAATCCCTCTACCACCTTCCAATCAACCTAGTGATATTAACGCAACAAACAAAATACACTTTTTTAATTAAGAAAGGATTTTTAATGATGTGCCTAGTTTTGCCAAGAAATTATTTACCTACAAGTAAACACCGCAAAAATCATAAAATAGATACTGTAGTATATTGAACATTGCTACTGTAGATGTTTATGACTTTTAGTATTACTTTTCTATGTGTTTTAGTCTAAGATTGTTAGCGGCTTCCCGTTTTGATAGGTCTGCGTCTCCTCAATAGAGGTCGCGCATTGTACTCAACGTATGATACAGGCTGCTAGCTGTACTAAGTAAATATGAGATTACCAATAATTTTAAAAATATTTTATCGAGGAACTTGTTGGTGAAAGTAGGTTTAAAAAAAATGGGCAAAATTCATTATAGAACACACCCTGTTTAAGCTAAGCCAAATTCAATTACGCCATTCTGTGTTTGAAATGAACCAAAACTTTTTATTAGACATAATTTTTGATCGAAAAACTAATAATAAAACAGTCCGAAAAATTGCCATTTTCAAAAAAGTCAATTATCGACCACTCAAGAGCTAAGTCAATTTCAGTTAAACCGTTCGGTATTTGAAAGAAAGCAAAACTTTTTTAAGGAATACCTTTTGGTCGAGAAATCAACAATAAAAAAGTTTCCCATTTGTTAATTAAAATTCTACACACGCTGTATATAGCTAAGGCCCTTGTGATTGATATAAATGGAGAAACTTTCGATCCCCCAGATACAGGACAGGCAACTTTAAAAGAAGCTTCTTGTGTTTTTGTTCCAACCGAAGCATTTATTTGAGACAAATATCACTTATTTACTGGTAGTTGTTTACAAAAGAAGGTTGTTATTAATTATGAAGTTCTGTGTGATCTTATGCAAGGTGTTCAATTATTTATAAAATTTTTAAAGACTGCTTTAATTTGAAAACGTAACGATATTTGATGCAGTACAGGGTATAAGGTGAGAAAAACTCTAGAATGTATATATAAATAATATTTTATACACAGCTGAGGACTGATATCTATCTATAGTATCTATAGTATTTTACAGTAAGGATTTTAGTTGTCTTAATAAACTAAAAATAGCTTTTGTCCTGAGTCCGACCCTGTTATTGCATCGTGATTCCGGTCTTTGTGAAGATATCAAAACATATTAAAAAATAATTTTTCATTAAGGATGATGTAAAATTACCTCTGCAATTGTATGATAGCATACCTGAACTCCTGGCATGTAAATATTCAAAATACTTCAAAAGTCTACACGAGTTTTAGTTATAGGACACATTTCTAGAGCATTTCATTTTTAATTAGGTAACACCTTTATAAAGTAAATTGTACCCTATAATTTGCCATCAGAAAAATACAGATTGTTAAAATGATAAATCACAAACCCAGGAAGTGAGAGAATATGGATTGCTTTTAAATATAAAATTTCTTAACTAATGGAGGATGACGAGCAATAAAATTTTTTTCACTTGGGTTTTTAAACTAGTAGCACGGAAGTATCAAGCAATTATACAATAATAAATTTTGGCCGATAAAATAAAATAACAGCTTTATTAAAGCTATAAATTCGTTCGAAGAAACGCTATTTGTAAGTTTAAGTTTCTCCACAAAACAAGTCCAAATTGAGTGACGATTCCCGCTGAAAGATTAACGGTTCAGTGTTAATTTTTTAAATATTTTTGTTTATAGCTATTTTTGTTTTTGAACGAAAGTATCCTAGACACCATATTTTTGTTAATATTCACTTATTATGCCTAAAGTTATAAGGACTATCATTGTGATTTTTTAGATTTATAAAGTAAGTAGGTACTTTGGACACTAGGGGGGAGTTTTTAAAACACCATACATGTGCCATATTGGACCTAAAAAAAAATTAATATAAAATAATATTATTTTCTGCTTAAAGGATCCTTTATTTCCTGCAAAATATTTTTAAAATTTCATTTTTCAATCTATACCTACTTATTTATACCTTCTAGAATTTCTTTTGCATAATTTTGTTACGTCATGGATGTGTGTGTGTTACTAATGTAATTTACTATTTCTCAATATTCAAATTAAATTAGGGGTAGCTTATACCCCTTGAGTAGGGGGCGATTGCCACAGTAATGGTGTAACCCTTTAGGGTGAGAACGATCTGCTCAAAGTAGTCAGAAACTCTTAAGCTCAAAAATACGGTGGCTAACAATAAAATTGATTCTTCATTATATTAATATATTTTTTGGATCGGATTTTTTTACTAATTTATAGCAAGAAGCATTGTCCTAGTGACACAGAATTTTCGCCTTGGCTGAGCCAGGAGGTTTATCTCGAATATTTTCGTTTGGTTAGTGAAGTAAGCTCGCATAGAACTCTGCTAAATTTCATTGAAAAAAGCGTTACTCAGCGACGTATACTAAATTTTATTTAAAAAGCGATCCTTAGCGACGAATACTATTTATGTAAAAGGCGATACTCAGCGACGCATACTAAATTTTATGTAAAAAGCGATACTCAGTGATACTCAGCGACGTACTTATAGTAAATTTGGTGTAAAAAGCGATACTTAGCGATGTGTAATAAATTTGATGTAAAAAGCAATCTGAAAAAATAAAATACACTTCAAAATTTTAACGCCTGTCAAATGGCTAAAATATCAAATATGTAGTTCAATTTTGTATAGACTGCTGCTTTGTTTTTAAAAAAAAAAAGATCGGTCAGAGGTTGGAAAAGGGCTTTTGACTTTTAGTTGGAAAACAAGATTCAGATAAAAAATGTAGATCATTAAAATCTACATAAAAAAAAAGGTAGCTTATCTATAGTAAATAAGCTGTGAGAGACGTTCAAAGGTCAAGTGCAACTTTATGTCGTCTTCTTGGATGAATGGAACTTAAATGCCAATATAGCAACATTGTTGACCTCAGCACTGAAGGAGTTGGAGTTTCTTCGCTACGAGTCAATAATATTGGGCTTGGGTTTATTACCGGTCGAAATGTGGCGTTGCCGCGTTGGAAATTGAACAAATATGCATATTTAGGGAGTCGTGTATCGACCCTAAAATTTTGCATTCTTCTCATGTCTTACTTATTACAGATACGGCAAAAGTGCTTATTACATTTTTTATGCAGATTCAGTTTCATTACAAATTCAGCGCTTTCCTCCAACTTAATTTTCATTTTAAAACGGTAAGTCAAAAATAAATTTGAACATGTTTTTCTCGTCTTTTGAAAACGGCTTGGCATAAGGTAGTACAGGTCTTTGCAATCGATAAAATAAACATTTTCTCAAAACAGCATCAGTGCAGCTAAAATTTATATTTAAGGCCTTCGTTTAATGGTCTAAAAGAATTTTTAATCGAAGAAAAACAAATTAAAGTAAAACTATACACATCTGAAAAGAAAAATAATTAAATAACAGCCATTCTATAAGTCTAAAATGTTAAATTGGCAAGCTAGTTAACGTGTGGGTTGTTTTACTGTTCTTGCTATATATGTATAATAAATAATAATAAGATTAATGTCTTACCGGTAAAGGTCACACTTATCCGTCAGTTTCAAGGTAAATACTTTTAAATTATGGGCCTTAAAATATTTCCTTTGTCATAAGAAGATTATAGGAGTATTTTTTACATTTTATGTATGCAAAAATATGCATCCACTGAATTTATTATTTTCTGAAAAAAATAAGAACGTGCATATATAGGGATAGGGTGTTACGAAATTCACTGCATACAGGGTGTTTCAAAATAAGTGCGAAAAATGTGAAGGGGTTATTTTTGAGCTAATTTTAAGCAAGTTTTAAGCAATGTTCATATAAATATAAATCCGATAATGCTTAGTTTTTAAGATACAGGGTGTTAAAATTTTTTTTCAGTTTTTATGTTATCTTATTTGTTTTTAAAGATAATGAAGCCAAATTTAGTGCACGTAACAATTTTTGCAGTTCCCCAAAATCAAATTTATTTTTTTGTAAAATAATCTACAGAGTGATACTTTTTCCCGGGCCATGTTACATTTTACCCCCTCAAACGTTTTTTTTTGGGCGACACTGACTCAACTTGATCACTCAGTTAGTTTTCCCATCTTATTGTGAATTCTTTTGTCTCCTGAGTTTTTCTCTAAAAGTGGACGGTTTTCCCACAAAAAAATAAAATATGTGCAGATGCATTTTCAAATAAGTTCTGTGAGGAGGGTTATTAATGGACGAAAAAATATAGTACGCTGTTTTCAAATAAGTTCACGTCTAATATGTCAAATTGTTTTTCTGTCTTTTCTGTGAGTGAAAATGGTTGATCTTACGAATGCTGAATGGCAGTTATGCATTTTGTTTATGGTCGTGCTAATGGAAATGCATTAGGAGCTCAACGGATTTATGCTAGGTTATATCCACAACGTAGGTTACCTCATCATACCACATTTGCTAGTCTTCATCAACGTTTACGAGAAAATGGTTCTTTTCTGAAGCGAACTACTGATTGCGTCCGTCCTCGGAAAGTAAGAACCGTAGCGCTAGGGGAAGCTGTTCTTAACTTAATAGAAGAATCTTCTGAAACAAGTGCGAGAAAAATTGCCAGTATATTAAATGTAAGCAATTCCACAGTATTCCGATTTTTAAAAGACCAGCAATTATATCCCTACCGTATCCAACAAGCAGGCGCTTTTACCTCGAGACTTTTTGCCGCGTGTGGTTTTTTGCCAGTGGATACTTGAAATGATCGCCCAAACGCCTCTGTTTTTATCTCGTATTTTATTTACTGATGACTGATGAGGCAAATTTTTCAAGAGAATCCATAAGAACTTTTCATAATAATCACATTTGGGCTGAAGAAAATCCACATGCAATTCTTGAAGCCAGTTTTCAACATCAGTTTTCATTAAATGTGTGGCTTGGTATCATTGGTGATTATTTAGTTGCCCATACAGTCACTTTCTCGAGATAGAGTTGCCTGTCCTTCTTGAAGAGGGTCCTCTTCAAATTAGACAAGAGTTATGGTTTATGCACGATGGCACTCCAGCACATTTTAGTATCAATGCACGCCATCACTTAGACGCAGTATATCCATATCGTTGGATAGGTCGAGGGGGCACTCAACACTGGCCTGCCCGATCTCCAGATTTAAATCCCTTGGTTTTTTGGCATCTGGGGTTTCCTTAAATCTTTGGTTTATTCATCTACCGTTGAAGATGTAGAAGATTTGAGAAATCGCATTGTGGCATCGTGCGAAAGGATAAGAAATATTCCCGGATTACTTCAACGAATACGCAGTCCAATGAGGCGAAGATCAGATTCTTGCATTATGGCTGAGAGCGGCCATTTTCAACATTTGTTGTAATGTCTGTTATTACTATTTTGTTACTGTTGTTAAGATTCTGTTGTTATTATTATGTTGTAATTTTTTTCTCTCATTCCCTGTTCATTAAAAAAAAATACATTATGATTTTTTACATATTTTATTTTTTTTGTCGAAAAACTGTCGTCTTTTAGAGGAAAACTCAAGAGACAAAAAATTTTCACAATAACTAACTGAGTCATCAAATTGAGTCAGTGGCGTCAAAAAACATAGTTTGAGGGGGTAAAATGTAACATGGCAGAAAAAATATTAAAATCTACAATAATGATATCAGTTTTAAAATCTGGTAGGTTTTAGTATTTCAATTTTCAATTTCGACTTACTATAACTACTGTGCTTTCTACACATACAGGAATATCCTGTATAGTATGTCGGTATTCCTAAAAAAATATAAATTAATTTGCACCTACCCTACAACACGATAAAGCAGAAATATCTTTGGCCCAAAGTAATATGCCTATTAAAACAAACACTTATACCTGATTAAATGTTTCAACACTAGTGTTCCAATAATAGGGCCCGTTCTACGAAAGAACAACACAAATTAGGACAATATTTAACAAAACCTTTAAACAAAAATTTATTTTAACCTAACCTTTAACCTTGATTATGTTTAATACCCCAGTCTCTTTTGCTCCATCATAACTTTAAGATCCACCTCGAGTCTGTTCTGGACTGGAGGCACAATAATTATTCTGATCCATATTCTAAAAAGTAGTTATTCTTTAAGAAATTTTATTATTTTTAAACACACTCACAACTTCCCAAAACAGGATGAAGTATGTATAAAAAAACAGTCACAAACACTTAAAAACAGAAGAAAAACGACTGAAAAATACCAAAAACTTGGGAAATCACAGAAAATAAAAGGTTTGTTTTGGAATGTCCAACCCTGGGCGAGGAATCGTCGCGGATCTTACCAAGGGGCGAAAGAGACACTTTCTTCGATTTTGAGTTAGGGGCATGAAGTGATTAGATTTAAAGGTATTCACGATCTGACAAACTGGCGAACGTCCAACTCTAGCAGTTTTCAGTATCCAGCAAATCGTCTATAGGCATAAGCGACACTAAACACATTATTAGGATCAGACGAGGGACGAATATCCACAAAATCCCAAACTGAGCAAATTGGCGCTTTCGCCTCTTTGTAAGATCAGCGACGAAATGTCAATCAGCTGATGCTGGTAATTTTAGTTTTTCAAGATGGCGGATAATTCCGTTGCCAACAGAAAAGTGTTATATTAGTATTAGACAGAATATGCCACTATAGTTTGTATCGTTCGTTACTGTTGTATTTTCAAGTAGTTTAAATGAATCGCGTGGATTCGCGAGAGCAAGAACTTTAGGTAGTAGTATCGGTCATACCGTCTTGTTTGACTTTTGAGTTGTCATTTGTCCGATGTGATTCTGAGAGGCTTCTAAGGCCCCTTTTTTAGAGGCAATTAAAATCTAGTTTCATCCCTGCTGTTTTTACAGAATCTTTGTTAGGGACTCTAAAGGGTGAGCAGGGACGATTTTTCTTATATTTTTTTTTATATTTTGAATGGACGTGAACTCTAACCTATAATGTCATATGTTGGAATCGTATCATATTGTTTTTTTTAGGGAAAACCCAGTTAATTTATGTAATATACTTACTTAATTGAGTCACGGCATTTCGAGGTCAGCTCCCCTGCTGATATTTTGGTTGTGATTAGATTTTTGTTAGTTTTAAATATTATTTATTTTGGAATCGACTCCTGGTGTTAAAGAGTTCGAGCTTTGGATCACCAACAGGCCAAGTATTTAACTTTATAATCGCTTAGAAAGGTCAAATGCTCAGAATATCCATATATATATATATATATATATATATATATATATATATATATATATATATATATATATATATATGTATATATATATATATATATATATATATATATATATATATATATATATATATATATATATATATATATATATATATATATATGTATATGTTTGAACGTAGACTTTTACGGATGCATGGAGAGATGTGAAATGTTGATCCGAGAGTACATCCGTTCGTTCGTTAAATTCCTATTGGACTCTGGCAGACGTTTCGCCAAGGTCTCACTTGGCACTATCAATGCTTACCTACTTGTTGCAGTTTACGACTTGACAGCATGGAAATATCAGGAAACAAATAAAATATTTTTTAAAAGTATTGTTTTACCGTTTCAATCAACCGGTTTGCCAAAATGGTAAATTACTAATTAAATTAGAAAAGACAAGGCGCAGTTAAGGATAAAAATGAGGCAATTATACTTCTATTGTTACAGTGTATCTATTTTTTTTTTGAATATTCGCAAAATAAATTTATTAATGGTAATGTTGACGCTGAGTTGTTAACATATTTTATTTGCTTTAATTTGATGGTTTAATATTCTTATCTATTGACCACTATTCCTATCCACCCTATTATAGGTGAGGCAGTTGAAAACTGAAAATAATATTTAAATTACTGGTGTGTTGGTATGCATGAACATTCACCTGCAAATATTCGTTTAATAAACGAATAGTTGCCTACATTTGTGTGAAACCGGTAATACAGAGAGGTCTAATGCATATTAGCTTCCACTTGTAGAAAAAGCAGTTTTACATACGAGTCTAATTTCCGGGAAGGGTTATAGATAATATAATGAAAATATAAGGACCAATGGACAAAAACACGCTAGATAAGCCACTCTGGGTGGTTTTTAATCAATAAATACCTTATTTGCGGCGCCACTGGTAAATTATACAACTTTTTCTCCTCTAAACTGGCCCCACAAAACCCTCTACAGTAAAATACTAAAAATACATTTCTGTTTTTGATTGCTTGGTTATTATTGGTATTATTTCTTCTTCTAAGTCCGGTATAACCACTTCCAAATATGACAACGATGTTTTAAAAAATCGCAACTAAATAAGAACATACCTACTGATTGTGCTATTCAAACAATATTTACACTTAATGAGAATATAACATTAGAAAGGAAATTACTTTTATTTTGTTTCTTCTTTATATTTAATTGGAACACGCTTTTTAATGACTTCTTTATTCCTACAAATGAAGTGAGAAAAAGTGAATCTAGACATGTTAACTTGTCTTCCCATTATAAGAAGTATCGCCAGTGGAGATATAATAAAATTAACGGGGTATAATGGATATAATTCTTCCTCCAAGAAAAATGATTCGTCTTGTGGACCCAAACCACCACTATGTTAGTTCAATTTTTCTAAATCTATCTATATAGGTAATATATTACAAGAAACATTTCCCATATATACAGGGTGTCCTAGAATTTGCTTAACAAGCGATATCTCCGTTATTGGAAACACTATAAAAATTAACAAAGCGGTATATTTTAGGACCTCGAATGGGATTTCACATCATGCCTTCCGAATATTTTTTACTGTTTCAACCTCTAAAAATTCACCCTTACACCTTTATTTCCAAATGGCACCCCCTATTTTTTTCTGCAAAAATAAAATCCTTATTTCATTTCACAACATGCAGTTTGAGGTTCCCGATACAAAAGTTGGTAAAACTAAGCTTTACCACTGTGAATTACCGATTATTAACTTCTCTTTGAAAATGTTAATTTTAGGTTAGTATATGAAAGAAAATTGCTTAGATGATTGTCAACAATACTTTTAAAAAATATTTTCTTATTCGTTTCCTGATATTTCCATGTTTCCATAAAAGATAGGAATAAATATTC
Source organism: Philopedon plagiatum (assembly GCA_963971165.1). Lineage (NCBI taxonomy): Eukaryota > Metazoa > Arthropoda > Insecta > Coleoptera > Curculionidae > Philopedon > Philopedon plagiatum. The sequence continues at coordinate 118,820,773 of OZ020190.1, forward strand.
CATATAAGTTTATTACCAGAGATAAAACAAAGTAAAATTTCTATTTTTGTAAAAAAAATTGGGGTCTAATTTGAAACGTTAGGGGTGGGGATGGATTTTTGGGGGTTGACATAATAAAAAATGGTTTCTAGGATATTTTGTGGAAGTCCATTCGATTTCCTAACCAACCCCGCTTAGATCACTTCTCTAGCTGTTATAATAACTGAGATATTATTTGTTCAGAAAAATCTGGGACACCCTCTATACAGGGTGTCTAAAATAGGTGATACCACTATTGCTATCTCCGAAATGGTAAAAGATACGAGGTCGTTTAAATTAGAGAAAATGTGCCATTTCTAGTCCCTATTCATATTCCGTTTACGGAGTTGCCAGATTCTTTATGGTTTCTTATCTACAGGGGATTTTGTAAAAATAGTCAAAAATGTAATTCTTAAATATCTCGAAAACTATTAGAGTTAGAAAAAAGTTGTTTTTACAAAAATCACACGATTTTTTACCTTCTCTAAAGCAGCGTTATTGTTTTGTTTATACCATTTGTTTTTACTGAGTTACTGATACTAACTTGTTTTTTTCAAATACGGACCTCGATTTTTTGCTGCATTTTTTGAAAAAATACTTCATACCCTTTACAACTGTGTATCACTTGATTATGTTTTTCGACGTTTTGGTGAAGAATAGTATCATCATCAGGATATTCTACCAGTACGGACCTGGCATTTTTCAAGTTAATGCGCCATTTCACGACAGAATCAGTAACTATGGATTAAATTGTTTTAACTGATAAATTTTAATTATAATCATGATTACTAACCAGGACCCTCAAGTTTGTAAATTGGTCCAACGCCTGAAAAAAGCATAAGCTTAGTTTTAATTATAACAAATCCTAATAACTAATTCTTAGAGGCGTGATTGGCTTCGTGTGGCCAGTCCAATCGCGTCCATCAACCTGTTCGTCCTCCCGTCCATCTGTTATAATTCAACTCAACGTCAAAAAATAAAGCAGAAAACGGATTTTAGATTCGAATTCCTTATAATCCGAACCCAGTAAATATGACAATGGTATTATGCTAGAATATAGTTAAACTGTTAAAGGTCTTTAATTTGGGATAATATTATGGTTTGTTTTCAAAGCCAGTAAATAGGAATTCAACTGTACCAGCAGAATGAGTTCCAACAGAAATGAAACCATTAGGTAAAATAGGATTATTTATTATTATCTTTTGAACTGAAAGGTGATTTTTGGATACGAAAATATTAAAAACGTAAATAATGAAGATGTATCATCAAGGGTGCCTTTTACAATATGTAGTAAACTAACCACTAGCTAGGTGCTGTTAATAAAGGCCGCTAATTATATCTGATCTGAGTCTGCTTTCAATAACTCATTGGCTTAAGTGCAATTTGACAAACTTTAATGACCAAAGGATTCTGGTTAGTAATCATGAACATAGTTTAAAATGAATCAGTTGAATGATTTAAACCACAGCGATAGGTTGTGAAATTGTGCCTTAACATGGAAAATTCCAGGTCCGTATCGATATCGATAGAAAATCCTGATTATGTTATTCCTGATCAAAACGTCGAAACCCATAATCAAGTGATAAATAGTTGTAAAGGGTATGAAGTATCCTTTCAAAAAATGCAGCCAAAAATCCAGGTCCGTATTTGAAAGAAACAAGTTAGTATCAGTAACTCAGTAAAAACAAACGGTATAAACAAAACAATAACGTTACTTTAGAGAAGGTAAAAAATCGTGTGATTTTTGGAAAAAGATCTTTTTTCTAACTATAATAGTTTTCGAGATATTTAAGAATTAAATTTTTGACTATTTTTTTAAAATCCGCTGTAGATAAGAAACTATAGAGAATTTGGCTACTCCGTAAACGGAATATGAATAGGGACTAGAAATAGCACATTTTCTCTAATTTAACCGACCTCGTATCTTTTACCCTTTCGGAGATAGCAATAGTGGTATCACCTATTTTAGACACCCTGTATATGTATATACATATGTATATATATACCGAGGAAGACGAAACAGTAGTTTTTCAGATAATTCCAAACATACTTACATACTCATAAATGAGAATGTCGCAGGTAGGGTGGAGAGATCGCGAGACTCCCACATCCAAGCTACCATGGGAGATCCGATAAGGATCCCTATGACATTTCTCAGAGAGTAATTCTCAAGAACTTCTACCTTTTAAAAACTTTCATTTTGTCTTTTATAGGCAAGAACTGTGGAATTATATGGGAGCAGAAATGCTCATGCTAGTGTCAGGCCTCTGATGAGTCGATGTGGTGTCTTTTAACAACTTAGACACCAAGGAAGACGAAACAGTAGTTTTTCAGATAATTCCAAACATACTTAACTATGTTCATAAATGAGAATGTCGCAGGTAGTGTGGAGAGGTCGCGAGACTCCCACATCCAAGCTACCATGGGAGATCCGATAAGGATCCCTATGACATTTCTCAGAGAGTAATTCTCAAGAACTTCTACCATTTAAAAACTTTCATTTTGTCTTTTATAGGCAAAAACTGTGGAATTATATGGGAGCAGAAATGCTCATGCTAGTGTCAGGCCTCTGATGAGCCGATGTGGTGTCTTTTAACAACTTAGACACCGAGGAAGACGAAACAGTAGTATATATATATATATATATATATATATATATATATATATATATATATATATATATATATATATATATATAATATATATGTATATATATATATATATATATATATATATATATATATATATATATATATATATATATATATATATATATATATATATATATATATATAAACGCACGTGATTAAGTAAAATCGCGTGTAAGGAGCGAACAAGGATGCGTATACGTGCAAAATCAATCTATCCGACCATGAAGTCAGCTTGAAGTAAGCTTTTAAGTGTGCTTTCGTGGACTTTAAAGATTTCTCAACATGGAATATTCTCCGGATGGATGCCTATTTCCGTTTTTAAACTCGAAAAAGTGCTTTATCACCTTATTTAAATCACACGGGCTTTTTAAACTCTTATTTAAATTAATTAGAATTATTAATTCAGCCTTCCCATTATAATATACCGTTTCTACATTACGATAGGTATATACCCATATTTATTTCTTAATGCTCTATATTCAGAAAAGCTTTATTCTTTAATGGATATTCAGGTACATCAATTATTAAAAAACTGTTACTCTTTACTTTTTAGTGCTTGCTTTAAAAATATTTGAACAGCTGATGAATTGACTTTAAACGGTTTTGTAAAGAACGAAATAGGCATCGCATTTAACATTTAAGGATTTCACTTTTTTAAGACGGATAAAAAATGAGACTTAGATTAAGTTTGGTAACTGGCGATGAAGCAAGACAACGATCTACAGTGGTTAGGAATTATCAAATATATAGTAAAAAATAATATGACTTAAACCCTTTTTGCAATAATGACACAAATCAAAAGGGGGGCTTTAGATTGATGTTCAATTTAATGGTTAAAACTTCACCTTTTTAGTAAAAAGTATTTATCGTTGAGATTCATTAAGGTTTTTGTAAAGAATAACGCGTTTTATAACATTCATTAGTCTTACTCGGTAACAAACAAAAAACTAAAGGAACATAGTGGCCATTTTGGAGCCAATGAATTGTAAAAAATTGAGAGAAAAACTTTGTACAAAAAGACTATGTTCCGTCCATATACGGTATATTGATTTTGGTTAAAATACTTATGTTCGTTTCACATGTAAACACAATAATATTATTTTCTATGTTGTTAATAAACAAAAAATGTTCATCTTTATTTGTTAATAGCGTTTCACTACACTTCTTCTATATTTTTAGGGAGCGGACCTGGTACTATCTTGCGGCGACAGTTATAAATATTCCTTCTAATGTTACTGACCAATGATTGTGAGAGATGGTGGCAAATGTGATGTTAATGCTTTACAAATTATTTTTGAAGGCCTTTCAGTTACATCTTCAGCCTTTCTTTTACACGTATTTGAAACAGCTTTCCTGTTTACCTTCTGCTTCGTGATTGTGGACATCATCCTTTCTTGAAATTATGTTCTCTGTACCAACAGTGTAAACTTTGCCTTTACAATGCAGCTTTTTTTGGCTACATCTCCACGATGTCTCACCACTTTTTAACACTTTGTCTTTTGAAAACGTAAAATTTTCGTATAAAATCAAGTCTTTCCTACGTTCACTTTTATCTGTGCGCCATCAAAAGTAGAAATAAAGTAAACTATAAAGAAAATTGACCTGAGCAAGTAAAGTAAATTAAATTTCGGAGTATTTAGGTATATATAAGTAGTAATTGTTAAGTTATTATCTCATACTTGGTGCTTAAATAAAGGCCCCCCGCCCAATTTACATGTTATGGTCACAGACCCTTTTAGAAATACAGGTCAAGGGATTATTTTTGCGCCCAATTTACTACCGTCCAAAATTCCAGGGTATGCACAATAGAGCCGAACAGCTAGTTTTATTGCAGTTAATAAGTTACAGCCAAATATCCTGAAAAATACTTTTTTTACTACAATTTGACTGGTTCCTAGACCTGACTAGTAAATGTAACTTAGCACGTTACTGTTAACGAAAGACGAATAATTGTGTATTTTTAAATGTTGTTATATTTAATTTGATTCTGCAAAGACTTTTGCAGATTTTTGTACCTACTTGGAAAATGTTGTCCGGACGCCGAATCTTTCTGCTTATGCGCTTGAACTGACCCTCTGGAGGTATTAAAAATTCAATTGCATACGTAAAGCACACACATATCAAAGTTTACATGTATAACACAAAAAATATCCAATTAACTACCAAGAAGCGAAGAAAAATAAGGTATCTGGGTCAAGATCTTGTTATCAATTCTGCGAATTGAGCATATACATAATGTGGTAAATGCGAAAAAAGAAACTGTGGTAAACTTTACTTTCTGTATTGTAAAAGTGATATTATTGAAAATACGGTTATTTATTGACAATCAGCTGATAAAATACATGTAGGTAGGTGCTGTTAGCAGTTGTGAAAATCATAAAATTATTATATGTAGTTGATTGACGGTACAATCCGGTACATAAAAAAATTAAATGAATAAAACTTTTAGGTCAATATACGATGTGTTGGGAAATCAATGTTTTTAGTTAGGTAACTTTAAAAAGTAAGTGTATGTCCTTTGCATTATACAGGGCACATAAAAGTGAGCTTCAGTGGCTTAAATACTTTGTTATTCTCCCATTATTCCTAAGATAAGTAATGATAGAAATTATTACACAAACGAAATAAATAAAACAAAGTATAACCTTAAAAAACAAAACTGCGACCGTTAAAAACAATAAAAATGCCTCTTACGCGTTTACCCTTAACGCTCGGTGCCAAGGGACTAGAGTGTACGAATCAATGCCAAATAAGGATTACTGAATTGATAGGTACAACAAATACATACGTAGGTACGTTCCTTTTAACCGAAAAGTAATCCAGTTCAGTGTACCCTCTTGATCCACTGTTCCCACATTGACACTAGTCGTCTAGAACATATCGTCGACCTAATCTGTAAACTGCGTAACTCCACAATTCCCTGAAAATGAGTTATTACTGCCATCTTTGAGAGAATACTTTTACTTATCTTGTGGATAATGCGTATGTCCATGTTTTGACCGGAATGCGAAATATCACTTAATTCGTAAACTGCGTAACTCCCATGCCGCCATATTTAATATGAAAAATGCGCAACTCCGCATTTCCTAGTAGCAGTCCGACGTGGTTGTGTGTTGCTCATGTGTTTTTCCTGATAAATAGCAGTTTTGTAAGGATTTTGGACAAAAAATTGTGTGGTAAGTATTAACTTATTACCACTGATTACTTTGTTAAGTGTTTTTTAGTTATGTATTTATAAGGTATTATTATTTTACCTCGTTGTTTCCAAGTGTGGAGATACGCAGTATTCGAATTACTATTATTCGCAAATGAGTGGATTTACGAAGTTTTACTGAAACAAATATTAATAAAATTATACCCATGAATATTAATATGATTTTTTATTCCAATGTTTTTTTTGAATAATATTGAAGGGTTAAAAAAATTTGAAGGTGTAGATAACCATCATGTATTTTAGAAGCAAATATATTATTATATTTAATGTAGCTAATAAATAAAGTAAGGGAATTTTTTTATAAAAACTTTTAATCTAATATTTAAAATTTTCTATAAAAATGTTAATAAAAGATTTTAACAGGATTACTAAAAGATACAGATCATAATATATAAAATTATATTTTAAAAAACTGTCTAGTCAGTTTAAGAGTGGCGTGTCTTTACATCAGCGTTTTTTTTTTTTTTTTAGATTTAAGCAATGAATCCAAATTCAAGGGGAATGAAGTGTTTAGACATGGTTTTGAAATCTAACCCACTATATAAGCCAGTAAGTTTGCAATCCAATGAGCCTTCCATCAGCAATTCTACTAACGTTACAGAAAAATCCAATTTAAAAAATGACGAGCTTGATTTTGAAAATATTCCAATATTGTTTGTTCAGTCCGGTGAAGATTTACTTCCAAATGGAGACTTAATACAAAATTTAGACAGTACGGTTGAAAATCAAGGTTTAAATGCATTTTTGCCAGAAGCCAATAACTGTCAGCAAATTAAAGATACGAGCTTAGAAGATTCGTTTGATGTACAAACATACGAAATTCATTATTCGCCAAGAAATGTAGAGCTAGAAGAAGAAAACATTATTTCAGAGTCATCACACGACATTATTGCAGACGAGAATACTACCGAGAAAAATGCCAATGATAAAGAATTGAAGCAAACTAACTTTGAATTATCAGGAAGTGCATTATTTGTGCTTGATAATTGTGACAATCAGACTAAAGATCAGTCCGAGGAAGATCAGTTTGACGTGGATCAATCTGATGCAGAGCTCGAGGAACATAATGTGTATAAAAAAAGAAAGATAGTCAGAAGATGTCAAGATAATGAAGTAAAATACGAGAGTAAGACCAAAAAAAATGTCCATGATAATGAACTAAAACACAGTGATAGCGAGTCAACAGGAAGTGAGTATGTACCGGAAGATCGGGAAAATCTGGGTGAAGATCAGTCTGAAGCAGATCAGTCCGCGGACGAAGACCAGGATGTTAATAAAAAAAGAAAGAGAGTCAGAAGATGCCAAGTTAATGAACTGAACTGGAGTGATCGTATTAATCGTCAAAACAGGGAAAGTGGACAGAGATATTTAGGAAGAAAAATGGTTGAGAACAAATGGCGCTATGATCTTGAAAAACCTCCAAAAGAAATGAAAATAAGGTGTGATTGTAAACTGGGAAAAGCAAAAAGCAAAATAAACTGCACGTTATTAACACAACAAGATCGTGAAACTATATTTAAAAGATTTTGGAAACTTACATGGAAGGAAAAGAAAATGTTTGTAAAAAGCACATTAGAAGTTAAACCTACAAAAAGAAAGAGAGGTTTGAAAGAAAATTCTAGAAGACAATTAACAACGGATTTTTTTTTTAAAACAGAAAGAGGAAGGATACGTATTTGTAAAAAAATGTTCCTTAATACATTGGCAGTAGGAGAATGGGTTATAAAAAATTGGGCAAAGACAGATCTTTCACATAACGTTGATGTAGTAACAAATAACAGGAAAAATGATCCATATGATACTCAAAAAGCATTTCTAAGTAAGTTTTTTGACGATCTTTTTAAGTTGGAATCTCATTATTGTCGTTCGAGTTCATCCAAATTGTATTTGGAGCCAGTGTGGGAATCTAAGTCACAGTTGTACATATTTTACAAAAACAATTTCTGCATTGACCATAAAATATCAGCTTTATCGTATGCAAGTTTTTCTAAAATGTTTGATACAAAAAATTTAGCATTATATAGCCCAAAGAAAGATCGCTGTGATGTATGTATAGGATATGAAAGTAATAATATAGAGCAAACTGAATTTGATTTGCATCAAACTCTAAAACGTGAAGCAAGAGATGAATTAGAAAAAGATAAGTTATCTGAACACGCCGTATTTTCAATGGATTTGCAATCTGTGCTCTTGTCACCGAAATCTAACGTATCTGCAATGTATTACAGAATGAAACTGGCAGTGCATAACTTCACTCTATTTAATAATAAAGAAAACAAAGGATTTTGTTTTTTGTGGAACGAATGTGAAGGTGGGTTGACAGCCAACGAGTTCTCAACACTAATTATTAATTTTATTTCCAACTTGTTAGAAAATTCTTCAGAACCACCCAAAACAATAATATTGTATAGCGATGGCTGCAACTACCAAAACCGTAATTGTGTTTTGGCAAATAGTTTGTTCAATTTAGCCTGCCAAAAGAATGTCGAAATAATTCAAAAATACTTGTTAAAAGGACATACACAAATGGAAGTGGATTCAGTCCATTCCACCATCGAAAGGAAAATAAAAAAGAAAAATATCAATGTACCGGCAGATTACATTAATATTTGCGAGACCGCTTGCAAAACACCTTACACTGTAAAATATCTACATCACACCTTCTTTAAACGAATGGATATTTTAAAATATTATAAGTCAATCAGACCAGGAATTACAGTTGGCGACCCACATGTAACGGATTTAAAACAAATAAGGTACACAAAAGATGGAATCTTTTACAAACTAAGACATTCGGAGCAAGATTGGACAATTTTAAATGTCAGAAGAAATAATAAGTTTGAAATGATACCATTTGAGCAATTACCACCCCTACATAGCGAAAGGATAAAAATTTCTGCCGAAAAGTATAATCACCTTCAAGCCTTAAAAAAAAGTTTATTGCCGGACTATCATTTATTTTATGACAATTTGCCCCATAAGTAGATAAAGACGTTGTGTATTACCATTTGAGTTTTAAGCATTACATTTATTATGAATTGTACTTTGACACTGTTTTTCAAATAAGAATTTCTTATTTTTGTTCACAATTTGAGACTGAGAATAAAAACTTTCACGTGTCATCATAGTATTTAATTATTATGTTAGTTAATTGAAAAATACGTAACTCCAACTTGTGACTGGGAAATGTGCGTATCTCCTCAAAAAAATGGAAAATAGGAGATTTGTACACATTTTGATCACCAAATATTGAAAAACCAAGCTACTAATTGCATAAAAAAGTTATCTCAAAAAATAACAATTTTAAACAGTTACAGGAAGTTTTTTGTACCTCCTGTAAAATTTACTGAAATGGAGATACGCAGTTTACAGATTAGGCCGACGATATACGTTTATTTCCGAAGTAAAGATCGGGTATATTTGGAACGTATATGGACGAAAATGGCGGCCTTTTTGCCTAAGTTTTACAAACTGACCTTTCACCGCTCTTGTGCATACAAATCATACAATGTTACAAATAATAAAATGTTCCAAAATCAGTTGATGCATTGCACGAGAAAATGTTCACTGGCTAGACTATGACACAATTTATCCATGGTCATACGTTTGTATGTAGCACCCCTACGTTAAGCTTCGGAAATTAACGTATACGCCTTGACGAGTACACGTTAACTCTGGATTGCCCTCCTGCTTTGGGAAACGGTCACAGAGTCGTTAGCTAATACAACTTATTGAATTAAACTTTGAGTAGTACCAGTGAGGTACTGAGAGCACCATCTTTGGAGGGTATTGGAGGATAGTGCCAGCTCTAAGGAGAAAGAATAGTGACATTTTTTTTGCAAATTGTTTTTGGACTTAAACTGTCGACCTCACGCTCCGTCCCTGAGTGGTACTCTTTAGCTTTGTTTTGGTTCAAATTTAGAACTGTTCTAGAACGGTTCGTAACTGCGTTTTTGAATGTTTGCCACTTAATTTTAATTCAAATCAACTTGGAAAAAAATTTAGTTAGAATAAAATGGACCAAAATTATAAAAAATACATTTTAATTTAATTTTCGCATCAGTTCTGGCTAAAATAAAACATGACAAATTCGATGACGCAGTCACGAACCGTTCTAGCACAGTTCTTAATTTGAACCAAAACAAAGCTTTTATCAATACGCGTCGAACCATTGTAGTCTAATTGTGTATGTCTGCAGATTTTATTGCCTGAGGCCTTTTAGTACAGACTGTAAAGTTCATTGCTAAAACATGGACTCTTATTCTATTCACAGCCCTTGATATGTTATACTGTTGTGGCTTATTTAATGTTTGGTAATTCCATTAGGTTTACATCAACGGTAGGTAAAAAAAATAATTATTATACAAACCATTAAGTGTAAAAACATTAGTACATACCAAATTTCCTCCGGCGATTGCCCATTTTTATTCCATTGTTGTAGACGAGATCATTTTACACAATAGTGCACAGTGGTAAAAAATGTATAAAAGAAGTCAAAGTTAAAGAAATTCTGGTCTGATGCAATTATTATAAAAGTAAATTTTTTAGGAAATTTAATCATGTTGGCTCAACAAGCTTTGGAAGTTGCATGTGGATAAAAAATAGTTTAGATTGATTTAAGCGGTAAGCTGCATAATGTTTTTGTTACTATGTTACTAAATTTCCTTTATACATTATCGAATTATATATATATATATATATATATATATATATATATATATATATATATATATATATATATATATATATATATATATATATATATATACGTATATATATATATATATATATATATATATATATATATATATATATATATATATATATATATATATATATATATATATGTATATATCATGATGAGAGGAAACTGACTGACTGACTGAGGTTTCAACGCACAGCCCACACCGCTGGGTCTAGGGGTCTAGAAACAAATTTTGCACAGAAGGTTCTTATATTGTGGGCGTGCACACTTAGAATAGGTGCACTAAAAAGAAAAAACATTTTCATAAAAATGAACAAAATTAAGTTGACCATTAATCGCAGTAATAAATAGGTACGTAACAATATTATTTCATCCTTTGCAGTGCTTTTCGTTTTGTCAAGTTCCTTCAGTGAAATATTTTTTAGGAGCAATAATTCATAAATACAACCTGACAAAATCTAATATTAATTTCATTTCATTTACCTACCTTTTCTGTTAGTTACCTGAGTCCGGGCCCGGTTTTTTCGTCATGTAATATTGAAAGCCGGTCTTTAGATATAACTAACCTAACCTACCTCATGTTTCATGTATTCATAATCATGACATCAAAACTATACTATTATCACCTATACCACGCGGACGAAGTCGCGGGAGAAAGCTTATATATATATATATATATATATATATATATATATATATATATATATATATATATATATATATATATATATATATATATATATATATATATATAGTAGAAAAATGGAAGATTTCTTGGCCTATAGGTAACATATTAAATGTAAATGCGAAGATTTACTTCTTCGCTAGTGCAGCAAGAAGGCCATAAATGAAAAATAAAAATAATGAGGACTATTAACGTGGTCTGTTCTTCAGCCACCGTGGGTGTAAGCCTGCCCGCTGATGGGTAAGGGCCCAGAAATCGATAGCAGGAGGTCACCCAGACCAGAATCAAAGGCTACATCCTAAAATCGCCACGAACCCCTTGTTAATGTATTGTCAAACATTTTACCTGCAGAGGGTATAGCCCAAAATCGCCACTACTCTTATCTTCTGAATAAATTAAATGTTTAATTCAGTATATTTCTAGCTGTTGTTTGCTAAGCATTCTTTCAGATTGTTTCCATCAGTGAGGAAGGAATATCTTTGACTATACCTTCACACATGTGCAGTATCTCTCTCTCTCTCTCTCTATCTCTCTCTCTCTCACTGCTTCTGTATGTAGTTTTATTTTGTAAAATTGTATCTATGGCAAATAATTTATTATGAACTATAAAGTTATTAAATATATATACTATTATCTTATAAATAAAAGGCTCATGGCGATTTTGGGCTATAGGTGTCCGGGTAACTCTGTAAGCCGTGGCGATTTTGGGCTGCCAATTTAAGGGCAAGTAATTATAGTGGCGATTTCGGGTAACACCGGAATCAAAAATAGTCCTCATTATTTTTATTTTTCATTTACGGCCTTCTTGCTGCACTAGCGAAGAAGTAAATCTTCGCATTGTCATTTAATATATACATATATATATATATATATATATATATATATATATATATATATATATATATATATATATATATATATATACGTAGACAGTCAGATATAGTCTGAAAACTTAAAAATAATGACTCTATGGGTTCGTCTTTTTGTACCAGAAATAATTTGTCAAACGTCAAAAGAAACATAATTATTATTAACCAAAATATCCCAAGAAGGATGTTCATTACCAAGTTATGTATTTACAACATAGAAAGAAAAGCCACAAAGTTAATTAGAAATTTGTTATGTTGTTAATTACTTCTTAACTTAAGTAGCCAGGAAAAACTAGAAATCATTTGGCGGGTAATAAAATTTATTTAAAATTGGTAATACGATTTTTTAATAACGACTTATGATAATCATGCCCTAGACAGTTTTGAATTTTGATTAAATTTTACGATTTCGATGGTTCATTCTTCTGATTTATGCAATATATTCTTCCATCGTCAATAAACCTGACATTATTCTACTAAGTAATTTTTTGACGTTAAAGTTTTGCTTTTTTGTCAGTAGGCGGTTGCTATTGGCAGCTGAAGTAAAAGTACTTTTTCTGCCGCTGAGAGCGGAGATAAAAGTATGACTGTGTGCTCATATGTTGAATAATACAGGAAAGTTATAAAAAAATAAAAGTTTAATATTTTAATTTGGAGTGAGTGTGGTTTTGTGGTTTTAAAAAATGGTATTTTTAAAAGAGTAACAATTAAAGAAAGCTCGCAATAATATACACTGACACTCGAATCTCAACATTTTTAAATGAAAAATTAAAAAAATTGTATATCTTTATTTTTCTATATTTAAACGCGACGTTTGAAGAAAAAATAGTATTGACTGACTATGACTATGACTCGCCTGTAATTGCCGGACGAACGAAGTGAGTCCAGACCTACAGGTAGACTCGTCACCAAAGTATCGCTTTCACTCCTAATAAAACAATATATTATATTATTCTATATTTTCCTCCTGTATGTGGTCATTTACATCTGATTCAGTTGCTTTTTTATTTCTAGATTTTTGGAAGAAATCTTGTCAAAATGGATGCTGAAATTATTGATGCAAATGAACTATTCGGTACTATAAGTCAGTACCTATCAAGCTCTAAACATTCGATGATCTTTTTGCATTATTTGGGGACATTTTTGTACATTGCAAAGATATTCTTTGCAAAACTGCAGTTTTGCTGTTTTTGGAAACTTTTATGTAAAATAGAAAATTTCGAAAGGTGGTATGGGTAGAAACCATAGGCTTAGTTAAGGGGGGGGGGGGCTTGCGGGGTGCTTAGCACCCCCAAAACCTCTTATTAGCATCCCCAAAATTTACAACCCTCCACCCTATTAAGCGTAGTTGAGGAGCTTGCAAACAAAATTTCTGGCCATATACTGAATAGAGTCTAGAGCTTAAATACACCTGAACTTGACTGCCTAACTACGCATATGGCAGTAACACCAGGTTCTTTATATACCTATTTATACCTATTAGCAAACCTGCCGTTGGATCTAAATAAAGAGGTAAATGGATAAAGTTATCATCAAAAAAGACATCAAATTATTGCAGTAGCCAGCACGAAAACAGTTAATCGTAGCTGCAGACATCTAATAATAAATGTTTTGGACCCTGTTTGGGAACCCTGAAATAATGAAAATAAGAACAAAATTATGACGGAAACAATAACAACATAATTACTTGCCGGATCTTGACAATCTTGCTCTGTTATAGTTAACAAGATTTCAAATGAAAGATAATTAAGCTACCGATTAGCTCCGCTATTAATATGTAGAAAAAGCCATCGAAAAAATATCTCGACACCGCTTCGCGATCTTAACATCACCGACAGATCGCGAGTAGTACCACGAATAGTACCACGAAGGAGGGGGCAGAACACCGAACAACAACGGAACAGTGGGATAGGCATCAAACAATGCAAGACATGGTTGGTCATTGCTGGTCATACGAATTAGCTTAGCCCGCAACTCTTCAGTATTCCATGTGCAGTGAACCACTAGTGAACTTCAAGTTGAATGCCCTTGCGCGCGCTAGGAACTAGACACAAGGCTAATAATAAAGACGATGATTATGAACTGGAATATGTAAGTACCGAGCGTACCGACTTATTACCTTTAATCTTTATTATTTTCTGTTAGGTGTTTAAGTGCGCGCGTGCTTTTCGATTTTATGAAAGAACACATGATTAATTTTAGTGTTGGAATTGCCGTTATATCATCCGGTGATTTCGAATTAAAGTTGAAAGCTACATATTAAGGTAATTCTTCAAGTTCATCTGATTTTATGTGGTGTACATGCGGTTAACGTTAAGCGCAAATATTATTTTTAAGGGGTAAGTTTCATATTTAAAACTACTTAGGTATGACCTTGTTTGTAGATTCTATATTTTATTTAAAAACACCTTTTTTATTTTTAATAAAATATTAGTTATAAAGAAAACATTGAATGGCTCTTTGATTTTTGACTTTTCTAAAGCAACTTGTAACACGAAGACGTTTTCTTACCAAGTAGTTACTGTTTCTACTTTCTAAATTTATAATTACTTTTTTTATTCAAAAAACCTATAAAATCCTATAAAAGAAAAGCTTACATATGATTAAACCGTGTTAGCGAGACGATTGCCTTTTCAACTGATGATTTGTTCACTCTACCTATAAGTAGTATAATATACATTTTTTTACGGTTGCGTTAATATTATACAGGTGCCCAAACCTTTCTTCGAATTAATTTTAAAAACGGAAAAGCTTAACTTTTTAAATAGCATAACAGGCTGCGTCATTTTGAAGCCCCCTTGAATTTTTGAAAATTCTGATCTAATACTGCGGACATAATAAGAAGTACCAAAAGTCAGATTAGCCTGTGCAGTTTTTGGAATATGCTAAAGGCAGAACAAAAGAGTATTGGCTACATGTAATGTTTCTATCTTAAATATAACCTAAGTTAAGTCATCCCATTCTGCCTTTACATATTTAAAAATTTCTCTTCATTTCTCAGGCTCCAAAATTTGCCAACTTATTTCCTTAAAACTTCTCTGACGTTTCGGTAGTTTTTAAAATTAAAGTATACATAGGTACGTTGAGCAGGGTGTGCCTCGACTAAGTTTAACCCAAAGGTCTTCCCACATCCATTTTTTTGTCGATTTAGATAAAGTGGTGTGGCCTAAGTAACCTAAGCACAAAATGAAAATTCTAGATCAATCGTTTCAAAAGAAAACTTGATTTTACTAATTTTTTTTAGTTTCGGCTTTATTTTATGAAAAATAGCAGTATCAAAATTTTTGATGGCGTATAATCTTCTTTCAAGTCCTAGAAACGATATCTCAGTAGAAATATTTAATATTGTTAAATAGCTTTGATAATCCTGAAAAAAGATTCAAAAATGAGTCTTTCGGCAATTTTTGGTACCTATCTCTTAAATGGTACGTTCAGATACGATGGTTTATAAATTAATTTTAAAGATATTACAATTATCTACAAATCAAAAAAAAAATGCATCTGTTACATCTGTTTGAAAGATATAGGTAATAGAAGGATGAAAAATTCGACCAAAAAAGTATGGAATTAGAATATTGGATATATCCCAATAATTATAAGTTATGGTTAAAACTGTTCATCATTTTCAATAAGTTGGCTTAATTTCAAGCAAAATAAAAAAAATCATCTTTTATCTAGAAAAAAGTCCCTATTATTTTTATTGTATCACATAAAAGGACAAAATGATACATTGAAAATAATTCATTTAAAGGAAATTAAATTAAAAGAAATCAATTTTATATTTTCACTAAGTAATAAAATAAAACTCAAAAAAACTTAATAAGACAGCTATTAAATGCATTTCGTCATAGCGCTCTACGCGATTGGCACTGTCAACACCGTCGCGTCGGCGCGTAATTTGCTTGACATAAAGTCAACTTTTAAAAAATGATGAACAGTTTTAACCATAACTTATAATAATTATTGAGATATGTATTTCACGACATTCTGATTCCATAATTTTTTTGTTCGAATTTTTCAACCTTCTATTACCTGTATCTTTTGAACAGATGTAGTTAGAGAGGCAATTTTTTTTGATTTGTAGAGAGTCGCATTATATTTAAAATAAATTCATAAACCATCGTACTTGAACGTACCATTTAAGAGATAGGTACCAAAAACTGAGGAAAAACTGATTTTTTCATCTTTTTCAGGATTATCAAAGCTATTTAAAAATATCCAATATTTCCACTAAGAAGATATCGTTTCCAGGACTTGAAAAAAGATTATACTCCTTTAAAAATTTTAATACTACTCTTCTTCATAAAATAAAGCTGCCTAATATAAAAAAATAATAAATTCAATTTTGATTTTCAAACTATTGATCTAGGATTTTCATTTTGGGCTTAAATTACTTAGGTCACACCAGTGGCGGATCTACGGGGGGGGGGGGAGCTTCGGCGGCTCAAGATCCCCCCATTGACCGGCCAACAACAACATAACATCATCATTTTGGACTGGACAGTTTAGATTTTTAGTGTTTACTAAGAATGTTCTGTCAATAAATAGATATTTCATACCATAATTAATAAGACCTTTTTTAAACCTTAAGTCTTAAAACTTCTTTGTGAATTTGGGGGTAAATGATGAAGTTTTAGCAACGCTTTAAGCCTAGCCCCTCCCTTTCCTAAGTCCTGGATCTTCCCCTGGGCCACACCACTTTAAAAAAATCTGAAAAAAAAAATGGAAGTGGCAAGACCTTTCGGTTAAACTTAGTCGAGGCACACCGTGCGTGTCATATAGATTATGGACATACAGTCATTAGTTACAGGGGATCAGAAGAAAGTTCAAAAGTGTTTTCTTTGAATGATAATTAAAATTTTAATTCTTTAAAACAATAAAATATCTACATACTAGAATGTAACAAATATATCTAGAAAAAACTGTGTTTTTTTACCATAAGTCATAACTCCAAGAAAAGCAAGAATATTTTACAAGATTTCTCTTTCATAAAAAATTGTTTATGGTAATATTTTCTTCCTTGTTTTAATCATTCGTCTAAAAACAAAATAAAGTTTTAAAATAAGAAAGTTAATGATAATTTATTGGCAGCTCAAACAAAAGAACAATCTTAATGATATACAGGTTGTTGACGCAAATAATTCGGGCATTACCGACCATTAACGTGCTACGACCGACGGCGACGGTCGACCTGTACTAATCCGCACAGAGTCGGCAGAGTAAATTTGAGATAATTTTAAAATCTAACACAAAGACTTTTGGGCTTACACAGAAAAGAATAAAGATGGGTTCGGGCGCTATTCAGTCCTGGCCAGAAATACACAAAGCAAATGGTTAAAGTTTTCTAAAGGTTCTTAGTTCCCATAAAAAGTCACCCACCGTGACGCAATCTGTATATATTTTCATAATCACTCTGCACTGTCAGCAGAGCGTAAAGAGCGTAATAAAAGCTTAGTTAAAACTCAAACAATGAACTATGCATAGGACTGATCTTTATAGGTATGTACTTCGTCCTTAGTAGGGCTGTATTATCCACTAGGCAATCTAAGTTATCGCCTAGGGCGCCGCGAAACAAATAACAACGAGGTTTAAACGAAAATGTGGTTCAATAAAAAGTATTCATTTCGTAGGCGCCTTTTGATTATTAGCCTAGGGCGGCGAATTGTTTCAATCCGGTTCTGGTCCTTAGTCAACTTTCTTTTGAGTTTCATACCACAAAAAATCGGAACTCTTGTTGTATAGAGTTGTCAGTCAATTATGCGTCTGTCCATGTAAAACAATACTATTTCTGACCAATTCTTTCTTGTGCGTGTACATTATGACTATGAGTATCAAATAAAACCTAAAAACATATTAACAGCGGTGGATGTCCTAAGAGTAATATATCTTTGAACTGGATTTTCCAGTTATAGATTAAAGTACAAACCTAACTTTAACTGTTAGATTGAGCAAAGCCAGGCCAACATTTTCTTGTTTAAACTACAGACTGTGATTTACCATAACTGTAAAAGTAGCCTAAGTGATTAAAAGGGCAATATACCTAATGCCCAGCTATTATAAATAATGACAAACACGAAGGGAAAGTTAAATAAATTCCATGTTGTCTATTGGTAATTTGTCATACTGACTGGTAATTATGAATACTGCTTTAATTTTGCCGGGCAAAGTAATATTTTGATCAATGAAGAAAGAAGCCTAAACACAGCTAAGCAAATTTGACCAGACTCATAAAAGGCGAATACATATGTGTGAGTTTGACCAGTTTGTTTAGATTTGCACAGGATCTTTATATCTTTTTTTATTAGCACATTCTAATTATATACGGCCAGATTGTCCAACTTTAGCCCGGTCTAAGTTAACAATCAAAAGTTTTAAACTAATAAGTGTAAGAATAAGACGACTAACTTTTATACTATGACTTTGTTTTTTTTTCGCAAATGTATAAAGAAGAGGGTTGTTTTAATATGTAGTTTCCACAATAATAGAACTAAATTCATTCTAGCACCACGTTCCAAGATGAAAATCATTTAAAAACCAAGCAAATCGATGATGACATATTAAAATAACTATTAGGTTTGCTCAGGCTTTATTATTGTTTAACCAAATTATTACATGACTATAGCCAGATCAAAGACCAGTCAATATAACAAATAATAAACACACAATTCCAAATTTATTATTTATAATGACCGGACATTATGTACATACCTATATTGCCCTTTATAATCACTAAGTGCATAAGGTATCGATATTATCTATTACGAGCTATTTTTAAATAGTGTTTTACAATTTCATAAAATGCTCTAGAAAGTTTAAAAGTTTCCATCGCTGAAATGAACTTGCAAGTCCGTTTATTATCACGTACTTAAATACTTAAAGTGCCGGACTGAAGATAATGACCTAGTTTTTCGAGAAAAACGAACAAAAAGCAATTTACGTTTTTTATGCGTGTTTTGTTGAGACGACAAGATGGTCCGTTTAATTGCAGATGGATCGGTGATGCTGAAAGGATACCAACGATAATGTATATCTCTAGAGGTACAACTTATTAATTAGTGATCTTAACATAATTTTAGTTTTAAGAAAAACACACGATGCGTTATAAGCAGAGATACAACAATTCTGCAGAAAAACGGAACAATTCCGCGACATAATTTAGGAAATCTGGAAAAAGCTTCTATTATTCCCAATACATTTAAAGAATTCATATACGTAGGTGTGTAACCTTTTGACAAAACAGAAGACAGTAATGTTCTGTTTACTTATTTTGAGTAACTTGCGTACAAAAATAAAAGCTAGCACTAAAAATTAAATCATTAAAATTAAAAATGTTTTTAAATTAAAAAAATCCAGAAATATTTTCATTTTGTTGCAAATTTGCGACGCACTTTGTTTAAAAAGCATAAAGTTAAATAACTGTCAAAGATACTACGGTGAGTATCTTGCCCCGGTTTTTTTCACAAAAATAAAATATACTATACAGTAATATACAATACATAATACTTTTGAACGTTCCAGCGACGGCAGCTGTTCATCGGTGAGCACTAGGTTATGAGTTAGTAGTGGTTCACTTTTCTAACAAGGCGCCACCCAGTCTGTATAATTTGCTTTAAGTGAAGTAGAATTCCCAGACTGGGAGATGAACTCTAAGAAAAGAAGATGTTAAAATAAAAAAGCAGTTTACCATTGACTAAATTTAATAAGTATACTAGTACTTATTTAATTGAAAAAAAAAATTATTGAATACTAATAAAAAATAACGTTTCTGATTGCAGAATTTCAATTCTTAAAATACCCCCACCCCAAGTTAATTACGCATTCGCATGGTTGATTGGTTAATCAAATTGACACGCACAAAAAAATATAGCACTAATAAATCAGAAAAGATTTACAGAGGAGAATAAATTATGAAATTTATGTCATTTTAAATTAGGTATTAATACGCATAAAAATTATAAAAATAAATATTTAAGGCATGGCTGGTCATATTTGAGTGATGTTAGTTCATACAAATAGTTGGAATATACTGGCCTTTGCTATGAGCATATTTCTTTGGCAGGAAAAGATCCATAAATGTTTGTCCGGAATTTCTCAGGAACTAACCATGAAACACGTATTATTCAGGCAGGAAACATCAGTAGGTAGGAGGAAAAATGTACTTGAATATTGTACGCACCAGTGTGTACCCCAACAAAAAAACTCTCAAAGATATTTTGAGAGTTTTTGAATCAAAATAGGCATTTCTTGACGAAATTACAGGAACTTGAAGGTAGATAAAGGCATATTCTAATGAAAGAACGGAATGAAGAATGAAGGCATGGAGGAAAACGACTAATATACAATCTTCATCATTCAGCATCAGCACAGTGCCCAAAAAAACTGTTAACAAGGAAATAGAAACTCTTAAGACGAGAAAGAATCATTCTATAATAAAAAACACTTAAGATACACAAGCCCATTCTGGGTTAAGGGATGGTTTTCGTGTGTAAAACACCACACTCGACACACGGATTTGCAGGAAGTGTCTCTCTTAACAACAGGAAAAAAGCCTTTTTGACAATCCCGCTCAGAATGCTCTGAAATGGTAACTTTATGTTGATTTATTCCAAGTTAAAAAAGGATAGCATTCAAAAACTACATTGTATATGCATATTAACGTAAACACTCAAATTTCATACCAAAAAAGAGATACGCACTCCATTATATTGATTTTTTCACGATATTTTTAGCATGTAAATAATTTCAGAACTATGGTATTACGTTATATATATTTCTGGCGAATGCGCTAGATAACTAGACGGTACCCATGTATTAACTTAAAATTAAATGTTTCATAAATTTACATAACTTTATAGCGAAACGCTACAATCTTTGACTATGTACTTACCGCTTAAGAATCAAGAGAAAAGAAAATTAAATTAATTAATAAGGCAAGCCAAAGAAAACACGATGTTTTGGGTGAAGCAAGCTGTTGCAGAGCGCGTGCAAATTAGCCCTTAGCTCAGTTTGCCGGATGGGTTCAATTAGGCGCCACCAGTTTTTTAAACCAACGCGACACAAACTGGAAGTCGTCTTGGTAGTCTAGGAACCTGCTTCACACACAACAATCTTGCGCTTCATAATTTACAACAAAAACATAAGGCATAGTGAGCTAAATAAAATCACGTAACGCACTTAACCCTGTACAGGGTTGTGATAAATTAAGGAATAAATTCAATATCTCCCAAATAAAAAAAAAATAACTAAAAACCCTCGGGCACTTCGATTTAGTTTTATTTTTGTGCATATTCTAAAATTATTTTGAATTATACAGGGTGATTCAAAAAACTGCACAACTTTCAACTGTGATTTTTTTTAATGGAACATGGCTGATTTGAATTCTCACTAGTAATACCACTAGAGGTCAAATTATTTCCGGAAATTTTTTCGAACTCATGAATATTTTGAAAATTTTCTAAAAATATTCATGAGCGAGAAAAAATTTTCCGGATTTTAATTTGACCTCGAGTGGTATTCGGTAAGAAAATTCCACACCGAATTGTGGTTGAAAATCAAATATTTTTAAAATTTATTTTATTTTATATTATATAGGCCTTCAAATTGGTAACTTCTTATTGTAGTTGAATGGGAATACTATTTCAAGATAGAAAATAGTATATTCTTCAATTTTACATAAGTTTTGAGTAACTACAAGTGGTAGAAAATTGTTTTTTTTTGCGTTTTTATTAACGTGCGTTAGGCGCGCTTTAATTGTATAGAATTCATAATCAGTGTCAGCAAGCATCAATCATAGGAGGCTGTGATCATTGTATTTTGACATTTCAAAACATTAAAAAAATTCGCGTTTTGTTGCACTAAAGAATATTGCACAGCCAGTAAAACCAACAAAATTCATTGTTTAAAAAATGAATAGATTTGAAAATTATACTATATGCAAAATATGCGTGAAATTGTCTGATGTAATGATCAATCATCGTACCATGACTTATTTACTTGCATTAATAGAGGATTGTGACTCCAATTTCAAGAAAGAAAATTTGTTCCGAATTGTTCACGAATATTTGCATCTAAACTACGCAAAATTCAAAGTGTTGAATGGGAAAAAGGTGAATAAATTAGTTTCTAAATATTATATATATTTTATTAGACATAGACACTTAATTGAAAATATTCAAAGTCCTGCATTTTCGACATTAAGAAAAGAGGAGGTGTCCGAAGAATATAGAAAACATCTTAGCTTTGTAATTAAAATATATCAAAACTAAATATTATGTGAAAAAATAAAAACCAGTTTGTCAAAAATGGTCAGTTATTGTAAACGTCAAAAAATTTCCAGTATAATTCGCTGTTGGGTACCCCAGGAGAAAAAAATTTTCACTAAAATACCTCCGTTGCTATGGTGATCTGTCAACATAACGTATTTTGATTGGTTTAAAATTATAGGTGTGGAATTTTCCGTAAAATTCTAGGCAAATTTCATATCCCATAACCTATAACTGAAATTGACAGTTTTCGAGATATTAACATATGAATGTCAAATTTGATACTCATTAAAAAGATGTAAAATGAAAATGATTTAACTTAGGGTAAAGTTGTATGTTCTATCTTAGATTTTTATAAATTAAAATTTGACGTTTCAAATGTCAAAATTATTCAACAATTGAGAAATATTAATTCACGCAACAACACAAAAAATTAAACAAATCTACTACTTTAGTAAGTGTTGAAAGTAGCCACTATCTTCAGCTCTGCAGTACCTTAGACGGTTAAAAAATTCCTGTTGAACATTAGTAACTACATCAGGCTGAATGTTTCTTATTAGAGTAAGAATTAGATCTTTAAGAATTTCAATAGTATCGAGTTTACTTTTGTACACTATGTCCTTATAATCAAAAAAATCTAAGGGACTTAAATCCGGCGACCTTGCCGGCCACTCTATTGCACCACGTCGCTCTATCCATCGCCCTGGAAAAGTGTTACTTAAATATCTTCTGACATAAGATAAGCCACATAATGGGGAGGCGCCCCGTTCTGTTGATACGCCAACAGTTCACTTGGGAGGTCAGGATCGTTTCTGAGCCATTTTTTCTTAAATTTTACTCACTACAGATTGAGTTATGGGTTCCCTACGGGGATATTTGTTGTTATACATTTCACAAATTTTCTGTTGTGTTCTGGTCTTATCACTAGTACCAAGCATTATTAAAATTTCGATTATCTCCTCCGTTAAACGCATAGCTAATATTTGGATTCACAAGAGCAGCAATATTTTTTTGCAACTATTGACAGTGCCAATCATTAAAAGTCATATCTAAGATAGAACATACAACGTTGCCTTAAGTTAAATCATTTACATTTTTCATCTCTTTAATGTATCAAATTTGTCATTCATATGCTAATATCTCGAAAACTGTTAATTTCAGTTATAGGTTAGGGTATACGAAATTTGGTTAGAATTTTACAGATAATTAAAATCAGCCAAAAAATTGGCGTGTTCCATTAAAAAAATCAAAGTTGACAGTTGTACAGCTTTTGTGAGTCACCCTGTACAATTCAGAATAATTCTAGAACATGCGCAAAACAAAACTAAATCGACGTGTTCGAGGGTTTATAAGTTAATTTTTTGATATTCGAGATATTG
The DNA here is from genome assembly GCA_963971165.1 of Philopedon plagiatum. NCBI lineage: Eukaryota > Metazoa > Arthropoda > Insecta > Coleoptera > Curculionidae > Philopedon > Philopedon plagiatum. The sequence continues at coordinate 118,844,556 of OZ020190.1, forward strand.
AATTGATTCCTTAATTTATCACAACCCTGTATATATTTATACATCAATAAAAATTTATGTAAAAAATATTTTTTAAAAACAAGCTTTTATTATTTAGATAGACTATACGAAAAAAAATAATTATAGTTTTTTATTGGGGCAATGCTGAATGCTATTCATAAGTGGACGTAGTTCGCGTGGGTGGATCCCAATAAAAGTAGAATCAGAGCTGATACCCATGTCAAGCGGGTTGTAAGAAAAGGGGAATCCGCCATCTTGTAGCGTCCGCCATATTTAGTTTAGAATGACGTCACATGGCTTATCCTATTGTACTCGTCAAACCTTTTCATTTCATGCCCCTGCCAGGGGAATCGTGAAGAAAACGATAATCCGTTATCTTGGGGTGTCCGCCATATTGGATTTAGAACACTATTAGCAGTACTATATTGCATCGTCGACGGACTTATACACGTGTGCAAAATTTCAAAGCTCTAGCTTAATTGGAACTAGTCGAAATTTTGATTACGATATTTGACCTAAACATACTACCAAGCATATGTACATACATACATACGTACAAACATACATACATGCATACAAAGAAACTAACAGGTGAAGTTAAAAAAAAGCTTTTAAAAAATAAATTAAGTAAATAATTAATTAACAAAAAAAATGTTGAGGTGATTCCTCAAAAAAAGAAAAAAAGAAACTTCCCTTGGAAAGCTGTCCCTTCGGGAAAGGTTCTCTGGGGAGATTTTGGTCCCCACCAGAAAAAGTCTGGGTAAATTTTGGTCTCCTCCGGGAAAAGAAAGGCAGGAAAAACCCTCCGTGGAAGGTTTTAGATGCTTAGCTTGACAAAACAAACATAAAAGGGGCTGTCCCAAATACGCTAAGTATCCCGTGCCACATAGAATATGGTGATGGCTCTTTTTGGCATCGACTGAAGCTACAAATAAATCCCTACATAGGGCAGGCAAAATTCACTACAAGAATTAAAATTTCGGTCTCAGGCTTGATCCAAAAGTGCCCTAAAACGGCACTAACCCGAGACCGATCTCTTCGTCGGCGGCCAAAATGGAAAATAAAGATCGTTCTCTGACGAACAAAGAAGTCACTAAATCACCAAATCTCTAAGCGAATAGACGGCGCCGTCAAAACTCGACATGACACCACTGACAGCAGTTCGAATGTCAAAAGAAAATGTAAACAAAAGCAAATATTTTTTGTTCAGAAGAAGGTAGGTAAAACCAGTCAATTAGCGATAACTAAATTAAGTGCAACTAGGAGTGAGGCAAACAAAATGAAATTCAGGGCCAAGAAAAAAAGGTTAAATTAAATTATGGATCCCTAAAGCATAGACTAAATAATACCTAGACGAACACTGCCGTGCAACGAAAAGCGGGTCCCCCTTGAGACATTTGGTGGATTTACTGGTTTATGGTTTAAAATTTTGTTTGTTAGATATGTATACTATATATCTACATGTATATATAATGGTGGACAAATAAACTTTTAAACCATAAACCAGTAAACCCACCAAATGTGTCAAGGGAGACCGGCTTTTCGGTCTATTCGAGTGTCTGTCTATATTCTTTATAGTCTCTGCCCTAAAGCAAGTACTAGTCAGGGAAATGAGACTTAGACGAGATAAAAGGCGATCAGTTAAATTAAAACTTCTCGTACCTAAATTGGAGACAAGGTAAAAATAAACTTATACAGCGTAATCGTAGCATAGAGGCACTGCAAATACAACAAAGGTAGGAATTAAATAGGCATCTTTTAATAAGAGTAATTAGTGAAAATAGGCAAAGCACTGTGACAAAATTAAACTGTCACAAATTAAAACCAACAAAAACATTCAAATGTGTAAAATTTACTTGAAAAGAAAATATTGTAATATTATTGTCTGTATGAATAACAGCACAGTTAGTTTAATTTAACAATTAATAAATATTGATTTAAATAATTCAATCGAGTTAATCCGATCGGTTATATCCACGATACACTTACAACGGTATGCTACGCTATGACGTCACTACGAGGGAAAATCCTAAATTAACTAGACGCTTGTACCCCTTGTACATAAGTACCTACAGGTCAGTTTATTGTCGGGTGGTGTGTTCAGTTGACGTTTATTAAAATATTACAGGTCAGTTTATTGTCGGGTAGTGTGTTGAGTTGACGTTTATTAAATATTATTGTCATATTCATTTGCTCAGATAAGCGCCTAGTCAATTTAAGATTTTCCCTCGAAGTGACGTCATAACGTAGCATACCGTTGTAAGTGTATCGTGGTTATATCCACTCTAAACTGTGTTTCTAGGAAAAATGTTCCATGCTTTTTAGACAAGTTTTTATTGTAGTTAAAATTAGAATTACATACCGCCAACATTTCCGTTTTTTATGACGTTCAAGATTTCCGAACAATTTTAAACTCTGATTAAAAGATAGGCATGCTTTTTTTAAATAAAAGGGAAAAATAAATAATTACAATATCATTCCTGTATGGTTTCCAAATCATTATACGAAAATAAAGGGATGTAACTAATTATTTGGATTCTGACTGCGTGATCCTAGGCAACTTTTATAGAAATCATTTTCCTTACAGATAAAAAATAAAAGCAATTTACTATACGTAAAATTCATGCTTTTGTGGATTTTTTGCTCGCTGTATAAATAAATAAAATTTTTGATATGGAAAACGTATTTATTTACTAATGAAAAATTTTTTATATAAAGAATTACCTTTTCTCGAAAAATGAAACATCGGTTATGCCATCCGTAACACCCTGTATTTGCTTCTGTGAGAATGATATTCTCAAAATTGCAAAACATTACATTATGGTGCTTAACTTTGTTTATAACTACTGTGGTTTATGGTAAAACGTGCCAGGAGAAAACTGAAATTTAATTTTTTTATTGCGCTAAAGCATGGATCATGGCTCACACTAATGTACGCATATTTAAGGACAAAATAAATGTGATATTTTTTTAGTTATGATCTGGACATGACTAATTTTGAGACAGTAAGAGTCGATTTTGTAAAATAGGTGAATTAACCAATATAAAATTTCGGAAAAACTAGTAAATCGATATATTTTTTAATTGCTGTTTGGTTTATCGACATTTTTCCGTAAAAAAGATTGCATAAAAACTTGATAAAAGGTATACCTGGTATATTAAATTTTTATTTATTTTTAGATAGTTAGCGGCGTACCCTTTTGCTAATAACAGAAGGGAAAATAAAATCAATTGTTTACCCACTCGCCAAATTTTCTAAATATCAAAAATAAGCGGATATATAGCCTGTTATTCAAAAATAAATATAAGTTAACTAAAAGTTGATATTGAAATTAAAGTAATTCCGAAAATAATTTAAAATCGTAGATATAGACACAAGGAGGAGATACCATAATAATATGTCATATTATGTTTTTTTGGCTTAAGTTTGAAATACCCTGTGGGGTCATTTGACAGAGTAGGAAATTTAACAACTAATTTTGCGTCAAGGTACGTCTTTTCTCAATCATCTCGATAGCTTTATTTTGTTGAAGATGCACGTTTTTAAAGAAGGCGCTAACAATTTAGATTAATTTAACTTCTAGGCGAACCTGTGCTTTTAATCTCAGTCAACATATATCTGGAATATTAATAAACACATACCTAAATGAAATAATAGCAATTATGTTATTCCTCATTCTTTTTCGTCGATAACGGGCGACCACATACCGCTGGGATAGTGGAGAATACGCTAACATCCCATAGGTGAAATGGCCACCGCTCAGATGAAATGACCACCGCACAGATTAAATGGCCACCGCTCAGATGAAATGGCCACCGCACAGATCAAATGGCCACCGCACATATCAAGTCTGAACCTTATCGAACTTTCGGGATATTCGATAGAACAATTCCAAGCCTAATAACCACCTGCCTCTAAAAGGTTTAGTAGATTGCAAAGGGCACTCTCAGAGCAATCTATTCATTCCTCAGGAGGATGTAAGTCATTTGGTGGAAAGTATGCCGAGAAAGATAAGTGCTGTAGGGGTAGTTCCCGATATTAGTAATTGGTATTGGGTTTTGTTTCATTGTTGTGTGTTATTGTTTGTTTAATGATTAAATTGGTAAATTTTGTATAATTTTATGGTTAAAATAAAACATAACTTTATTTATTATTTCACAGACACCCAAAAGAAAGTTTCATGTTCGGGCAAGTTTTTCAAGGTTATGTTGGAATCCTAACCTATATTCGCTGAGAACCACATACTTGAGTATTGATTTTCATCAATTTATCACACGTGCAGTATTTCTCGTGATGTCGGCGAGTTATTTGAGATATATAGCTTTGCATCAGAATGCCGCACCATTTTTTGCTATTTTACTCTATTTTTGAGGTTCGAAAAATATCCTGACCTGATGGAGTAATTCGCATGTCAAAATACATAGGGGTAGGGGCAATAGTCCACCGAATATAAAACTTTTTTTGTTTGCCTGTTATTAGTGTTTAGTTTAAACAAAAAATAAAGCTATGGAGATGAATAATTAAAACATAAATTATTATATAATTTTAAATAAATTTCTTATTAATTTTCCCATTCTGTTAAATGAATCCACAGGGTGTTTCAAATTTAAACCAAACCAACATTTTGTTTCCCTTCGTATAATATGACATATTATGCCGTTTTTTCTTTTCAATTTAAAAACAAGTTATAAAGTGAAAAAATTTATCTAAAAATTGTTTCAAAAATCATTAAAATCCGTCCAAAAAAAAAGCTATCAAACTTTAAAGTTTTCCAAATTTCTAAGATGTCCTTTTTTCGTGCCGGTCACTTTGTTACCATTCGTCACATCAGTATCGGGTATACTTATCATTACAGAACACATTACTAGGTTTATAAAAACTTAATTTATGATTATGCTGTTTCAAGTAAAATTTTGGAAAAAATGCCTCACTCGCCATTTTTTCTAATGCGTGTCATGCCACGCATGAGGCGTGGGGACGCCATGACCAAAAGAATGGACGGACAGTCGCCCCCTAACTCCCTAAATCCGGAGCTTCTTGGTTTAGTCCAACATGCAATTTTTTAATAAACAAGACAGGAAGAATCCTTATATAATTGACGATCTTTGAATAATCGGTGAATTGAAACAATAATAAATAACAAAATTAATGAGTGCGTGGATGAACATCCATTAATTTTTATATTAATACCAATTAAATTGTAATTACGATTAGAATCAAATCAAACTGATTCTTAATGGGATGTTAAACGTTGAGTAATTAATTATATTTTTTGCGTTTTTTACTTTCATCCTCAGGTGTATCTCTATGAATAAAACAATTGCGATGATTCCGATAGAAGAAGCAGTTGATATTTTTAAAACACTGTTCAACTGTTAAATTTTAGTAACATTTATACAAATGTGCACGCATTAATCGACTACCGACGAAATCATACTACAAAGCTTAAAGAAGCAGGATTTCAAGTCTGCATTGGTGCAGCGCGATTCTCCCACTAATTTTTTGCCTATTGGGCGCATAGGTATTATGATTTATGCCTTTGCGAAAACAGACATCCGATTACCCTAATTAGTTACCAGTTGATATCGGATATCTTTTCTTATTCACACCAATCAAAAAATGAAAAATTGTCCACTGATGACTAGTCAGATCGTAGTTTCTGTGGATTATCATGTTTCACAGAACTGGGTGTTTGTCTATTCGAAAATGGTGCCACAGCATATAAGGCCAAGCGCCATTTTTTAATTCGTGCTTCTCATGGAAGAAATATTGGATGGAAATGACAGGTTGTGTCCGCGCTATTCAGTTGTATTGAGATAAACTGTAAGCAGTGTTCACTTTTATTTATGACAACAAACTCCTCTGCCGCCTATTGCATTTACACTGAAACAAAACTTCGTGAATGTTCGCCAACGACCATGAAGAACTTTGCTTATTCTTAAATTCAATCATTAATTATTCCATTGCTACATTATGTCCCTTTCTAACATGCCCATTATGACAAAGACAAGAACATTAATTGTCATCGATGAATTAATTCGCTGAATGTAAAAACGCATCTATTACTAAAAGCATTAAAACCGAGAAAAACGAATTTCCCAGGATCACGTGACCACTGCATTTCTACTAAATATTTGAAAATAAAACAAGCGTCGATGAGGAGGTACAGAAATTGCAAGTAACATTACACGTCTAATTTGACAACCCAAAGTTTTAAACTGACATGTGTAAGAATAAAACAACTAAATTTGATACTATGAATTTGTTTCTTATTGTTAGTTTTTCGCAAAGTAAAGAAAATTGCGTACTTTCGACAATAATAGAACTAAATTCATTTTAGCAACCCGTTCCATGACAAAAATCATTTGGAAACCAAGCAAATCTTTCAAATATCCGAATTATTCATAAGTTTTTAATGACGACTTGTTAACAGTGACAGGAAAAATCTATCAAAACGTAACTGATCAACTATAAGACTTAATTTAATTTAACCCACTACTAAATCTTAAACCTTCTAAATGAATCCGAATGTTTAAGTTTAGATAAATCGCGATATTATGATGTCAGGTTTCAGGAGGCCGCACCGTATGCTTTATGCTTTTTATTTATCATTACATAAGGATCACCCTATATATTATCCTTTACTTGAAAAATCTTTGGTCAAGCTGACTTTCTACACATAAGACATTTTGATTTGTGTTAACAGAAATATGTAGGATACTTTCTCTTGGTCTTATATTATAATATTATGCTGCGGGGAAAACTCCTTTTCAAAATAAAACGAACAAGTTGGTAACGGTGTATATTTACTCGTATCTGATTTTTCGTATTGAAATTTGAAGAATTATTTGTAAAAAAAATATTTGTACTACAAATTAAATAATGGTTTTTAATAGAATTTTTTTATCGGCTAATTTGCTTCCTAAATCTTGGTTATGCTCTTTCTTACCGAATAACCGTTGATTGGAATTGAGTCATTAAAGGGGGGGCGCAATGTCACCTCGAGCTACACAGAAGTACAAACCAAAAAAAAAAAACGGCAATGTACAGGGTGTCCCATTTTCGGCACTTTTGCGGGGTATCTCCCTTATTTTTAAAGATAGATGGTTGCGGTTTTCGCGACAGTGTGCTACTTTTTGATGAAACGAAAAATGGCATAAAAATATTTTTCATGGCCCCCTTCGTTTTTGACATACAGTACGAAATTGATTTTTTTCCATTTTCGGACCCCCCTCGCATTTCAGTTATCTTGTAACTTATAAAAAAAGGAAAAATGGATCCTATTAGAGCTTTCTACGTAGAATCGAGTGGCGTGGTTAGATTTTCATCAGATGTGATATTTTTCGCGATATTAACCAAATAAATGGTTTTTTAAATGGAACACCCTGTATATTTCTTAACCGTTAAGTTTCCCCTTTCGAGAGCTTTTCAAAAATATATAACACTTTATAGTTATTTTTTATTTTTAGCCCTTAAATCGGACTATTAATTTTAAACTTTAATTTTGCGTAGTTGGCCGTGTTTAACAAGTGGTTTAACGTCAATTCAGGTATTTAGATTTAAAAAAGAAACTGGTTAAATCCTGTATTTTCATTAATTTATTAAAATTGGTATTATTTTCAACCTACAACAACACTACTTGTTATCTATATATATATATAAAATCCTAACCAGAACTAAAACTGCTTAGTTTTTAATCACTTGAAAATTAAATTAGTTGTCTTGAATATTAATAGCAAATAAAAGTCAAATTTAAAAACAAAACATACAAAACTTTAGGTACCTAACGAAAAGAGTTAGTCCATTTAATCCATTCTAGCTCTTTTCGTTACCTAAAGTTTTGTATGTTTTGTTTTTAAATTTGACTTTTATTTGCTATTAATAATTCAAGACAACTAATTTAATCTTTAAGTGATTAAAAACTAAACAGTTTTAGTTCTGGTTAGGATTTTCTATATATCTAGATAACAAGTAGTGTTGTAGGTTAAAAATAATACCAATTTTAATAAATTAATGAAAATACAGGATTTAACCAGTTTCTTTTTTAAATCTAAATACCTGAATTGACGTTAAACCACTTGTTAAACACGGCCAACTACGCAAAATTAAAGTTTAAAATTAAATAGTTCGATTTAAGGGCTAAAAGTAAAAAATAACTATAAAGTGTTATATATTTTTGGAAAGCTCTCGAAAGGGGAAACTTAATGGTTAAGAAATATACAGGGTGTTCCATTTAAAAAACCATTTATTTGATTAATATTTCGAAAAATATCACATCTGATGAAAATCTAACCACGCCACTCGATTCTACGTATAAAACTCTAATAGGATCCATTTTTACTTTTTTTATAAGTTACAAGATAACTGAAATGCGATGGGGGTCCGAAAATGGAAAAAAATCAATTTCGTCCTGTATGTCAGAAACGAAGGGGGCCATGAAAAATATTTTTATGCCATCTTTCGTTTCGTCAAAAAGTAGCACACTGTCGCGAAAACCGCAACCCTCTATTTTTAAAAATAAGGGAGATACCCCGCAAAAGTGCCGAAAATGGGACACCCTGTACACTACCTATATCATAATGGACGAAATATCCAAACCTGTTCTTGCGAAAACAGAACGGTTTGTCATCCTAACTTACCAATACCAATATTCTAGCATTTTTTTAATTACTTATACCTTCTGTCCATTTGGACTGATATATGAAAATTTTTCGAAAACACATTTTTTCGAAAATATATTTTCTCGAAAACAGAACTTTTTCAATAATACAGATAGGTATTCTAAAACTGGGGAGGGATGTTTTCGAATAAATTTTTTTTCTGAAACCAACTTCGAATTTTTTATCTTTTTGTAACTAAATTTTTTCAAGAACACATGTTTTTAGAAAGAATATTTTTCAAACATTGTTTCAAAAAAATATCTATTTAAAAAAACTTCTGGGAAATGTATTTTTAAAAAAATATATTTTCGAAGAGGCTGTTTTTCAAAAAAATTTACTTAATTTAGCATCAAAAAATATATTTGTTGAAAAAATAAACAGCTAAAAGAGTTGATCATCCTAGCTTACATGCGACAGGACAAATTGTTTGATTAACATGGAAGTGTAAATATTGTAGCTTTTAGTTATTTATGTCTTCTGCTCATTTGGGGGGATATATGAGTACTTACGAAAGTACAATTTCTGTAAAACCAATTTTTCAAATTTTTTTAAAGCACTTTTCAAAACTACGTTTTTTTTCAGAGAACATCTTTTTCGAATTTAATTTTTTTCGGATAGTATTAATTTTTTCAAGCAACGGCTTTTTGAAAAAGTAATTTACGAGAAAGTAACGTACCAAACCTAAGGAAACCTAATCAAACTCAAAAAAGGTTCGTTTGGGTTTGTTCAGGATCTTTTTTCGTTTTTTTTTATTAGTATTCTCCAAACTACTAGAATTCGTAATATATATATTTTCAAAAAATGTACCTGTTTTAAAAATTATTTATTTGGAGACATTTTTGAAAAAATTTACTTTCGAAATACGGGTTTTTGGGGAAAATATTTACAAACTCTTTCATAAATCCAGTTTCTAAAAAGCATCTTTGAAAAAGCGGTCTGGACATTTGTGAAAAATGTAGGTTCGAAATATGTTTTCGAGAAAATATTTTTGAAAAATTTTAATCCATTTTCGAAAAAACTGTTTTTTGAAAAAATTTACTTTCCATAGAATGCTTTTGAAAAAAAATTATTGGGTTATTTGTTTCGTTTAGAAGGCAAAATTATCCGACGCAAATTGTGATAAGATCGCAGTGAGATGTATAAGGAATGTTTTCAGAAACAATCTAAGATCATGTAAATCCAAAATTCCAAAAAAGGCTTGAATTTTTTATATTACATATTAGTATTGATCTATTATTCATATTTTTTTGGTATAATTTATTTCAAAGACCTTACATAGACGGCAAAATGTTTGTTTTTGTTTATAATAGTTTGCAGAATATGTAGAAATGGTTAATATTTATGTTACAATATGTATTTTTATAAAATTCCTATTGAAATCCTTTTTGTACAAAACTGTAGAGGGGGTGCGTGGCCCCTGCGCCCCCTAAATCCGCCAATGCATTAAATACAGGTACACACATGAAATCTGGATCGGATATACAGTTCGAGTTGGTAATGGCTGTACGTTCATTTTAGGCAATCCTGTATTTAGCCCAAAGCTTTACATTCCATTCAGTAATCCTGTTTTCAGTTCCATAAAATTAAAAAGAGAAATAAAGCACTCTTCATTCCAACATTATTTTTTTTTCTAACAAGTATCGAATCAAGAGCTTGATAATAGACACAGATCTATGCACCTATCCCTCTCGCAAGATCTCCAGTTAGTCTTCGAATGAGGTGCCAAAAACCTTGTTAAGTTCACGCCCCCAAAAACCCCGTCTTGCTCCTTGTCACGCAAAAAATCCAGCAACCCACCCTATCCACATAAATGACCAAGCCCTGCAAAACAAAGAAATGTTCGATCTTGTTGGCATCGCTTTCGAACATGATCTCAGCTGGTACAAACACATTACTTCAATGGCCACATCAGCAGCTAAAAAGCTTGATTTTCTCTTTCTAGCCAAACAGTACTTTTCCCCTCCAACTTTCACACTGTCTATGTTTCACAAATAAGACCTAACCTACAATACTGTTCTCACATCTGGGGAGCAGCATCACCTTCAGCTCTTAACACCCTTCTTTCTTCTATCCGAAAGAGAGCCTACTCATAATGCAGTGTTAAAAATTTGTCCAAATACTAAAATTACAGGCTGTCAATTTCACCTAACCCAAGCATGGTGCAAAAAACTTCACAATGTAGGTTTAACACAGGAATACAAAGACAAGAATTCTGAGATTGAAAAGTGACTTTATTATTGTTTTGGTCTTTTATAGCTCATTTCAATCCTAACTAATCCAAAAAACTTTGTTCCATCTTCCATCCGCTTTAGCTCAACGCAAAATCTCTGTCTGGACCGGAACTGTACTAATTTGAAATACTGCATCCGATCGAAAAAATCGCAACCGAGCACATTGCCTTTTTCAAGTGGATAAAGCTGCAACCCATCAGTTCCATGCCTTCGAAACTGACTGATATATACATACTGATTTTTAACAAGTTTAAAAAGAGTTGTTAGTATCAATATATAATAAAACTTTTTGATGTAGACAAAGACAATACGATTTTTGGGTTGTGAGATTATAATTTTTGTATACTAGACTTACGTCAATTTGTTTTTATTATGCTTAGAATTAATTAGTCGTCAGTTGTTGGTTAAAAGAATAATTAAAAATAGTAATAAATGATTAACAACCAGTGGAATTATAATCGACTAAAAATTAATAAGCGATTTAAATGTATCAGTTTAAAAAAACTCATAAATAGCTAAATAAATCAAAAATTTAATTAAAAACTAATGAATTCTTAATTTGGTCTTTATATTAGAAAATTTATTAGGGGAATTAAGTAACACCGTGTTTTATTCTTAATTAAAGCTTTATTTTAAATATTTTTAAATGTGTTCTCCTCTGAAGTAAGATGAACTTTCTTTCAGTCATCCTTCAAAAAGTTTAATATATTATACGCCCATAAAATTCATGAAACAAATTTCTATGGGTTTATAATAGTCATTTTATAGCTAACATTTGCTTGTAATATCATAAATGTTACCGCCTGTTGTCATCATATTTATTTAGGATATTTATCTTGTTTCAGGTCAAAACTCTGTTAATTTCCGCTGGAAATTAAAACAAGATGGACTGTTTTTGTTCGAAGCCCATACCGGTTCACTGCAAAATTGTGTTTTTAGATGAATCGGAACTCGTACATGAATTACAAAATAACAGTACAGGACAGGCTTTGCTTGACATTGTATTTCGTCATCTAAATCTGCTTGAGACTGCTTATTTTGGACTAAGATTTTTAGATCATAATGGGCAGACCCACTGGCTGGATCCGACGAAGAAACTCAGCAAACAGATAAAAGGGCCCGATCCCCACACGATGTACTTTGGAGTAAAATTTTACGCCGCTGATCCGTGCAAGCTTTTGGAGGAAATCACCCGCTACCAATTTTTTCTGCAAGTTAAGCAAGATGTTTTGCAGGGCAGACTGTTGGTCCCCTTCGACTTGGCAGCAGAATTAGGTGCTTATATTCTTCAATCTGAGTTGGGTGACTACGATCCGAGACGTCACGGTTACGGTTATGTGTCCGAATTTCGTTTTCTTCCTAATCAAAGTGTCGAGTTGGAAATGCGCCTAGCCGAACTGCACCAAACCTTAATTGGGCAGATGCCTGCTCAAGCAGAACTCAGCTATTTAGACAAAGTGAAGTGGTTAGAAATGTACGGTGTCGATTTACACCCAGTGTTAGGTGAAGATCATGTCGAATATTTCCTCGGTTTAACTCCTAGTGGTATCATAGTGCTTCGAAACAAAAATACGGTGGGGAACTACTACTGGCCTAGGATAACTAAAATATATTTTAAGGGTCGATATTTTATGTTACGAGTGACTGACAAAAACAATGACGAGTGCACTTATGGATTCGAAACACCTTCCAAGTCTGCCTGCAAACATCTGTGGAAATGTTGTGTTGAACATCACGCGTTTTTCCGATTGGTGCAAGTTACTCCCGCCACGCCGGATATATTTGCCCTGGGATCTAGATTCAGGTAGGTTGTAATTACGGCTTTACCTGAGGCAGAGAAAAAATTAGATTAGTCAGCAATTTAGAGATACTAGACGAAATTTATCTTATAACTAATAACAGCACGCTCTTTAATGGGATGTCGGGCTTAATAGAAAATTAGATATCCTGGAAATCCATTTTTTCTTTTTTTTATTTTTTTATCTTGATTAAATTTTTCTGACCCTGTCCTTTTTAACATGCGAACTTAACTATTATAATAATATGATATGCTACCAGGATATGATTAAATAAACAGTAATACCAAATGCTGTTGATACACCGAACTCCCTCGACATGGGCGTAGACGCGGGGGGGGGGGGGGCATTGAAAAAATGGCAGAATTTTTGCTCAATCGATTAAGGTGCTTTTAAGAAAATGTCAACACTTGGGGTTCGTTGTAAAGTTACCACCAAAGGAAATCCGCACTTCCCCCCTTTAAATTCTGATAACATATTTTTTCATTTTCGATCTAGATTTTGGCTTCTTTTAGTATAAGAATAACGGGCAATAAGTTGCTTATTTCTCTTATTCTCGTGCCTATTTCCGAGTATTTATTCTTTTTTATCTAGTATCTACCCTTTATTTTTATGCAAAGTGTAAACTTCACTTTTCTCCCTAAATTCTTGACTTATTTTTGATATGTAAAACATTTTGTTGCATGCCACACTGTCGAATATAGTCTAGAATTCAGGTGCATGTTGGTTTTACCTTTCAGTCTATTATACAAACCTCTGTGTGAGAATCGCGCGTCTCTCTCCAGAATGTAAGATTTTAATAAGGAGTAGTAAATTAAAATGCAGTATCAATATTTATTTTATCAAGTAGAACTTGACCCACAGTATCCCTTCAAAACTAAAGAATATTTTTTTAACAACATTATGTAGATACGCAACTATATACAATCTAGGTGCCTACTGATTTTTTTAAATAGAGGTGATATAACTAATACTTTTATACTACTTTAAAACTCAGTCAGCAGTAAGAAATTGCTCTTTTCAGTAGAGTCCTACCGAACCTTCGCTTTCGGCTTCGGCCACCTTCGGCCAAAAATCGCATCTTCCGTTAAATATTCGGCTTCGGCCAAAATGGGGCAGAGGGTTTTGCAAAAACCGAATGTGAAACAGGCGCACGAGTTCGGGTTGATGTCGGGTGGTGATATTACATTTCTTTACAAAAAAAAAACAAAAAGACTGCTTTTTAAGTTATAACAAATTAATTCCAAAGTTAAAATTTATTTACATAATCTGAAATGTTCATTTACGAGTACCTACTGGTGAACTCAAACAGAATAGTTCCTTTTTTTGTCTGCTTGATTTTAATTCATTCTGTTTCTACAGGTAAATGCTTGGATATTAGTAATAATCGCTGGAAAAATCAATGACTTAGAAGTATTTAAAAACCAAAAAAAATATCGATTAAAAATTTTTAAAAAAGTATTTTGAAACATTCGGCTTCGGCCGAAGGTAATAAGAAAGCCGAAGTTCGGCTTCGGCCACAAAACTGCGCTTCGGTCGGACACTACTTTATGTACCTATGAACTGGTACTTTTAATAAAGAGAAAAGAAAATTAAAACAGAACAGATTTAAAACATTAGTAAGAAAATACTGCGACTCTGTTAGTTTAAATGACGTAATTTTATGTGAACATTAGTTACAAAATTTTATTTGAATGTGGTAAATTAATGGACAGAACGAGAACTAATGAAGAATTTTACAGTTTGTTTTATATTACTTTAAAAAGCTCACAACATTTTACGATATTACTAAACAACTAAAAAAGAGACGCAAATACCGCTATAGCCACTGGAACAATTTTACCAGGCTTACGAGTTAAGAGGGTCAAACAACCATATTAAATATTAGTTTTGTTTTCCGTACACAACAAATAGTACTATAAAGACGGAATAATAAAAACAAAAAGTATTGGTAACATACAGGATGTGACAAAATTTCAGTTACAAAATTTGTAGTCGATTCTTTGCTAAAATCAAAACAAAAATCCCATCAAAAAGGTCCGAAAACGCTTCGTTATTGAGATAAGAAGATTTAAATTTTATTTTGGGGTTTCTTATTTATTTTACGTTTTCAAAGACTCGAACAAGAAAGTATAAAACAGGAGTGTTGTTTGTTTACAAAAATATAGTCAGTGTTGTCGCAAAAAAATCAAAAGGATCGTAACCACCAAAAAATCAAAAAATATCACCCTGTGCCCTGTAGATTATTTTGAATGATAATAAGTACCTAATAATAACATTTGATCTATATATATATATATATATATATATATATATATATATATATATATATATATATATATATATATATATATATATATATATATATATATGCCTTCAAGTCAAACAGCATACAGGGCAGGCCAAAAAATATAACCGGTCAAGAGTAAAGTACCCTTATTTCGAAAAAAACAGAAAAACGTTATTAAGAAAAGTGGTTTAGAATTAAAAGATAGGCCCAAATACAAAGTCATGGCCTTCCATTCAGAGAAAATATATTTTTTGAAAATTTTATTAAATTTATTTGTAAAATTTATTTAGATTTATATTTTGTTAAGTCACCAAAAACTTCATGTCTGTTGCAATGATATTACACACAAGTTTCCAATTTCGCAAATATTGTTAAAAATAATGCAAATACTTTTGTAATAATAAAGTGCATGTATTTGCCTTATTTTTAATAATGTAATGTCGTTGCAACAGACATGAGGTTTTTGGTTACTTAAAAAAATACAAATCTAAGTAAATCTGACACACTTGCTTCAATTTGACAAAAGTCTGAAAAGTGATTAGACTGTGGTTCATTTGAAAATGTATTATAGCTGAATATAAAGGAAATTATTATCTCGTATAATTTAAAAAGTTCTTTGTTACATACTAAACACATCACGTGTGATCCCGTGAACTGCAAATTCGGAAACCCGTAAGAACTTTTTTACTACCCACACGACGTAAGGACTTCTTACATTTTGTGTTAGTCATAATAACCTTATTATAATGTACGTACACCCGCAAATAAAACAATCCACAGCGATTCACGCTGCCACACTATACACCTGCGACGCACCACTCACAACTAGAAGATTCTGCTCTTGAACCAGAAAATATATTACCCTCTGTAAAAACTCTAATTGTCACCGGGCGGTAGTGTTGCCAAACGTTGGCAACACTGCCGGGTGGTCTTCAGTACGTGGTACGCGCGATACGACGACGCCAACGCGCGATGCCCTGGATGATGCCGATGGCACGACCCTTCCAACGTACCAAAGACGTCATACACGGACAAGTTCGCTACGCGGTAAATTACAAGGGATCTTCCACTGTCTTTTAGTTATTTTACCACACCGTTTCACCTGGTAAACATCGCCAGCCGTCTCCTGGTGCATATTATACAATTTTTATCTGAAGATGACTGGAAATGTTCATCAGTTGAAACGTTGTGATACAATACATAAAGACAATGCAATCCCAAAACACATCTCTCATTTAGGTTTTAACGGCTGTTGAACACTTGGGGCCCACGCCTAGCACTTTTTGTAGGTTAGACCATTTCTGCATAACACGATTCACTTCCTTACATAATGTAAAGAATTTTCCATCCTCGATAGGCCAGATTAGAGATTTGTTGTCATTTATTAGGGATATGTTTGATATACATCCTACGGCACCTTTATCTTGACGCTACTGAAAGTGAATTAGGAATTTCGTACTGTATACATAAGGCGTGTAAGAATACAAGAAACATAAACCTACTCAAAATATCCTCGTCTTGCCGTCACACATTTTCTCCAACGATTTGGCCACTCATCGATCGCGGTACGCACTACATCCAGTGGTATCGATCCTGCTGCTTTGGCCAAATCTGCTTCTAATGACTTGATGTTTTGGTGGGGCTTACAGCAAGCCTTCTCCAACACACTCCATAGCCGGTAGTCCAATGGATTCAAATCGGGACTCTCTGAAGGCCAGTCTTCAGCACTAATGAACCCAGGTAAGTTGGCTGCCAGCCAACATTGTGCGCTTTTCGCCTTGTGGGCCGGCACTGAGTCTCGTTGGAACACTCAATGTTTTCCGTCGAACAAGGTGTGACTGAGTGGCTTCACAACCTTGTCTAAGATGTCGTTTTGATAGGTGATGGATTTAGTTTTGACACAGTTTCTTCACAAAAGTGCAGCTAAGTTGCTCCTTCAAATGCCACCCCCCACCAAACCATTACTGCAGCTGGGTGATAACTTTTTTGGACTCTAGGGATATTCTCAGCTGCTTCTTGAGAGCTGTGTGCGTATATCCTGTCATTTTGACGATTATATTTTTCTTCAATCGTAATTTTTGGCATACCTCACCAACAGGCGTTGTGATCTGGTCGCCCTTATGCGTTGTAGAGCTTCTGTATATCTTTGTCCTGTACTTCTTGGATAAGCACCAAGTCTTAAGTCTTCTGTTGTCATACGAGACATGGTCCTTGTAGGTATCTTCATTTCTCTGGACACTTTTTTTTCCTGAGTGGATTACGGCGTATCCTTGCCTCGACAGCTTTAATTGCAGCTGGTGTCCTAGAACTACGTGGATGATCGCTCCTTGGTCTAGCATCGGTAGAAGATCATCATACCGCTTCATAGCCCGATAAACAAATTTCTTGGAGATTTTCCGCGGTCTCAGAAGACTGAAAATCTTGCTTTGTCACTTACCACACTTATGCAGCGCAATGACGGTGATCCGTTTTTCTTTGGCGTCCCACTCCATCTTTACAACATGAACACAAAATCTCATCTGACGACTTTCGGTAGCTAAATAGTTGCCCTACTGCGTCCTGTCGGTCATCCGCCAGTGCCTTCGGGAGATATCGCCACCTTAATGCAAGGGACAGAACTTATGACAGGACTAGGTATTTTCTCTATTTCTTTATCGTTCCAAACCCGAAAAGGTGGCAAGCCTGTATTTTTTCTTAATTAAAAATAAACTTCCCCAACTTGAAATTGATGGTTCATTTTTCTATCTTATTTTAACAGCAGTTAACAGTGTAGTACTTGTTTCTTCTGTTTGATTTTTAATCGCGTAATTAAAACAGGGTTATAAATAAGTAATATAGTACAGAGTAAAAATTATTTAGCTTAAGTTATCTGTTGCTCCAAAAAATAAATTATAATTCTAACCTCGTAAAAATCGAACAAATCTAAACATACAGAGTATTGTGTTTAGTCTTTAGTCACGTGATTAATACATAGTTAGAAGTAAGTAATGTACAGGCCAAAACTAAACAACCTTGTCTGTTGCCCCAAAAATGAAATTGTTAACCTAAACTTGTATAAAATGGACGACCCTAACCATACAGAGAATCACAAAAAAAGGATTTTGGAAAACGAATAACAACTAACAATCGACTCTTGAAAGTAGATCCAAAAAGAACAATCCTTTTTAAAATATATTTATTAGAAAACTGATCATATGTATTTTTAACTTTATGAGTTCCATTCAAATAAAATTCCAGTGACAACACAAAATATCGTTGAGCAGAGATTTAAGTGACAAGCACACGAACCAATCTGGTTAGAAAGGTAATTTATTTTAAGCCATAAAATCAGGTTATTGCTTTACCTCCATTGTGGTTACAATATATTCCACACCGAGTCCCACACCCATTTTTGCTGTGCTCTATTATTGTCCAGTCGGTCAAAGGAAGGATTGCATCGATAGAAGTTAACCTGCAAGAAGATATTCAAAATTAGATGTGTTCCTTTAAACTGAGGATTCAATTCACTAATATTATATCAGGCTATTATAGGTTATTTTACATTCATTTTGATGCCTTTTCCTTTTTTGTATCCAGATGCTTTGAAACTGTTTCAATGAGTCATATCGCCCCTCGTTTGTTTATTTACTTACTAGATAATTTCTTTTATCCTGCTAACGACGGTTGAGATAACAGTTCAATTCCCTTAAACCTTTCCTTATTATTTAACTCTAATTTGTCAAAATTGGCCAGTAAAAACCAACCAACAAAAAACTAAACTCTCTAAAACCAATGGTCCAGCAGTTATAAGGAAATAAACTATTAAATTGTTTATAGCAATTGACCGCGCTAGAATTTTTCAATCCTAATAATTTTCGCTTAATCTGCACCTAATTATCAATGTTCATGATTTTTTTCAGATTTTTCTGGGCGATCCTTTTGGTGATAAGGGTGGGGGACAGCAATTTTTGAGCGTTTTTCCCGAAAAATGTTAAAAAAAATGAAATAAAAAAATACATCAAATATGTCATTGAATTCGTGCGTTAATTTGACACCCTACACGATGCCCTTGAAATTTTTTTTCTGTTGCCCAATTTACCCCCCGAAATTGACCTCAAGAATCAATATTTAACTTTTTATACTCCACGTCTATAATTGGGTCACCACACTCTATCTATCTGCAAACTTTCAGAGAAAATCGCCTGTGACAGACGGACGGATGGACGGACGGACACCGAAGTGACTCCATAAATTTAGTGTTCCGTTTCATGGAACACTAAAAACACATTGCCTACTTCCCATAAGACTCATTCTTAATAAATGGCACACATATACAAAGAACGACTATATGGGGGATTTACGTTTAGATGTTGGCACCTTGGCAGCCTTGTTAATTGAAATACGTCAACAACAAACAGTATGGCCGACTTGATTATGGCCTTCGGATTTGTGCACTGCTATTTGCCCAACATTTTTTTTTCTATTTATATTAAGTAATTAGATCAAAATAGCTCTAAAACCTCGAGTAGCCTAATATTCTAAAATTATTTGACATTATGAAATATTAACATTCATATTTTATCTTTTTGTTATAAAATTACCACCCATCAACTTTTACGAAGTTAGCGGCTGCTGCCAATACAAGTTCTCTTACCCCAACGTGTAAAACTAAACACTCCATGTTAGGGTTGCCAACTTTTAAAAATAAAAATATAGGATGTACATAAAAGTTCATTCAAATGAAACGTGCAATTTTCTAAAAACTTTTATTTGAACAAATGATTGTTAAAAAACAAAAACTTTAGGATATGAAAAATATTTTTAAGCGTTGACGATCAATTGGTACCTAGAAAAGATTTTATTCTTATTTTTTTTATGTTCTTAAAATTCAGAATAGACATTTTCAGCATTTGCTTTAGTTTTAGTTTTGTATCTATAAACAGGAGGACTGTTTCTATGCGCCAGGGAAATGAGGATGGTTAGACAAAAACGAGGACTATCCTCTGGAATAGAGGACTGTTGGCAACCCTACTCCATGTTGTCGTCCATGCATGTGGGTGCCAGTTTTCAATTCTAGTCAGTATTCTACTATTTTTTAGAGGCGTGTGCCTCCCGTACACTACCACTAACTTTAAGCAGACATAATTCAGCTTTGCCATTAGGTAAATATTTTCCAAAAATAAATGATATCATGTCCACACTGCGAGAGTAAAATTTTGTTTTCAACAACGCCACCAATTCTATCATTCGACCGAGGATATGTGAGTGGTTTAATCGATGTTGCAGCACAGTTAAGTATTGCTCAAGTTTGTTATCAGCTTTATCAAAAAAAAAATTATTTGTGTTTTTGCCTTCTTTCCGCTGCGTGTCTCGAGATTGGTTATTCAAATTGAAAATCGCATCTAGATAAATTGTGAAAAACAATATAGACGGCCTATCGTATTTAACTGAGTTGTAGAAAAGTCATCAGGAAAAAACTTACGTCATGTATTACAACAGTTTCAAAATTTTCGAATTCAAAAACGGCCTAAGTTATAGTGTACAGTGTACACCCGTGGACAAAAAAAATGGTACCTCCAATTCACGATCTACGTGTCAGTTTTCGGAGAAAATCCATTAAGAATTATTAAAACTGTGAATTAGATGTACGCTTTTTTTAAACACGACTGTTCAGATTGTCCAGTTTTCGACACCTTTGCAGGTTATCTTGGTTATCTTTAAAGATAGAGCTGCGGTTTTCTTTTTCGCGAAGCGCATGATGCTGCAAACAGAATTTTCATAGCCCCTTTGTTTCGTAGTTACAGAGCGATTTTGAAAATGTATCATTTTCAAGCACCCCTCGTATCTCAGTTGCCTTTTAACTCATCGGTAAGATAAAAACTGATTATTATATAGTTTTTGTGTAGAATCCAGTAGCGTAGTAATTTTTTTTTCTAGAAGGAACGAATTTGAAGATAAAAACCAAAGTTGCATTTTTTAAATGGGACACCCTTTATATTTTGTTTTCATTCGATCGCTTTTTTCATAAGCTTTTCAAAAATATATAATTGTTGGTATATATCTTTTGGAATAACTTCCGAATTTTGCAATTAAAAAATAGGTATAATACTTCATAGTAGGCCGTGATATAGTAATTTGAAACACATGACTATAATAGTATCCTTTCATGGCTGTTAGTCACACCGCTTGTCAAAATTTGTAAGAGATTATTTCAAAAATTCTAGATATCCAGACAGAAGGCAACCTTTCCCCGATATATTTTCTAGAATTAAAAAAAATACTTAATTATGGTGCGTTTATGCAGCCAAGACCAAAACCCTATAATAAGGAAAATCGGGAAATCGACGAGGGTAACGTTTTAGGCTGTATAGAATCAACTCCTTCTACTTCGTGTAGGGCTATTGAGAAAAAAGTTGGAGTGAACAAGGCTCGAGCACAAACTATATTACACAAATATAAATTTAGACCAATATAAATTTAGACCATATAAAGTCAAAGTCGAACAGCATTTACATCCTGGAGATGCTGAATGTTGGCGTCGTCTCATTTTTTGCAATTGGTTGTTGCAGCAAAATCAAGCAAATGTGAATTTTGGAAGATCTGTGATATGGTCCGATGAGGCATGGTTCACAAGCTCTGGTATTTTCAACAGACACAATACCAGACATTGGAATCAAGAAAACCATCATCTTTACTTTGAGCGGGAGCAGCAGGGAAAATTCGGTTTCAGCGTTGCTTGTTTTATTTTGGGATGGAAACTAACGTATAGAGTTTTTGAGGGAAGTCTTTCAGTTACCTGAGTATATTGCAAGATGTACCTGAATTGCTAGATGGTGTTCCCTTGGCTGATCTAAACAATATATGTTTATATATAATAAATATATATTATAAATAATTTTCCTGAAAAATGGATAGGAACCGACGGACCTGTAAGATGACCACCACGATCACCCGATCTATCCATCCGTGACTTTTTTTGTGGGGTTGTTTGGAGCTGCGTGAAGCCACTACACTGGAATTTCAAAATTTTCAGGGACGATCGATCATACTTTTAAATGCCATAATAATATGACGAATAAGTAAAATGTGCAAGTTTTATGTTAGAGAAAACGGTAACAATTTTGAGCAGCTTTTGTGATTTATAAAACATCAACCAAGATTTTCTACATTTACATTTTAATTTTACTAAAAAAACATCTGTTTCCTGTTTATCTAATCTAATCTAATCGAACTTGTTTGGTCCTCTTTAAAACAGTTTGTTGCCGACAGAAATATTGATTTTAATTTTAATAATGTAGAAAATTGTTGTCGGGAGTTTTTCGATACCTCTTCCGAACAAGATAATAACAATAATAATAAGACTGGTACCGATTTACTATATGCATGAGATAACTTATTGAATTTAGAGTTGTAATTAGTACCTGCCATTAATATAATTACCAAAATTTCCGGAAAGTATTTATGATGCCACTCATGATCACAATTTATCCCCTTTAACGTAAAATAATTTGTCTTAATTCTTTATCAGAATCAAGATAGCAGAATCCAGGAGTGGTAGTACGTTCATGTTTCCTGGCGATATCGCTTTTAAATCATGTGACTTTGGAATACAGAAGCAATTAACTGATCACGTGATAAATGTCATTAGCGTCAACAATATCGCCATCCGCTCTAATCATAGTAGCACCCCAGGAACAAAATCGCTGTTGCGTGCTACCTGCCCTAAACTAATTTATGCTAAATTAATAACTAGGAAGGATAATCTTATTTAAATGAAACCGAATATTATAAAGCAATTATTATGTAATTTTATTTTTGTCGTTGACAGTACTTTAAGCAAAAGCCGCGTGATATTGCTATTTCTGTTATCCGAATGCTATCTCACTTCCTCGTCCCCGCAAGTATGAAATTTTTCAAAGGCAAAAGCCATATTTGATAAGCTGTACTGGACGATACGTTTTTGATAGACACATAGTTACATTATGTACAGATGTACAGTTAGTAACAATACAAAGAAGTTGAATTAGAAATGCGTTTGAACATAAAAACAATTGATATCGACGAAAAATAACAGAACACAGCAATACAGATAACACTAGTTCACAAAATTTCCCTTTTTGTCTGTTTCTGCCAATTTAATAGCTGATTAACCAGGGATATTTTTTTAAAACTTGACATAGGCTAACTTATTTATTTAAAGAGACAGACCTATGGTTCCAAAAACGAAATTATGGAAAATAGTGTAACTAAGAAAAATACGAAAACAAATTTTTCCCAGCGTTGCCAGTTTGTAAGTTATTTCAGAATAACATATTTGCTTAAATGGCAATAATGTATTTTTTTCACAAATTTTGATACATCTCGTGATTCTAAAAAAAACCCCAAAGAGTAAAAGTTTTTGATTAGAGTAGCAGTTTACAAGCTATTGGCGTTTAAATTTTAATTAAACTCATATTGGGAGATAATGTAATAATTAGATACCTATTAAAACTAAATAAATTTTAATTCTTTAGGTATTCTCAGAGCCTTTGTAGAAAAGCTTGTTTACTTAAAGTTTTTTTTAACCTAAGAAAAACAAAAAAGAAATTATTTTTACAAACGCATTTCAAATTTGGTCATTTAAGCATTACGCCAATAGCTCGTAAACTGCTATTCTGATGAAAATTTTTTACTCTTTGTGTTTTTTTTAGGAATCACGAGGTGTATCAAAATTAGTCAAAAAAATTCATTGTTGCCATTTAAGAAAATATGTTTTTCTGAAATAACTTACAAACTGGCGATACTGGGGAAAATTTGCTTTCGGATTTTTCTTCGTTGGATTCTCTAAAATTTCGCTTCTGGAACTATAGGTCTATATCTTTAAATAAAAAAGTTAGCCTATGTCAGGTTTTAAAAAAATAACCCTGTATATACTTCTAAACCATTTGTTTCAAATCTACCCTCAAAATTTGGCCAACAGCTCGAGTTTCCATGAGATTTTCAAACTACCTTATTTGTCATTATTATGTACGGCTGGTCGCGCCACTGGGCGTACGGACGGGGCATAAGCAGAAATGAGGATGTAAAGGAGAGAAGCGGAAGCGGAACGCTCTAGCTAACTGTCGGCAACGGGCAGAACTAGACCGCAAAAAAATCTTAATTAATTTGTAAGAACAAATACTTATCTATCTTATATTATTTCTAAGGGTAAAAATAACTATTTTAAACTAATAATATGAGTTTTTATAAGCCACGTTTCTTCTTGAGAAACAAAAATTTACCTCGATAAAATTTTTCAAAAGTGTCCGGACTCTACTAGAAATTACTTGCCGACCCCTGCTCTAAGCTGTACTGTAGTGTCTGAGCATATATCAGTGATGCAAAACTTCTTCGCAAACCACAAATCAGAAGATTATATTGACCTGATGAAAGAACTGATTTTAAGTTTGCAAAATTTAGGATGTTAACATAAGTACCAAACTCCACTTTCTACACAGTCATCTCGACCGATTAATAGATTTTTATTTTTTCTTAAATAAATGTATTTTCCTTAAGTAGAAGTTGGTATTTCTTTCACACCAGTTACCTGTATCCCAAAAACTAGAACTGATAAAAAATATATTTACATTTTTGGAATCAGCATGCTAAACTCAGTCAAAAGCAGTAGAAAATTCAGAGGCAACAGATAAAGTGCAAACTAGTGTAATAGATATTCGTGGTAACTATGATCTGAGAAGTCTGACCAAATCAGCGTTGATGACTGGATATCTTTCTTTGTTATTGTTATTGATCTCAGCTGAGACTTAGGTTAGCGCGATCACTTCGACAAATAAACATCCTGCCACATATTCAAAAGTGCAGTTCATTAATTACATTGCGAACATTTTGGAAAACAATTTTTACTTAAATTAAGACAAAACACAAACCTTTTTCAATACTATGCAAATGATATTATCTTAGACTTCGTCTTTTCTGCTGACACTATTAATTATTTCTTTGATGACATCAAATGTGTTCTATTCTTGTTTATGTTAAATAGGAACTAAACAGCGACGGAGTTATTTGTATAAAAATTCACTGAATTAGTTAAATTTTACACCTTTGACCATTTTTGAACATAATATTTATTTAAATACAAACGTTTTCAATTTATACTAATGTAACAAATCTAAGACTCTATCCTTTAGGCTGACAATAAGTGAGTGTTTAAACTTAAATTTCTCTAATGACATCATACTTTGTTTTTGTCATCATGAATTTGTTAAGAAGCGACATATGCAGCAACGCTTAATCGCTTAAGTAAAAATTTAAATTTTGAAAGTCGTGTCAACATTGTTGGCATGTGGATGTTCTGACGCATGTATGATTTAGGTATAAGAAAGTTTATTTTGGTTTATTTTATTTTCTCCACAAGAGTCTGACAATATTAGAAATAAAGAGCACGGAAAAATGTATTTTTCCTTGCTCTGGACACACAATACCACCAAAATTGAAGTTTATTGGAAGAACTCATTATGATTAGATCACGAATACAACTTTTTAATTCAGTACCTGATACAGGCAACAAGCACCCTGATCAACCAGTTTGACAACTACTTTAACTGCTGTGGATTATTTCTTATTCTGTGTTAGTTGCTATTTTCCTTTAGCATTTTTACCCCTTTAGTTTATTTCTAAATTAGTTTTTTACTAGACTCTGCTGCTTGCAGCAATAAGGAAAATGCAAATATTTTTTTTTTGCATAAATCGTTTAAGGAAGTCATTACAGACCCACAAAAATTATTTTGAAGAAAATTACTGGGATAATTTAGCTACAAAAAATGCTTACTTTTCGGTATAATTTATTAGAATTTAAAAAGCAGCCATTTGTCCTTAGTGAATAATTAACGTAAAGCTTAACCGAAAGTCGAATAGGTTTGTTTTTCTCGGAAACAGTCAGAGGGGGAACAACCGAATTTTTTGGGTTGATGAAATAATGCAACTAGCTTCGGTCAAAGTAGAAATTTCCGCGATTTCCGTTGAAATCAGGTACAGGTCACAAAAGTGAATTAAATGGATGTAAATTTTTTGGAGGTTGTAGAGGACCCGGAGCTTCAGAACTCTATTGAAACTGGTGAGGATCGGAAAATGGCAAGTCTTTTAAATTTTTTTAGGTCAAAAAATGCTATTGGTACCTTAATAACTCGAAACAAAACGTCGGATCGAAAAACGGATTTATAAATGAAACTTTAAAATCTCAAATACTTTATTTTTGCAATTCATTAACCTAAAGTCACTGGAAAATGGATGTATTTGGGAAAAACTGGAAATTTCGATTTTTGACCAAAATTTTTCACGGTTTTTAATTATTTGTGGGGTCAAAATGACTCAAATTAAACTTCCATATACGTCATCGGAAACAGCTCCTCGAAATACATGCTTTCCATATTTTTTAGTTTCTTCAGGATTCTTATAGGAAGGGAAGCAATCACCGATTAAATTTCGATTTTTTGACTTTTTAGCCCTCGACATCGGTACATTTGAATGAATCTGTATTTTGTCTTATCTATTTTTTTCCAAATTTTTTAACACTATCTTATAAAGGGATAGTCACACTTTAAAATGAATACCGAATGAGTCACCCACGAGCGGATAAACCGAATTTTCTTGATTTTTCCGACAAATCTTATTTTTAACCGACGTTATTCCACACTATTTTCCTTATTTAGTGATTCTCTTTGGGTTTATTTTATCCGTTAATTATCTAATACCTCCCATTAATTTAAATCCCTTATTTTTTCGTTAAAGTTATAAATAAATAGGTTTATTTGCATCGGGGACATGCAAAATTTGAAAAATTTTGAATTTTCGCAGATTGCCATGAAAACAGAGAATTGCAGTTTATTTACTCGAAATTATTAAGTTATTTTATTCAAAATTTCGCAAAAATGCCAGTTTTTGTTGCAAAATTGAAAGGTTCCAGAACCGATTTCGGCTTGAAATATACATGAATAAGATTTAAGAAATCTTCTACTTTGCAGGGATATCTTATTGGATGAGTTACGCGTTAAATACCATTTTTATTGATTTTTCAATGACCCTACAATTCTGGAATTCGCCATTCATTATGAGTCATAAAAACACTTTTGACGACACAGCCAATGAGATCACGTTTTACAAGTTTGGAAATTCACGTGAAAATTTGCACTAGAAAATTCTTTTTTTTTTGTTAATAAAGACCAAAATAAATGGATAACAGCAACCGCCATAAACATTTATTTTATGTAGAGAATATAAAAAAATATATTTCAGATTTACTTGGGTTATATGCTTATTCCCTATTGCAACTATGGCAACGCTAGCTCGCACCAATTAAGTTTAAGATGCACAATTACTTACAACATTTGTTCCAAGTTCCCTGATTTGACTGATACATGGAAATCGATATTAATTGAATGTTATAAAGTAAAATGCACTTTTTAACTTTAGTTTCTACTACAATTTTCGAAAGGCTTCGCTGACATGGTACCTGACGGACGTCGTATCAGTGAAACATGTAAAAACTTTTCTAATAATGTATTGCAAGCAAAAGTAAAAAAGCGCATTTTACTTTCTATCATTTATTTGACAGGTTCTTAACAAATATCAAGCAAAAAATAGGTTACTGAACCATTACACCTACTGAGCTATCAAAAAGTCAAACTGATTTGATTTGCCTCGTGATTGTCTCGGATTAATTCGTTTTACATAATTAATGAACAAAAATTTTGCATAGGTAATTGATCTGTGGACCTTCAACAAGATTATTTAATCGAAAAGCAAAGAATAAATTACAATTTAGAATCGTTGCAAGTATTTCATAATGTGTTTAATTGGATTTTTGGGTTACAATTATTTGTGATATTTGCTTTTATTGAAATCTTGTTCAGCAGTCTCTAGGAAATATAGCAATATAATATAACGATAGATTTAGAAACAAGGAGGTTAATAACGGCCGTAGATTCATAGTTCCATACATTTTATACAGGGTGTTTGGCAACGAATGTGCCATATCTTAACAGTGGCTTCCCTGGGCCACTTTAGGTTGATTTAACCTAATTTATTTTAGTACAAAAGAGGGTGTTAAAGTTATAATTTTATTTTACATTATTATCGATGTATTTTGAAATATGCTAATTCACAAAATTTGGTAAACCGGAGATTTTTGGAATGGGAAAAGCAAATCCGTTGACAAATTTGCTGTATTTTGTAGGGAGCGCCACATGCGCCATTAAATGTAATTTTAAAATGTCCCAACTTTTTTGTGCTCAGTGTACACAATTTCTGAATAAAAATTCTTATCTCCCTACCTTTTTTTTACTTTAAAAAAAGGTATACTTTATTAATGTCGCTAGAAGCAATTGTCTGAGAAAAATGCATTTGAATTCGGTGTTGCACAGAATAAATAAGAAATAAAAATGTTTAGTATCAAAATAAACTTTTTTATTAAAGAAATGAAGAATCAAGTGAAAATAATAAAAACCAAATAAAACATAAATTGTTCAACATTGTATATGCTGTTGGGTGCGGGAACGTATTTTAAAAACACAAAAGAATAGCATTACGACAAGGGCATACTTAAATATACAACAGGTGCAGAATGCCTCCGGTATCGAAAGTAAAGTGAGCACCTGCCATTACACAAAACTAACTTTGTATAGGATGAACAATCACATGGCAGTTGTAAAGAAAAAATTGAGGTTTCGTTCCTGTTATACAAGTACAAATTTGCATTATCCTTTTGTGATATTAGTTTTCTTCCTGACAAAGCACAATACTTAAAATATTATTTATAGCATTCAAACCAATAATTTATAAAACTGGAAACAAGACAACAATTAATTCCATTTTACTGTATGTATGTTGGCGAGCGTGAATATGTAAATTTTTTGAATACCTAATAATTATGTCGAAAAAGATGCGTTCTATGATATTAGTCATTTCTATTCCTACTGTTCTTACATATTTTATTGTTTTTCTATCTATACTGTGCATAGTTTTAATAAAAAAAGTCGTTTACCGATTGTTAGGATAATATCCAAACAATATCGTTAAACCTTCAATTTGTTATTAATTAATGACTATGCTTCTCCCAGATATTAATTTTATATATGTCCGGAAATGATGATGATAAATTTTAAGGTATGATTATACATAAAAAAATACGAAAAAAAGTTCATAATAACATAGGTCCGCAAATGCTTCCATAGGGAGCTAGAGGTCCTTAACGATGGTGTCATAAAAATGTTTTTTATGTAATTTATTGGGATCTACTTACAATAGCGAAATTAACTTTTAGGTATAAGTTGGTGTTATTGGAGGTCACATTTTAAAATTAGCAGGTGACCCATATTGCAACCAGTAGCGTGGGAACAAGACGGTTGTTGGTTATTTATTCCTGTTCCAACGGCAGCCAATCTTTCTGGTCACTTGCAAAAAACATTAGTCAAAACTTCTGTACAAGCACTTTTCCTCCCCTGACAACGAAATTATCTCCACCTCTAAAGGGAAAGCTGAACTATTTTCCAAACAATTCGCTGCCCATTCCACTCTAATCCCTCCCCCCAATTTCGCTCTTCCAACCTCTAGGTCTGTACCCCACAAAATGCCCGACTTAATACTTAAGGTAAAACAAGTTCAAAAAATTCTTCTATCCCATGACACCAAAAAGTCTTCCTGTCTGGCTGGCATACCAGCAATTGTTCTAAAAAAATGCGCTCCAGAACTCGCACCCATCTTAACTCGTTTTTCTAGATCTCTTATGACAAGGGTATCTTCCCAAATAGCTGAAAGACTGCTCGTGTGTATCCTGTCCCAAAGAAAGGTTCCAAGTCTCTTCCATCCAATTATAGACCTATCTCTCTTCTCTCTGAAATTTCAAAGTTGTATATGTCTGTTCCTACTTACAGGACCCGTATCAAATTTAGGGGTTTTAATAGTGAGCCCACTGGGAATGTTTTGGTAAAGAAAAAAAAACATTTTGTAATTTGCGAAAAAAAGTTGAATATTTGGTGTGCCCCTCGTAGGAAAAAAACGAACACGTCTAGGTATTTTATTTATTATTTTTTTTAAACAAATTTTACATCATTTTGTCGACATTTTTAAAATATTGAGAGAAAAAAATGTGTTAGTAGAAAGTTATAGTCATTTGAATTTTTTTTAATTATATTTTAGGCTTAAAAAACTCAACTAACTTTCTACTAACACATTTTTTCTCTCGGACGTAGACTGACAAAATAAAACTTATAGATTTGCTTAAAAAATAATAAAATGTATTAAAAGTGGTACAAGACTAATTCCGTAGTAGATAATCCTATAACTACAGTAACTTACACTCATACGTATTTATATCGCAGCTGAAACCAACGAAAACTTATAAAACTAATAATTAACAAATTTAATTTATATTTTGGGTGGACAAAAGTAGATTGACAAATCAGTAAATATTCTAAAACCCAAAATAAAAATTAATTTTACGTACCACTAACTAATTAACAATAATAATTTATTGCATGTCAATAACCAAAATCTACAGAATAACCTTTGTCCTTCTTAACGCCTTGTCTTTGACATCGCAGCAATGCGGCTGTTATTATATTTTGGATCAACTGAATTCCATGCTACACATAATGTATCAAAAGCCTTTTGTTTGTCGTTGACCACCTATCGCAAACTTTCCTCTTTTAGATAGCATCACTTTTCTACCGAATTTAGGTCCGGTGACCGGAAAGGCCAAGTAATAATATGAATTTTTTCTTATTAAGCCGATTTTTTACCACATTCGACGAGTGTTTTGGATCATTGTCATGTTGGACGAATGAGCTCAGACGGGACACCAG
This sequence comes from Philopedon plagiatum, assembly GCA_963971165.1. Taxonomy (NCBI): domain Eukaryota; kingdom Metazoa; phylum Arthropoda; class Insecta; order Coleoptera; family Curculionidae; genus Philopedon; species Philopedon plagiatum. Next base: position 118,875,349 of record OZ020190.1, read on the forward strand.
GACGCGTCCCGTCCCTGTCTATTATCATCTGGATTGCGAAAATATCTTATCAGAATTTATCGAATCATTGTCATGTTGGAAGTAATGTCTAAGTGGCATTTTCTCGCCAGCATAAGGAGAGAGCCTTTTTGACCATCTCTAAGTATTCATAGACACATACAAGGTTCCATTAAACCATCAATTTAATGAAGTAGGCCTATTGCATACAATGAAAAACATCCACATACCAGAGAGAAATAAGACAGAGAGAATAATATCTCTTCTTCCCGCCAGCTCGACCACGCTATGGCCTTCAAACGGCAGCATCCCGAGATTGGCGCGTAGAATTCTCACAAGACAACCCGACATTAGCCAGTGCGGTAGCAACACGGTAAGAAGAGAGAGTTTTCTGCGGCGCGTCTCAATACTCACGCTCACTGTGCTTTATAATTACCCAAAATCTGCAGTGCACGCCCATGGCAACTTATTTCGACGTCGGTTTGGAGGTCATAGAAAGCAAATCGTATTTATGAATGAACTCCGTACGAGATATTATTCTCTCTATCTTATTTTTCTCTGCACATACCATGATCCAACCTCCTCCGTGCGTAAAACTGTACTGAATTTTTATTTACCACTTGCACAGCGAACATGCCTCATAGTGATGAATACAAATTTAATCTGGTAAATTCTGATGATATGAGGTAGTTTCGCCTTCCAGATGATGATAAATGTGGGCGGAACGCGTCCCGGTGTCCCGCGTGAGCCCATCGCGATAGAAGTTCAAAAGCAAACAAGAACTTTTTGATACGTTAAGTGTAGAATGAAATTCAGTTGATCCAGGATATTTTAAAAGCCTGATTGCTGAAATGCCAAAAAAAAAACTCTAGGCGTTAAGAAGAACAAAGGTTACTCTATGGGTTATTGGCATGTAATAAATTATTTTTTACTTTAAAGGGTTCACTTTTACTGTAGTTATAGAATTGTTTACCACGGAATTCTTTTATCACTCTTAATGCGTCTAATTATTTTTTAACCAAATCTAGAATTTTCATCTTGTCAATCTACTTTAGGCCAGCAGTGTATATTTTATTTATAAATAAACATATGTCCTATTCCCAGTTGCACATACATATACCTACCAAAACGCAGAAAAACCACAAACTATAGAATTAATTACTAGTTATAATGCTATAAACAAAAAAAGAAACAGTTCTTCTGAGACAAAAGAACCGTTACCAAATGTTTACCTTAACATTTTTGAACTTTCATACTTAATAATAATAATTATGCCTAGTATAAATGTCATATTTAACAAATATATAAAGATAACAAAATTTCTTCTGAAATACGGTACTTCAGATGTAATAAATAGATAACTGTTAAAATCGAAAATCATTTCGTTTACCTTCTTAATATAATAAATAATATGTTTTTTAAATATTTCTGGCGTAATAAGCGTGAAGTCGGTCACCGTCCGGTTGTAGATTTGGTCATAGTTTTACAGATGTTATGCACGATTCTGTAAATGCTTAAAGTTTGTTTTAAAATCTTCAGTATTTTTTTTTAAATCATTCATGCCTCTTAAATAGGAAAATCTAATTTTTGGTGTATGGATTAATATCAGTTTTTATGGCCGCACCTTATGGCAATAGGCAGGCGCGGATTATGGGGGGAAGAAGTTTCGCCCCCCCTCCTCTGAGCCGTAACCACGGCATGAATTGGATATACGTCATGCGCTTCCCAGGGAAATAAATAGAAGAACAAGCTCAACTTCAACTTAGTATTTAATTTAATAAAAAAATCAAAAAGCGTTTCGTCTTAACACAAGAGCTTTCAGCCACAGCCGTCTTTAACAAGGAAGCCATGAAGTAGACGATCGGGCAACACAGCACTACTAGAAATAGTAAATAGCTGATAGCGTGTCGTGTATGCAAGTGTAAAATCGCCTTTATTCCTAAAGTTCATGGACGCGGCGGTTTTTTAAATTAAATATATTGTTTTCTATAATCGGCAACGATATTGTTGAACACTAATATTAAACATTTTTACTTTAAAGTGATTAATATAGGTACCATGTAAAGGGTGATTCGTGTTTGTCTGATGTGTCTTCCTGGAAGTTTTGCTGATGATGTATGAGCGATTTGGATTTTAAAGTACCTACTTAACATTAAATATCTACTATTAATTTAGGCCTGCACAGTTTTTAATTTAGACTTTTACCGCAACGGATTGGTATTTTCTCTTGGTCTAAAGAGGTGTACCTACATTGGTTTTTACCATGCCGCGAAAAAGTTAAGTAAATTAATTATGATATACAGTCGGGAGATTTATTATTCGTCCACTTGTAATTTTTCAAAGATATAGATAAAACTTCTACAATAAATTTAGTAAAATTTTAAAAATAAGTTAACAGACATCTCTTTTTCCAAGAAATGAAAATACCAATAACTCTTCATATTTATCAGGATCCCTTGGACAAAAAAGACAAAAGAAAGATAATTTGATAAAATATCGGTGAGCAAAATTATTCGTCCACCTCCAAAAAAAATTAAAGATGTACATAGAATGTATTTATCTGTTCTTTTAGTGATAAAAATTCCTAAATATTGATTCTAAATTATTTTTAATAGCAGTTTGAGACTTCGTGGTCTAAAGAATACCGCAAATTTTAAAATTTGTCGCAAATCATCAGATGTGCCTCAAGAAATCAGACATTTGATAATAAAATTATATCAAGAAGGAAGATCTCAAAGAAACATAAGAAAAATTGTTGGAAGAAGCTGGTCAACAGTTTAATATATTATAAAAAAAATATGAAACAATCCATACAACAAAAATCTTACCAGGGAGAGGAAGAAAAAGTACTGACTTTTCAAGAGAAACTAAGAAATACTAAGAAAAGTTAGTGAAAATCCACAAACTACTGCGACAGATACAGTGAAAAGTTAAGCCAGTGATTACAAAAAGGTTATCCATATATCAATAATAAGAAATTTTTTAAGAAGCCAGGGTATACAAGCACGAGTTGGTCGAACGATACTATTAGTAAATAAGAAAAATAAGAAGAAGCATCTCGAGTTTGCTCAGATGCATTTTGACAAAAATACTGAGTACTCTAAAAACATCATATATACTGACGAAATAAAAACTGAGTTGTTTAGTAAACTAAAAAAGGGTTTTGGTGTACAGAAAGCGCCGGGAAGCTTACAAACCTAATAATTTAATTCCAACGGTAAAGCACGGAGGAGGTTCCGTTCTAATCTGGGGGTGTATGTCATTGCATGGAGTGGGCCAGCTCCATTTTATTGACGAAACTATGGATCGGTTCGTCTACATTGACATTTTAAAAAGACGTTAAGACAAAGCGCGGAGAAAATGTGAATTGGAGACAATTTCTTACTTCAACAAGACAACATGCAAAGCATACAGCGCGGGTCGTTAAAGAGTTGATACTAAATAGCGTACCAAGAGTGTTGGAAACGCCACCGCAATCCTCAGAGGTTAACCCGAATGAACATATATGGTCGGAACCCAAAGAAAGGGTGAAAGAATATAAAATTTTCAACAAAAGACGTTAAAAGCTAATGTCAAGAAGAATGGTCAAAAATTGAAGTAGGTTTTGTTATAAAACTGGTACAGTCAATCCCTGTCAGGCTACAACAAATTATAAAATCAAAAGGGTACCCCACACATTATTAGTTTTGGCATGTTTGGGCGAATTTCGAAAAAAAAATGTTGGTGGACGAATCATTTTTCTCCCTTGGATTTTAAGAAATTATGTTTTATTATTAATTATATTTTTGAAAGGCATTGTCTAGGTTGGACTTTATATTACAGGTTTTAGTACATGAATAGCTGTTTTTATTTTTGTAATGAAAAGCAAATAAACTTAAGTAGTTTTAATTTTATCCTATTTTTTAAAAAATTTTATAAGTGGACGAATAATTTATCTCCCGACTGTAGTGTTATTAAAACAGAATTAACAAACAACGTTTAGTTTTCCAATAAACGATGAAAATAAAAATATTTAGTTGGGCGCTATCCACAGAGACAGTTTGTATTATGTGTTGTAAACATTTTGATGTAAGTAACATGACTGATTAGAAATAAAACATACAAAGATAAAAATGGCAATACTCACGAGTTTCCTTTATCATGTCCTAAATCGGGGGATGGCGCAGTAACCGCCTATTTACAAATCAACCAAAATATTTGTCTACTGCAAAAAATGTTTTAAGAAAGGACTCTAATTAAATTATTTATTTCTTAGTTCGTCTGCGATACTAATCATTTTTGAAGATGTCGGAATAACATTTGGCCTCGGATCTGACACTTTAAAATCAAAATTATAACACTAATTCCAAGCGATTAACAATTAGGCTTTTTTTTATAGAAGAAAACAAACTTTTTGGCCTGCTTAAATCCATATAAACGTAATGCTAATTTAAACCGACATACTTACATGGACCGGCGAAATTATTAATAAATTTATATTCACGACTACGATATTGATTAATTTTCTTTCTGTCAAGGTTTAAGCCTATAAGATGTTCTAATTCGACAAGAAGCGGGTCTAGTAATATAGTTGTTTGTATAAATATCTTAGTAGTATGAATATGTTGGGTGCCTTAAAAATGATTGAAAACGCTTCATGAAAGTATGTTGCTTAAAAAAAGCGTCAGTCCATTTTTATAATCTAACAATAGTCTTCAAGGCGTCAGTGGAGTGGATTTTTTTTAACTAACAATCAGAAAGAGCAAACTTTTTAAAGTTAACAAGCTTGATTGCTGAATTTTCTGATATTTTTTTTTTCGCGAAACGTGTCTATTTGGTGATGAACTATTGCTTGAACAAAAAGTCTGTATTAAAATCGTTCAATAATTTAAGTATTGTTACAGAAGTAACATTGACAGATTGACACCAATCCAATATCATCAGTGCATCAAATTTTTCCGAAAAATATCAAACAAATGGGTTGCATTTTTTTATCAAATGGTATAAGTGCTGGTGGCAATAAAAATCCGAGCCTAAACGAGAATTTTTGCCATATACACGAAGGCGGTAATAGTTGATTTTTTTTTACAGAAAAGTTTCATGCACTAATGGTATTTGGCGACCATTCTCTGAGTAAAACGGGTAACATTGCTTTTCTGTAGTTCTTGATTACACCTGCTCGTCAAATTTTGTCGCGAGTAAAATCGAACAAACTTAAGACAGAAGCTTTGAAACATTTTTTTTTGTATTATACAGGGTGTCTGAAAAGTCTTTGTATGAGCAAATATATTTGCTATTAGTGAAAATAGAGACACCAAATTTTAGGTGTATCTTATTGGTTAATAAATCTTCTTTTTTATGTAATTTAACTTTTTCAACCCTCTTGAGGAGTGACGCTAGGGAGTTGAGGTAATTTTTTTAATGTAACCCTATGCTGTGTGGTACCTCATTATAAATCCCTTCAAAAAAGAAACATTTTGCCGCAAATCAGAGGTCCATAGCTTAATTCATATTTAAATGGCAAGCCTATAAAAATTAAAAATCGTGAAAAAAAACGTACGTACCTTTATTTCTCTAATTACTCTAAAAGTTGTTTAAAATGACCACCATGAACTTCTTGGCAGTAATAAATTCGAGTGTGGAGCTCTGCCAAGACCTGCCATTCTCGAAAATATGAGACGTGAGTTCTAAAATCGACTTAGTACTGCCAAGAAGTTCATGGCGGTCATTCTAAACAACTTTTAAAGTAATAAGAGAAATAAAGGTTTTTAAGTTTTTATTTTTTTTGCATAATTTTTCATTTTTAAAGGCTTGCCATTTAAAAACCAATTAAGATACGAACCTCGAGTTTGTGATAAAATGTTTCTTTTCTGAAAATCTTTAAAATGAGGTAATACACAGCATAGGGTTGTATTTAAAATTGTTGACCTCAACTCCCCAGCGTCGCCCCTCAAGGGGGTTGAAAAAGTTAAAGTACATAAAAAAGTAGATTTATTAACCAATAAGATGCACCTAAAATTTGGTGTCTCTATCTTCACTAATAGCAAAGATATTTGCCCATACTAAGACTTTTCGGACACCCTGTATACAACCGTCAGAAACACAAGTGTAAAAATAGAATTTGGAAACATCTTAAACTAGTCTTAAAGTACTTAGTTAAAATAGAATAAGGAACATATTTTAAGAAACATAAACTAGAAAACTAAAAAAGTTATAATTTCCTTTGCTTACGATTGTGAATTTTTGTTAAAATTGGCCATTGGCCTAGTTTGAGTGACTGTTCTTTGTTCTTTGTCTTTCAAAAGCTATATTAATTAAATCGGCCATTCGGGGTTGACTCATAGAACATCTCTGTGGGCTTTTAATTGCTGTTAAAGTTGAAAACGAGGATTCCGTAGGCCCGTATTAAAAACTTGACGGAAAATGTAATGAGTGAGTAATCGGTTTTACCATAGTTATATTATCAACGATTTGTTTCTTGGATATCTGGTTGAACGGATCATCAGTACATACTTTTTTTTATTAATATCTTTATTTTCAACAAACCTAAAAAATACTTTGAAATAGCTTTACATTTTTACCAGGGCTCAATTTTTTTACCAGAGGCCAGCCCCTCCCCCTGGTTACGGCCCTGAAACACACACACATGAGGTAAAAAAGTGGATCATACTGTTAATTGTTGGAGCAACTTGAAGTAACAATGTTCTCATGTTGCTCAAGTTTCAATACTTCTAGTGAAAAAAGTAGATCGCCCTCTTTTAGATTGGAGTGCCATTTAAAAAGAATAGGGCCTATGAAAGAAGAAAGAAACCGTGGCATTAATTTAAAGTGCAAAACATTTATTGAAAACTAATAAAATTAATTATTATACCAAATTATAGATTGTAAACAACTTTTTATAGTTTGGACTCAAATGTAAAATTAGTACCCACTAATTTATTCCTTCTTTATAATAAAATGCCGTATATACTTCTTCCGTAACTGACTGAAATAATACCATAAAATTTAATTGCGGAAAAGAGGAATTAAACGAAGATATAGAGTCTGTGGTGTTGACAGTAACGTAAAACTAGACTAGAGTTTCTCAAGAGGTTAAAAAACTGTTAATTATAATTTTATTTTTCGCATCCATTTGCATACTAACTCCATTGATTATGACATTATTATCATTTATTTACATAAATTATGGAAGCGTAAAATTATTGCAGTTAGTTATTATGTGCTGTAAAAGCTTTTTCATTCATTTTATGAAACGCCGCCCATTAGCAGCATTATTTTAAATTATTTTCTTTTTCAGGTATAGTGGAAGAACAGAAAAACAAGCAGTGCGAGACGCCCAACTGAAGCTTCGTCAACCTCCTACATTTTCCAGGACCCCTTCGAAAAGATACCAAAGACGCATTACGAATAGTACTACTGAACCATCCCAGCCGACTGAACCTATTCAAGCGCCCCCACAATACCAAAATCAGGAAATTAAACATATATCTCTACCCCTACCTGCGGACAATTGTGAGAGTTCCTATAATAGTAATACTCTAAAAAGCACTACTAGTAATAAGAAATTTGACTCACCAAGGAGTACGAGAAGTGCACCTTGGTCACAGCCTCATTCCAAAGGATTGTATAACAATTCTGTCCCACCTAGTCCAAGATCAGTTAGATCAGGAAGTAGGTATAGATCATCTTCTGTAGATAGTCAAAGTTCCAACGACTCAAGGTCGTGTAAAAAGAGAAGACATAGAAGCAGAACCTCAGATAATGAAAGTGAGTTATCAAAGAGTTCAAGCAGATCTAAAAGAAAACACAGGAGAAGGAAATCTAGAAGTAGAAAGGATTCTGGATCTGAACACGAATCCAAGTCTGGAGAGAGGAAAAGTAAGTCAAAGTCTGATAATTATTATGAGTTAGTAGACTCAGGATTGCAGTGGCAAGAAGCTCAAATAAAAAATAATCATAGGGATAGTAACTCCAACACTATTCAACAAGCAACGGTTGTAAATAATCGCAGTAGAGGGCATGAAAAATCTTCTAAAACAAATTCCTCGGACTATGGAACTAGCGGTAGACAACATAAGCATAGAAAACATAGATCAAGATCGAGATCACCTGCAGAATCAAAATCGAGACTTCCAGTAGAAGTCAAGCAACATTTGGAGTTTGATTTAGTAGATACAGCCGGCATGAGTGATTTACAGTTAAAAGAAATTCCGTACACGGTCGTAAAAGCAAATTTTTCAAAGCATGTCAAGTTAAAACCATCTTCGGCTCAACTAAGAAACGATGACAATAGAAGTCATGGTGGGAGTACAATTTCATCGTATTCTCATCAATCAAATAAATACAATAGGGGTCCACTATACAATACAAATACGTTAATGAATGAAGCATTGACGAATTTTTCATATCCAGACACGACTGATAGCTTAGGCATACCGGAACAACCCAGGCTACCTTATTATAGTGGAACTCATTCGACACATTCCGGATATTCAAGTAATTTTAACGGTTCCATTCCAGATAATTTTCCTAATTTTAACAGAATTCAACACGAACATTCTGATTCGGGATTGGGAATCGAACGTTGAATGATCTCATTTAAGAAAACTGCTGTTAAATAACGATTTGTAAAAAGACTGTACAGTGTACAGGGATAGTGCATGGTAGTCTCGGTCTATTTTTCAATCTTGAATAAAAATATCAACAAAGCAATCGACAAATTTTGCAATTAAATATTGATTTATTCTTAATCTAAATTTGAATGCAGATTTTAAATTTGAAATTATGTTGCATGGAAAGACCTGAAATAACTGTAAAGAGAAATTTGCGATGAACTAATAAAACAAATTTTGCCATAAATAAAACTTACTAAATCAACCGTTTCTGTAAGTCTGCAAGACACTGTTCACGTAACAGTGATGATTTTTAAATTGATAGGTATTTAGATTTGTTACATTTTACTGAATTTTAAAGAATAATCGGCCATTGCCTATAAGGAGCCAATTATCAACCCTGAATTAATGCAATGTTTATTAATCGAAAAATTAAGAAAGTTGCATAGCATTTGAAATTTTAAATAGTTTCGTTATCTTTTCTTAAGTTATAAAATGCTTTGAAAATTGATATAAAATCTCGACTACTTTTTTTTTTCGTCTTAGTTAGTTTACGTAGTTAAATTGCAATATTAGTAAAATGCGTAATTAGTGTAAATATTTTTTAATTAAAGAATTGTTACCCAAATTTTTTTACGACAGATAATTTTAAGTCTCTTGTAAATAAAAGAAACTTGTATTTTTTATAAAAAAGTGTATTACATTCATATATTTTCTCTTGTTGATATGTTAAGAGCATGTGATGTTTTAAAACGGATTTTAATTTATTGTATTTTTTATGTGAAAATAAAAAAGTTTATTTATTAAACTTTGTATTTGTTTATTTTTGCTTAATTGTCTTTAGCTGCTACGTAAGGCCAGTCATACATTTTTTTAAAAGCACAGCTTAATTTTATTTACAACGTTTTCAGTTTTTTTGGATATTGTAACGAATTATTTTTAAAATAAAAGTTGAGTGTTTAAAACAAAAAAAATTGTTTTAAAACGTTGACATTATTTTTATATACAGGGTTGGCCAATGAAAACGGAACAAGCCCGGTCTTTCATATTTATCATCCCTTAAGAAAAAAAAAGCGCTTTGGCACGTGTATCCTGTGTATATTTTCAACCCTCTAACTTCAACCTCCTAGCAGGGGTGGGCTTCACCCCTCAAATTTTAAATGGGAAGAGGGGTCAATTGGCCAAGTGATAGCTCATTTCAAAGATCATTAAATTCTCTTTTTAACGCTGCTCAGTTTTTAAAATTTGGTTTAGTAGTTTTTAATAAAATGCCCCTTAGAAATGGTAACGTTTCAGAATTGATGCTTTTATTTTAGCTTAATCTTTGCATGGCATTTCTTGTTTTAGCTAAAAGATAATCCCTAAGAAGTCTTTAGCAATACTAACTCCATTAAGGGTGGTTTTACAACAATTTTTAACAGAGAATTAAAATTGGTTTACGAACTAAGGTTATAAAACCCACCCTTAATGGAGTTAGTATTGCTAAAGACTTTTTAGGAATTATCTTTTAGCTAAAATAAAAAATGCCATGCAAAAATTAAGCTAAACGTGAAAGCATGAATTTTGAAAGGTTACCATGATTAAAAGGCATTTTCTTAAACATACAAAACCAAATTTAAAAAAAATTGAGTAGCGTTAAGAAGAGAATTTAATTACCTTTGAAATGAGCTATCATTTGACCCCTATTCCCGTTTAAAATTTTAGGGGTGAAGCTCATCCCTGCTAGGGGGTTGAAGTTAGAGGGTTCAAAATATAAGCAAAAGGTTTCCCCCTTCCACACAAGATGCACGTATCAAAGCGTTTTTTTCTTAATGGACGATAAATATGAAAAATCGGTCTTGTTTCGTTTTCATTGGCCAACCCTGTATTGGATCCTCTATCCCAAAAAAATCTTTTAACAATGATGGGGCTTGGTAAATGTTATTGTATATCTGTACTAATCTGTAATAATATGACACGTCTTTTTCCTAATATGGTCGATTCTCTATTCCTGTAGTTTATTTATAATTCACCGACTTAAACCAAAGCTGTCCAAAGTTATTCACAAATAAATCAATGACAATATCCCATCTCCGCCACTGGCTAATTAAAAAACAAAAATTACGGATGTTGCAATGGTACATCAACGAAGTCCCTATAATCTTGTGTAATCTGAAACCATTTTAAAATATTTTTAAAAATCGACTGCAAATAATTCTTTGGGTCCATAGTGTGCAAAATAATGTCAGTCGTCGAAGGATAAATCAACCTAAACTCGCACGCAATTTCAAAATTGTGGTCTACATCACAGAAGCATTTGACTATGTCGGGATAAATATGGCTTGTAGCACTCATGCATAAGAATACAAAGTGGTTATTTTCTGTTGCTTAAACTTAGCTAGAAATGTAGTTTTGTTGAACACCTTACTTTGACATTTAATCTAATATACGTAGACGCGAACAAAGCTGCGGACAATGCAGTGACGTAGCGCAAAATTGGGCCCCTCCAGAACCGGTTGAACTCCTACAAACGTCAGGCAAAGAAGAAAGGCATTCACCAGTCAACTAAGCCACTTAAACGTCCCCCCTCCCCCCGGTGCGGCCTGTCTAGTGTACGCCACTGGGATAGTGCCTCATGGTCATGGTACTGCAGATGTTAGTTTAAACACTAAGTTGCATAACAATGGAACCTTAAGTATGAAAACTCGTTTAGTGATTTTAGATGATGCAGTAACTAACAAACAGGCAGACAGACAAAAGTATATGTAGGAGTTATTTTAAAAACTACTGTTTTGATTTCACCTATAGGGTTCAGCCTGTTTCGGCTGCTACAACCGTCGATAAAGAACGGATATTTAAAAAATATATAATATATGCGATGCACAGATGCAGTCTTTCAGGATTTTATTTTATTTTTAAAAAAATCGGTGAAATGTTAAATCTTATATTGGCAAATCAAATCTTTTTTTTTTAATTTTAAGCAGTACTTGTTTCACAATTGAAGCGTTCGGTCGAATAACGGTTACAGTTTCGTAACTTTTCGTAACTACAATTTCATAACTTTTCAAAAGAACGAAAATTCCAAGATCTATTGATTTTAATGAACTCATGAGCGGAAATGTAACATAGACCGTTATTCCACCAATATTTGTATTTTAAAATGATATTATAATATGAAGGAAGGGGTATACTAAATACAACCCGTATATTGCAATTTTACTGATATATGATATAAAGGAAAGCAATACATTTTTAAATAAAAACAGGTCATTTCCGAAAATAACATATTATAATAACAAATAAACTATTAACACCGCAGTCGCAGGTTGATGTAACATCTCACAGAAAAATAAAGGGTTTGGTATGTAACATTATGACCGTTAATCCAACCCGAAATCTCCTGTTCGGACTCGTGAAATGTGACCTAGCAGCGATATCTACAGTTATTTTAAAAAACAATCTCCTTTAGTCGATAGTAAAGACTTCATAGGCCCTTCTTCCATTTGAAATGGAATTTTTAACATAGACCGTTATTCGGCCTAAACTTCAATTATCATTGTCCTTTTATTTCTCGCTGCGGTAATATCTTTCTTGGTGTAGGAGGCAGTTTTGTTCAGCAAACCCATAAAATTCAGTCGTACTAAGTGAAATTGATATTCCTTTGTTGTCTTAACAAACATTCAGTCTGTAATGCATGACTCACAAGGAATATTTATTTTGTTCTTTATTGTTACATACCTGTATTACTCCTGAGTAAAATTTCAATACAAATAACAGTAAACACAGACTACTGGTGAACGAAATGGAAATTACCTTCGTATTCTTTCTTCTCGAGCTTCTTCAAGAAATGTATTGACTTGATGTTAACATTATGCAACCAAACCAACACAGTACCAGACATACTGTTGGGTACTGTCTAGTTGTTTTAAAGGTAAAGGTAAAGTAAAGAAATTTGTACTTTTATTTCATTAATTAGTTGCCTGTTCTCGTGTACGTAGAACCTGTCATTACTTTAGTCCAGTCTGGGTTGCTGGCCTAACACTTAACAGTGGTGTAGAACTGCTACAAGTACTACTAAATTGATCATGTCCGTTCAATCGCGTCTCATGATCATGATGCTATAAAATTATGTAATATAACTTTGTATACACAATAATAAACGAGTTGTTCAATAAAATTGGCCCCGTAAGTAATGTTCAAATATTAGTCGAAGTTGCTCCGTTGGGGTAGTGGTCAGAATTCCTCGAAGACGATCTGCATTAACAAAGCTATGAAAATGTCATCTTTAATAAATTATCGTTCTCACTAATTAATATCAAAAACTCAATCGGTCTAAATTCTCCAACTTTGAATTTTTAGATATACCTAACCAGGTTTAGAAACGCCAATACAAGATATTGTACCGGACGGCCGAAATAATACACAAACTTCCGGTTTTCCAATTTTTATTTACCGACAACAAACCTCGAAAATATTATAGGCCAAGGAATAGAGCGATTTGTCGTGACATTAATCCTTTTAGAAAATCGTCTGTGCCATCATCTAAAAGATGATCCGTAGATGATTTCTGTTATATTTCCAACTCTGAAATTGTTTCCATTAATTTGTTATAAACATTTTTAAGCAAAAAAACGCGATATTTTTAGTTTTTTGCTACTAAAATGAAAAGTAATGAAGCAATCTTAATGGTCTAAATGGGCGATTTGTAGAGAATACAAATACGAACAAAATGAGATCGGATAAGTAGCAACGGAGAAAATCCGGAAAAAACGGAAAATTAATAGTTTCTTTTAAAATTCATAAATCGGCCATTTTTAAACGTAGAGGGCTCAAACTTTGAAAAAAAGTACCAATTTATAGCTTCTTTATGTGTGCAGAACCCCGACGCTGTCCGACGATTAGATTAGCCACAATCGTCATTTTAATTTTTCAATACACTATTTTGCAACAGGTCTGGATCATAGAGAAAATATATAGTAGAGAAATAATGTCAATTACGAATGCGGCTAATTTACCGAGCTGAATCCGTAAACAAAGACGGTCCTCTGCGGGCTTGCGCATTGTCGAACGTTTGCCTTGTGATAGACAGGACCGTACTTCAAAATTTATTTTACATGACGTGAATCTTTTATCGAGTAATAAATGCTAAATATATTACTTGTAATTATTATTTTTATTAATGATAAAAATGTAACCATTAGTGAGATTTTAACAAAAAGTGTATAGTTTGTTGGCTTAAATCTGAGTTGTCTTGCTATACAAAACTGTCGATAATTCCTCGAAAATAGCTCAGTTCATATATATACAGTGCGTCTCTTTAATGTTTTTAAACGTTACATTTACAAAATTGAAAGTTGAAATAAAATATAAACATAGTATTCTAAACAATAGAAATAAAATATGCAACTGTTTTAAGAAGTAAAATAGTAAATCAAAAAAATTACATGTGTATATTTTATTGGATTGGCATCCCATCCTGTATAATTCTTGAACAAAGCAAGTTCTAGGGTAAGATGTAAATATTTTTACACCTATTTACAGTGTGTGCACTTGATACTTTGCTGAAAGCGCTACTACTTACGGCCCCATGTCAATCTAATCCACCGATATCTTAGCGATCCTTTGGCGAAAGCGCTTTTTTCTTTCGCCATCCCTTTTAAAATACTCCCCTCTACCCTAATCCACTAGTATTTTTAGTGCCCCTTTGACGAAAGCGCAAATATGCCTTTTGGACACTCACCCTTCTAATCCACCGATATCTTAGCGATCCTTTGGCGAAAGCGCTTTTTTCTTTCGCCATCCCTTTTAAAATACTCCCCTCTACCCTAATCCACTAGTATTTTTAGTGCCCCTTTGACGAAAGCGCAAATATGCCTTTTGGACACTCACCCTTCTAATCCACTGATATCTTAGCGATCCTTTGGCGAAAGCGCTTTTTTCTTTCGCCATCCGTTTTAAAATACTCCCCTCTACCCTAATCCACTAGTATTTTTAGTGCCCCTTTGGCGAAAGCGCAAATATGCCTTTTGGACACACTCACCCTTATGCAATATAGGGGAAGGAGGCATTGACACTATATATGACCTTCTTACACCATCTTACCCCTTATACAATGCCCCTAATACACACACACCCCATCAGTGCCTTTCTGACACCTTGACCACACTCAATATACGTCACTGACAAATATTTCTACTTCTCCGTGTGTGTATTCACTTCAACACCGGAGTGCATTTAAGATAAATTATATTTTTTACCTCCTATTCTTTCACATATTCATATAATTTAAATTTGGAATTAAACTATTTCTATTTATGCACTACTTGTAAGAAATAGACTACGAAATAATTCCTTATATTTAAAAGTTGGATACATAATTGGCGAAACATATGAAATGTCTGTAACACTTTGTAAAGACTATTTTTGTATCGAAATAACAAGCTTCAGAGGTTCGCTATATTCGCCACCCCAACCAAAAATACCATAACATACAAATGACTGAGATTTTTTCGGCCCGGTTCTGTTCGCCGCGTTGCGTCATTGAGTTCAACAACCACTTTTGCTAGACGTCCCGAGTGCGCATGCCTCGAGAGGACCGTCGTTTAAAAATCTGACTGGCGCCCACTGCGCACAAACGCACTTTTTCGCCCATACATTGGACGGATTCAGCTGGTGCCGCGAATACGTTGTGATGGTCTAAATATATCTTGTCTATGGTCTGGATGCTCTATCGTCCGATTTTAATTATTGAAACGGATTTGAAAAGTACAAGTTTAATTGAACAAAATGTATATTTTAATTTTTCCATAAAATGCTACGAAGCCGGTTGAAAATGCACGTAAAGATACGTGAAAATGGCCGACCGCCGCGAAAGCGGCTCTTCTTCGCTCCTCTGCTCTACTCATTAGTCGACCGCTTTCGCGCGTTCGGCCATTTTCACGCATCTTTACGTGCATTTCCAACCGGTTTCGTAGCATTTTATGGAAAAATTAAAATATACATTTTGTTCAATTAAACTTGTACTTTTCAAATACGTTTCAATAATTAAAATCGGACGATCCATAGAGCATCCAGACCTGTTGCAAAATAGTGTATTGAAAAATTAAAATGACTGTGGCAAAACTAATCGTCGGACAGCGTCGGGGTTGTGCACACATAAAGTAGCTATAAACTACTTTTTTTCCCAAAGTTTCAGCCCTCTACGTTTAAAAATGGCCGATTTATGAATTAAGAAAAAAAACTTAATTTTCCGGTTTTTCCGGATTTTCTCCGTTGCTACTTATCCGATCGGGACGTTCGGCCTCTCATTTTGTTCGTATTTTTATTCTCTATATATCGTCTATGTACACCATTAAGATTTCTCTTACTTTCCATTTTATAAGCAAAAAACAAAAAAAATCGCGTTTTTTGGTTAAAAATGTTTATAACAAATTAATGGAAAAAATTTTAGAGTTGGAAATATAACAGGAATCATCTACGGATCGTCTTTCAGATGATGACACAGGCGGTTTCCTAATCGGATTACTGTCAAAAAATCGTTATTTTGATCTGTTGCTTGCCCTATTATATTGACGCCCCTCGACTACTTCTTGTGGGGCCACCTTAAAAATGCTATTTTCAGAAGTAAGCCAAATGACCTCGATAATTTAAAATTCAGGATAGAAACAGAATGTAGAAGAATCGAGGAAACTGACATTCTTTTAAACGTTTTGCATGTTTTTCCGCAGTATTTGGCTTACTGCCAAGAAGTAAATGGACAAGATTTTAAACATATGATTTAGTTTTCTTCAGCAACTTTTAAATTATTTCCTCCTGTATTATTTATTCTTGTACTACATATCCAAATAGTATAGCGTTCTTTACGTTTCCAGTTTGACGATTTTTTTTAAACCCTTGACTTACAGTAGATTTAGTTAATGGATTTCTGTCAGGATATTTGTCATTGAAAATATTACAAACTTCTTTTTGCGTTCGCATTCTGTCCCCATAACCCAATATTAGATATTAAAATCTCATCTCTGTTTTTTTTTCATTATAATCACGTTCTTATTTACATTTTAGAAATGTACAATGGTGGCATTCAGGTAAAATATAGAAATATCATAAACCAATAATTTTAAATTTAATTTTTATTGCCTATTTAAAGTAGGTCTTGTTAAAATTAATCAAAATGCAAAATTTACCTGGTCCAAAGGGCGGTCAAAATTTACAAGGGGAGCCATACAAGCCAGTAAATTAAATTTTTGTTAAAATATCTACTTTTATTATTAGACTAACTAAAATGTACAATTTACCTGATTCAAAGAGAGGTCAAAATTTACAAGGGAAGTCAGAGACGAATTACCGCTTAATCTACACTCACCGACATTAAATTCGATCCATCCAAAATTTTGTTCCAATTTAATGCATGACAACTGTTTTTTCCGCAATCCGATTTAAATGATTTTTGTTCTAAATTGTAGATAAATGTATTGGTTTTAATTAATTTCTTCAATTTTCTATACCTACATGTTGAAATATAGAGGAAGATAAAAATGTATGTTTTTTTACTTAAGTTTGTAACACCCTGTAGAGTAATTTTGCAATCTTAACTTTACTGAATATGCTTTTCTGTGGAGTCTGATTTATTCTTAATATTTTGCTTCTTTGTTCACCTCGATATCTTTCTCCGTTCAAGAGATACGAATTTTTAAAGAAAACACTACACATTTGATCAAAAGTCTTTAATTTTAATTATTGTAACCTAAAACTAAGGGTAAAATAGATATGTTCCAGTAAACGCATATGTGGTAATTAAAAACTAACACCAATGAACCCGCTTTTTATTTTATATTTATTTTTGGCAAAATATCGAATGCGATTTTTAAAAAATTATCTGTGGCCACTCCTATGCTCTAGGCCACGAGCCGCCACTGTAACCAAGTATTGCTGAACCCGCCATTGGCTGGGCTAGCGTTTGTCCCAATTTTTGCAAAAAACAGCATGGACAAAAATGTGCTGTAACATTGATGTAAACAAAAACGATTTCAGTGACTGTAAGGAAAAAGCGCTTAAACTCTGTAGAAATTCAGGATCCATTGTTTAGACTTTAGTATAAATAAAGGTAAAAATATGTTAAGTTCATATCTACCTGTGTAGCATGTCAGCAACCAGCAAATTTCGAAATACCTTTAGCATCCTTGAGCAACTCAACCAACAGCTTTATTTCTAAAATTAATTAAAATCCTGAATATTATACATACACACTCACCATTGTGTCAAGACGCAGAAACTACAGAACTTAGATAAAAGGTATTCCTGTCATTTGGTTGCTTAGTTGACACTAAACGACGAGATGAGCTTTTTAAAACTGTTCAATATTGTTCTTATTTGTTTCATGCATGCTCACATATATACCTTTTACTCCTTTACATGTGTACCAAATTTCAGCTCAATCAAATGAGTAGTTTTTGAAATAATTCGTCAACATTATAGGACAGGGCTTCCTTTTTGCTCTGAAGATATCCAAAGATCATTTTTTAAAATTAGGTACAATTCAGGCGCAAAGGCTTGAAATTTTAAAGTTGTATATCTGTTGATATTTACGGGACCCATGCCGAATTCAGGGTTTTTGATAGTGAGTCTACTAGGCATGTTTTGGTAAAGAAAACAAATATTTTGTAATTTGCGAAAAAAGTTGAATTTTTGCTCTGCCCCATTGGGAAAAAAATGAACACGTTTAGGTATTTTATTTATTATTTGTTCTAAACAAATTTTACATCATTTTGTCGAGAATTTTTAAATTTTAAGAGAAAAAATATGTTAGTAGAAAGTTATAGTCATTTGATTTCTTTTTAAAATTATATTTTAAGTTTAAAAAAATTCAAATGACTAACTTTCTACTAACACATTTTTTCTCTTAAAATTTAAAAATTCTCGACAAAATGATGTAAAATTTGTTTAGAAAACATAATAAATAAAATACCTAAACGTGTTCATTTTTTTCCCAATGGGGCAGAGCAAAAATTAAGCGTAGCAGAGCATAAATTAAACTTTTTTTCGCAAATTACAAAATTTTTTTTCTTTACCACAACATTCCTAGTAGACTCACTATCAAAAACCCTGAATTTGGCATGGGTCCCGCAAGTATCAACGATGATATATCTACAACTTTGAAATTTCAAGCCGGCGCGCTGCGCTTCTGGGTACAATTACAAATAATAATACTATAATTAGGAGGATTATTTTATACCGCCAATCCAGTAATTAATTAAGGTTTCATTTTTGGAAATTGTATATTTATTTTCTTCTTTGTAATAACAAAATTATAAAACCCTTTCAGTGAACACACGATAAAAATAGCGTACAAAAAAGAAGAGAGGTAAAGACTGCCATGACAAAACAATTGCACACCTAATCATGTTTCGTCGTTTCTCGGTGCTGCTAAACCCATCTTTTTGCCAGTCGCTGACAAAACCAGGACAGTGATGTGATCTGTTATTTATTCAAAAAATAATTATAATTTACAACAACATTGTTAATAACTTATAATAACACGCTTTGTAGCACATGTTAACAATAATACGGGTACTCCAAATTTGAGAAAGCCGTTTTAAATAAAAATGTAGTTGGAGGTGATTTCTGAGATGCTTTTGAATAGTGACCTTGGTAAACATGATCTTAGGATAGTAGTTAAGGAATATAGGAAGAATAACAGGGGTAAGTAGTAGTACTTAACATATTACTATTGTTTTATAATTATTATGAACCAAGTTTTTGCAGTGGGAAAACGATTTTTGTGTAACTTAAAGATTACTGACTGCGCATAATTAATTCGAGTTCATCCCCCCCCCCCCCTGTTACCAATTCTTTGTGATCGGGGTGCAGTCCTTACGAGCTCTCCAGTTAAAGTCTAGTAACTGCATATCATCCTTGCACTCCTGTCACCAATTGTGAGTGACAAGAAAAAATATTATTAATAACGTGCGTTGGGAAAAAGCCTTAGAATAAGCCCTGATACTTTTCTATTAAGCTCTCCTGTTTAATTTTTACACGCTCAGGTATAGTCCCCGTCAACTCTAATTCATATTCGTATAAAAACTGATTTTTTTAATATGCTAACGGCCCACAGTGTGTTAAATCGACCATTTAGCACGACATAAGCCCCCAATGTAATTTTGCATTATTCCTTACATAGTCTAGCAATCTATATTTAAAACAGTCCTATTAAGAAAAAGGCAGTCAAAAAATATAATATATATTTACAGTTGTCGGGGAGCGGGGGGATTAACTTAGTGCTATTTTAAGAGTAAAATCAACGCATTTCTGTACATCATTTTCAAAACAAAAAATATGACACAGAACTTAGCAAATTTTTTACCAAATTTTTACATAAATACTGTTAATAATCAAACTGTTTTACAGTATAAAAACATTTTAAATATTAATGCCCTTCTCCTAGAAATTTTGGGGTTGTTCGATGTATCATTATATTTATGTATTTTTTTTAACTCGTAGAGCATACAAAAAAGTTTGTCGGAGTTTAGTTTAGTTTCCCTCTAAAAAATACAGAGTAGGATCCCTTTTAATAGAAAATTTAAAAAATTTCTGCTCATAGGTGCCCATTCGAGACTTATGTGGCTTTAAGAATAGCTCTTTAGTTATTATCGACTTGACAAAAAAACCACACAATTTGTAGATCATCCTAACTTTGTAAATTTTTTTCGAATTTAAATAACTTTAACATTTTGCCAAGGCTAAGGTTCAGAATTATTTACAATCGAATTAACGTCTCGTTTTTAGAATTCGGAAAATAACTAAGAAATCTGTGCGTTTTTTGTTTTTTTGGAGAACTCACCAAATAAAATACCAGCATTGTTTCATAGCCTTAACTTACCGTATGTCCTGTTGTGGCTAAAATTTATAGAATTTTTGGAACATTTTGAGTTTGATAAAGAAGTTGTAAGTAAACGCTTTATATGCGTCATTGCCCAGTATAGAATTCGTAACTAAGTAAGCTTTGATAACAATGTATGTATGGCGCTTGGCGTGATATTTGACATTGCTGAATCAATCCCAAAATTTGCGGGCATAAATTATAATATTTACTCTATTTTAACTCGGTAGAGAAATTCTTAGCACTTACAATGAAATACTTAGAAATATTTGCAATTTTTCAGAAAAACAAAAATAAAAATTTAAAGTTGAAAGCTAATATTATTCTAAATATAAAGGTAAGCGGTACATTTTTTATTGTAGGCTGCTCGTTCCTATATATTATGTCTATTAGTAAAGCATTTTGGATAATAATATAAGTATTTAAATTTCCAATCCAATTTATTAAAGAATAACTTATTGTACAGGGTGTTTTTTATAACTGGAACACTCAGTAACTTTTTTATTATTGATAATAAAGGGCATGTTTAAATTGGATTTTTTTTTGGTAAATTGCAACGAACATAAGAGCTACAGCGATTTTTTTTGTCGCCCTCGGTATACAGGGTGTGCCAATAAAGTATTGTTTTTAATGGAACACCCAGTATATTGTTGCATTTTTAAATTCCTTAAAAAATTAGCTGTACAAAAATACCAAACACTGTTTAGATATCTTTTGTAGTTCCCGAGAATTTTTTTTTTGCAGATCAGGTTAGGCCTCTAGATTTTTGAGTTTATACTGTTGGAAATAAAGAAATACATTCATGGCCCACTTTGTAGCTTCATTAGTTCGTCGTTCCTAATACGAGTACATTTTCATGTTGACAATTTTATTATTAAAATTTTCAACGCAAATATCTCGGGAACTACAAAAGATATTCAAATAGTGTTTGGTACTCTCGTAGACATTTAAGTACGTTTCACACATTGTTAATTTATTCATTAAAAACTAGTATTTTTGTAAAGATAATTTCTTAAAAATGTAAAAATATATAGGGTGTTAAAAATCCAATTCAATGTCACACCCTGTATACGGTAAATGAGAATAACAATAATTGATTAAGCACTAAAAGTCTTCATAATTTATCCAACTCATTAGTTTTTATTTTATTTAAAAGTGTTATTTCCATACCAGTACTAAAAAGTTAAGAAATACACGTGTCCGGGTGCAGGTTGGGTATGCTTTTATAAAACGTCATTCGGCACATAATCCAGTTAGTCTGAAAGTGTTCTCATTGTTTAGGTGGTAAATAAAATTATATGATATTATTAATTGAACATTGTTGGTAACTCTTTAATTTGTTTTTAAAACCCACAATGATATTTCTTATTTACAATTCTACAAAAGTTACACCAAGCCGTACATTCAAATACCCTGTATAGTGTATATCTTGCTCATTAATATTGTAATATCTGAATCTAAAAAGTAACATTATTATTTTTTCATGCTTCTTATAGCTATTACTTAATAATAAGTTTAAAATAATGTTTCATGTATTTTGAAATCAATAATAATAATTGTGAAATTAAGTTCCATAAAACATTACATTTTTTAATAAAAACTGAAGCCATTTTAATGACTGACATCTTATTTACATTTTATAGCAAAAAAAACATTCATGACCCTCCTAAAAAATGTCATAGGAAATTAAAAAACATTAAATCAATGTTTAAATAATTATGTCGCGCTAGACGGTCGATTTACCACACTGTGCGGCCGCGGCCCAAGATATCGACAGTATTTAGTCCAGGCGAATAGGTTTTCTGAACGGTTTTAATAAATAATAAAATAAATTCGGTATTTTACAAAATTATTGTCTAAATTTATTGCCAACGGTGTATTTAAATTACCTTACACCTTTTTTCAGACCTTTTTAACTTGCAAAAAGAAACTGAAAACATACAATAGGCGAAAAATATAATTAATTTAATATATGCGCCCGGACTAAAATTCTTATCTCAGTTGGCGATTTTTGTACCCCAACAAAAAATCGTCAGCGGAGATCAGAATTTTAGTCCGGGCGCATAATATATTAAATTAGTTATATTTTTCCACTATCTAGTTTTCCTTACAAGCTAAAATGGCCCGAAGAAAGGTGTAAGCTAATTATTTAAATACACTGTTTGCAATAAATTTAAATAAAAATTTTGTTCGAATAACGAATTTATTTTATTATTTATTTAAACGGTTCAGAAAACCTATTCGCCTGGACTAAAGATCTTGGACAGTCGGCATATTAAAAAAAAATAGTTTTTATACGAATATGAATTATCGTCGACGGAGACTATAATTTCACATATTTACTGAATTAGTTATGACATGACATTTGTAAGTGACGTTTACAAATTAGTGATAGGTAAGTGATTTAAGTGATTACTTACCGATCACGGTGGCGGTAAGTAAATAAAAATGAATGTACTGAGATATTTATAAATTATTTTTTATAAAAAATAATATTAAAATTACAATTAGTTCCAACAGTTATTAAATGTTATTGGGGCAATAGATTTCGTGTCCAAATTAAAATCGCAAACTTTTAAATAACAGCATTTTTAGAAATATTGTGGCTTTGAGCATAGGATATTCAGCCCATAAACTTCCTAGGGATTTTAGGGTTGTATTTCTTCTGACAAAATAGACTAATTACCTTTTCTGTGATATTTTCAAAATTGTTAGTGCTGCGTGAAACAGAATACTTAGGGAATCACTTCGGTGTCCGTAAAATCTGAAAAAACAAACATGAACATTGAGAGTTAGGTGTAGATTGCGGGAAAAGTATCAAAAAGTTGAGTTTTGATTGTGGGGGTTAATTTCGGGGGGTAAATTGGGCAATGGATTTTTTTTAAAGGGCATCGTGTATGGTGTCAAATGAAAGCTTATTGAAGCACGAATTCAACGATATACATATATGATGTATTTTTTTATTGCATTTTTTTAAAACATATTTCGGGAAAATCGCTTAAAAATTGCTGTGTCCCGCCCTTATCACGAGAAGGATCGCTCAGAAAAATTTGAAAGAAATAATGAACATTAAAAATTAGGTGTAGATTGCGGGAAAATTATCAAAAAGTTGAATTTTGATTCTGGGGGTTAATTTCGGGGGGTAAATTGGGCAATGGAAAAAAAAATCTTTTTTAAGGGCATCGTGGATGGTGTCACAGGCATCGTGGATGGTGAAGCACAAATTCAACGATATATATGATGCATTTTTTTATTGCATTTTTTAAAACATTTTTCTAACAAAATTCTAGCGCGGTCAATCGTTATAAACAATTTAGTTGTTTATTTCCTTATAACTGATGAATCATTTGTCTTAGAGAAAAAGTTTTGTGACAAAAAATATTTCTCACGATGTAAGAAACAACTTTTGTTCTTATAAGTTTTTCAAAATTTTTAATCTGGCCCACTCAGCTCCGCGCATACGCGATGTGATACGGCGTTGGTGCCGTCGCGTCGGCGGCGGGTAGCGCGGCAGATGGACGGAGATCGGGCGGCCGAGGTTATGCTTAGGTGTGGAGGGCTGATGGCACGGAACACTAATTGTGCAAGTAGAGCTTGTACTTGACCAATTTTTTTTATTTAGCTAATAGTAATTTCTTTATTTTGAATTATAAGATGCTTATATTTATAAAGTTATGGTGATATTTAAACAAAATATGAATATATACATGTTTTTCAACTTTGCACTTAATTTTTAACATACCTGTTAAAGTGTACGAATATACATATTATATAATGTAATATGATAAAATAATCTAGTTTATAGTTATAGTAAACCTTTTTATTTCTGATTTCTCAGGAAATTATATTTTTGATAAAAGTTTCTGCATGTACGTATAAAATACATTTCTGGCGTTATCAAAATTTATAGTTAATTATAGCAATAACATTCAAAATGAAAATTTCTGGAACAACCCAAATCAAAGCTATAAGTAGAAAATGAGCTTGATGTGAATAGTTTATGGCAAAAACTGATCAAATCCGGGTTTTTCAATGTTCTACTTTAATTTTATCCAAACTATAGATCCTACAAAGAAAGTTTTTGTTTCAAAAATATTCGTTTTAAATATATTGTGTTTAGACGAATCACATTCTTTTTATTTTTTTTAATTTTGTATATTTGATTTCAACTGTGATAACGTTAAATACCCAAAGTTTTCTTAAAAATAGAAAATGATTTTTTTTCCATATCACGCGAATTTTATGGATGCCGTTGTACATATAAAGTAATACATAATCAATTCACACAATCATTGAATCATTAGTTTAAATTTTTGCAATTATTATCCAATACTTATTTAATTAAAAAGCCTTGTTTAAAGGGGCTACGCCACTGGAATATCGATTTCCAGCAACTAAGCCAGGAAGGAATATTCTAAAACGAGACAGAGCACGCGTAATGTCTTCATGCCCATGGCGCTCGAGGCTTTTTCTTGCATGATTCTTACTTTAGCTTTTTCGTTCGCAAAACCAGGTGAATATTTTATCTTATACTAGAATCCATACAGAGTGAAAAAATATAATTTTTTTACTTCTTTCGCTAAAAGAAATATAGTATTTGAACACGTTAACGACCATGTGCACCATATTGGTGCGCACCATGTGCACCATATTGGTGCGCACCCTGTGTTCTGCACAGACCGCGTGACCCTATTTGGGCACAGTCAATGTTCATGTTTTAAGTCGTGTGGATCTAACAGGGACGCAGCTTCAGTGTATTTAAATCTGGCGATTAGTAGGTCTGGGGAAATAAAAAATGACTTTGGGTTGGTAAAAATAAATTGATTTTTTTATATATTATATGTAGTACATATGTATATGTGTGTAAGTTGTTTTTTCGAATGCCATACTTCTTTTGCTAAGTAGATAATAACGTCGTACTTGTATTTTTTGTATGTTTAGAATATAATGTATAATGGAATTCACTTGTTTATTTTTTTAAAATAAACGTTTGGGCTGTGACCCAATATGGAACACATGGTCTGTGGTAAACTTATAAACCAATATATTTTTAAAATCAGACCCCGTAAGTTGATAATAACGTTGTACTTGTATTTTTTTATGTTTAGAATGTAATGTTACCTTATAATGGAATTTACTTGTTTATTTTTTTAAAAATAAAATGTAAAATAAACGTTTTGGCTGTGACCCAATATGGGCCATATGGTCTGTGGTAAACTTAACCAATATATTTTTTATATCAGACCGCGTGTACCCATTTGGTACACATGTTTTTTTTGTTAAAACCTTTTTCAAAACAAATTATTTTTGAAAAAGAAAGAATTATTAAACCTCCTTTTATTAAAATTTAACAAAAAAGTACCTTGGTCCAGAAGTAAAGTTTTAAAATTTAGTGCTGGTCGTTAACGTGTTAAAAAAAATCTACTCTTAAAATATCTTCCGGATCTTTAGGATTTGATGACTTAGGCAGGTATCACACTAGAGAAATTAATTTCATGAATCTCGTCGCATAAAATATGAAACTTGTTTCATCATTAAACCCTGAATCTATATGATTGTTTATAAAATTTAAATCTACATAAAAAACTACATTATGCATAATTTTTTTTTGATTTGCTCTTTCGGTTACGGAATTATCGTTAACCAAATTTTGTTTGAATTTAAAAAATAAATAAATTTTACCAATAAATCACGTTCACTTATTTCAGAATTATTATTCGTTTCCATGGAATACGTTATTTTCACTTAAGTCAGTTGATAATTTTGACATTTTAACGATTATTTCTCTGTTTATTGCTTAATTAAACATGGAAGCGAATTTTAATGTGTAAGTTAAAATGTTGTACAATTTGGGAGAATGTAGGAAAAACTACAGCAAGCTGCACTAGTATGGGCGGAGAGGTAGGTTACCTAATAACCCGAAAGCTCACATGGCATTTAAAAGGCTGGAAACCAGAAGTCGTACTACTAGCAGTCTGAAGAGGAAACCACGAGTTCGGAAGCGAACTAAAACGGACGAAAATAGGGCAGTTGGTGTTTTAGGAGCGGTACTTATTGACCCGCATGTAGGTACCAGACGGATTGCTAGACATGCTGGAGTGAGTCAAAAATCGGTTGTGACCATATTGCACTGGTACAATTTTCATCCATACAACATAACACTCCACCAAGAGCTACATATATGGGCAAGACCTTAAAAACGCGTTACATTTTGCAATTGAGTCACAAGACAAATGCAAGGAGATAACAGCTAATGAATGTTATTTTTTCTGACGAAGCTACTTTCCGTCGCTGTGGGCAGGTAGGATTGTAAGTTATCCCTTATCAGTAGAAATTTAATTTCTTTCTTTTTGTTTGGTTGTTTTTTTAGGTAAATAGACACAATATGCACTGCTGGGCGTCGGAAAATCCCCACTTGATGAGAACTCTGCCAAATCAACATCCCTGGTCAATAATTAATGTCTGGTATAGGATAATCGTGGATAGAGCTATTGATCCGCACTTCTTTGAAGGACATTTAAATGGAGAAATTTTTTAAGAATCCAATTACTCCAATTATTAAACCAAAACATAAATCCTGACATGTGGTTTCAACGGACGGAGCTTCACTTCATTATGCAGTACAGGCCTGTAATCATTTGAATTAAACATTTGAAAACAGGTGGAAATGGACGAGCCGGTCAACTGGCCTGTTAGGTCCCCGAATTTGACCCCCTTGACATTTTCTTGTGAGATTTTATAAAGATGACGACAGCGCCTATAACTTGAGATGATATAAAATGTCGGGAAAATACAAACTCGGCATTTGCCTCAGGTAGACATAATAAAAATAGTCAAACTCGACACAGAGTTTAAAATGTCCCTTTTTAAAATGATCAAACTCGGCACATTAATTTTGGACACATTTTTAGTACAGCATTATGAATCGCTAACTCAAAATCGACAACTATTTCTTTCGGTACAAATTCAATGCCTAGCTTATCACAATTCTCTTTTATTTTAGACATGCAAAGCATATATGACTTTTCACTTTTGTCTTTTAACAAACAAAAATCTAATGGTATATAATTACCGTTCAAAAAACCATGTATGGTAAATATTTGCTTAAAATATTTGGTGCAGTAAGAAAATGTACCGTCCATATAAATGGTTTTAGAGTCACATAAAAACTTTAAATTCCTTTTACAGCTAAATATCACCAAATTTTCAGACGAATCATTAACAATTAGGAAATCTTCATTTCTACTGGTTTTTGGTTGAAGTTGATTCAAAGCGTCATGGACTTCTGATATCGATTTTGGTAAAGCCGGCAACAATTTTCGGCGAGCTGTATAAATGTTTCTTCTTGCACAGTGTAGATCACTTGTCAGATCGGTTAAAGATAAATAATTTTTAGCTACTTCCGTTCTAATTATTTTGGATGGTTTTTCTGATATATCAATTTCAGCTTTTCTCTTTACACATTCAGTTAAAATATGTCTTTGTAGCACACTGGTTAGTTCAGGTTCATGATTATGATTTTCACTTAAGCTCGTTATAATGTGACTTTTTTGCTCACCAATGGTGTGGAAATATGCTTTACATCTATCTTTAATGCACCTCCATTTTGTTTCTCCAGAAGCTAATTCTCGGTTGTGCTGTTTAAACTTATAGTTCTTGTAAACCAAGAGGAGGTTTCCCCTTTGGCTGAACATTTCCTTCAAATCAGAAAATTCACTATTTGCTGGTGCTATTTTTCACAAATTTTACAATTTAAGTACAATTAAAGTACGACTATACTATACGAGCAATATCTATAAACTAAAACCCCATGTAAATTTTAGACGAATTTATAGGAAAACAATTAAGGGTTTTCTTAGTAATAATTCCTAAGGGGGCCAGGTCTACCACTTGGTAACGAGTTTGTAGTTATAAAAAACTGATTAAGAATGCAAAGGGATTAAGAGATTAAGATGTTAGTAATAATTATTACGGGGTCAGGTGCATCATTTTGTGCAGAGTTTGTAGTTTTAAAAAGCTCATTAAAAATGCCAAGGGATTAAGAGATGAAGATGTGCCGAGTTTGATGCCGCCCAAAATGTCGAATCCGCCTTACCTGCTTATTAGTGATACCTGAAATGTTACAGCGGGTATATACGAAATGTATTTAGAAAAAGAGTGAGAGTGTTTGGAAGTTGAAGGGGGACATTTCGAACAACTCTGACTCTGGCATAACAGAAAATAAATAAGTTGATATTAAATGGTAAATATTTTTTTATTTTATAACCTAATAAATCATAATTCCATAACCGAAAGAGCAAATCAAAAAAGATTTTACACATACATAGTTTTTTGCGTAGATTCAAATTTTATAAACAAAAGTACCTCATCCAAGGAATTCTTCCTAGGCCGAGGTGATACCACTCCACACATCCTCTTAAAGGGCTGATGTCTCCAGCTCTGGATGTGTGAGTCGGAGCTCCCCAGTACACCCACGGTACATAGTACTTAGACTTCAGTCTTCGTGGACTGTCAGAAGATAAAAAAAAATCCCATTTAAAATTCCAAAGTACCCCTCAAAATAGAGATAGGGGTAAATGTCAAAAATATGTTTAAATATGTCCCCCCATCTCCCTATTAGCTTACCTCATATTTTAAACAGTTTTCGAGATATCGCCTTGTAACACTTTAAAAACACCCTGTATGAAAGTAAGCTGGAAAAAAATTAAAAAAAAATGTAAAATATCAAACAGTTCCTAAAAAGTAGCTGTACTTTTGAGATTTTATCCTTTAAAACTCCTTGATTATGTATGTATTTTTGTAGCGTCGTGACCTTCGATCGCTAAGGGTCTTTAGCTATTTCCTAAAACTATGTTGTTTATTTTCAACTATGATTTTATTTGAATCGAAATCTTAAATAAAACATCCTGTATACTCTTTCTTTAGTAGAAGCAGAGTAGCAGAGACTCCGGAGAGGGTTTTCGAAAATGATGCTTTTTGTTACATCGGTCTTCTATGTCCTTCTAAGATATCTACAAGGCTGTCAAATCAAACTACTTTATTTGGACAGAACTTGAAAACATACTACTCTTCTTTATTTATTTTGAACGTCACTTCGTCGGACCCCACTGAGTGCAGTACCTAAATTTTAGGGTAACTTGATTACACAAGGGCAAGGCAGCGTAAACAAACAAGATGTATTTTATTGTCTCGATGTCGCCTTCTGTGTCAACAAATTAGTAGTTAGGTGTTTAGTATTCCCAAATATTTTATAATGTGTTTAACTCTGATGACATGATGACACAGAGGGTATAAAATGAATTCTCTAAAGCACTACATTACTTTGAAAAAAAAAACAATTTTTCGAAAGTATCTTTTTTCAAAACAAATTTTCAAAAAATTGAGTATATAAAAATTAACTTCTTCGCAATGATAATTTTTCAAAAATACAGTTTTTTATTGACTTTTAATAATAATAATGTTAATAAAAAGATATATAAGATCCCGAGAAAACAGAACTTTTCCTATAATTATTCAGTTATTCGAAAACTGGGAGTGTTAAAAGTTTTTCTTTGGAAACCAACATTTCAAATTTTTTTAAAAAGTGCTTTTCGAAACTTCATTTTTTTAAAGAAAACATGTTTTTGAAAGTACATTTTTTCACTGTTTCGAAAAAAACTTCGAATATTCACATTTAAAAATTTTTGAAGAAGTAATTTACCACAGAGTAACGTAGCAGACACAAGGGCGCAAACCTGACCGAACACAAAAACGGTTCGTTGATGTTAGTTCAGAATCTTTTTCTGTCTTTTTGTTATTGACATTTTCTACGCTAGTAGATTTCATAACTTAATTATTGAAAAACTATGTGTTCTGAAAATGTAATTTTGAAAGATTGTTTTTTGAATAAAAAATATTTTAGAAAAAATGTTATTGATTCGTTTCCGAATAAGCATCTTTCGATAGAGCTGTTTTTCGACAAAATTTACTTAATTTAACATCGAAAAATTGTTTTTTGAAAAAGAACAGAACACTCGACAGGACCAATTGTTTGATTGATATGAAAGTGTAAATATTCTAGCATTTTTTTTATCTATACCTTCTGCTTATTTGGAGGGATATATCTACCTACTTACGTAGGACGGTACGTACGTGTATATAATAATGATTTCATTCAGAAGATCAATATATTAAAAGATCTATTGTGACATTTTGTGTGCTACTGGTACCTCAATTTTCTTTGTAAATATTGTTTTCCTAAAGTAAATCATAAAATATCTTGAGGCTTCTATTATTACGTTAAAAAATAGCTACAGAATATGCGACTATGCTTAATATACTTATAATGTTATTGTTAAAACTTTTAAAGACAAAAAACCATGCCAAAATGAAATTAAGTTGGCCATGCCACGTGGGAAATGCCGCCTTAATCTATTGTTTAAATCTTAACTTTTGTTCAAAGAATGAAAACGTATCCAATAAAAGAACTGTTATTGGTAATAAAATAACGTTTTTTTCTGGGTAAAAGCATGATAAATACCTATAAGGTCTTTTACTTCATTGTTTTAGATAAAACTTTTTAGTTGTTATAGTTGCATTCGCCAATTCGGTACACAGCCATTGGCCCATAGAATACACACACCTAAATTACAGGGGAGTAGAGGGAGCGCTCGAGTTAGCAAATAAGAGTAGGTATGAGCATATTGGGACCATTTACAAAAAAAATTGACAGTTTAGTTCAGGGAAGAATTTGCCAAGATAGCCTGAAAGCATTTGCAAGAAAGCTCGGCATTTGTTTCTCCCCCGCCATGGTAATATAGATGGTAGAGGATCTAAGAGTCTGCTGAATATAAATACATATCTATGCGCTTTTTTATCATCAATCTTTCATTGTTGGACATCCACATCACGTAGGTCAGGGGGCAGGTTTCTTTAAAACATTATTCATATTCCTAAGGAATTGCACTTGCAAAAAAGGAAATAATACTGCCTTTATGGAAATAGAAATCGCCTGCTAATAATAAATAGACAACAGACAACATTGTGCAAGACTTAACATAAATTCTTCAAGTTTATAAGTAGCACTTATGTCTATCGCGCCGATAAATATGTGTGCTACAATTCAATATAAAATAAAAACAAAACTCTAGAACAAAGTGTTTCTTAATTACCTTGACAGTGGCGTAATGCAAAATCGTAAACCCCCAACAAAATCAAATTTGGGCCCAGATTTGTAGGTATTAATGGTTCCCTATGCAACAGTGCACAACAGAACTCTTTTACAAAACCTACCTACACAGGGTGTCCGGTAAGTATATGGCATACTCTCGGGAGCGTATAGGGGAAGTCAAAATATCCCTAATTTGTCATAGAAAAAGATTCCTAAAGTGCCCCTTTTGTTACTTGTTATACAAAAACTTAATTTTTTCGAAAACGTCTTATTTTATCGAAACAAATGTAGAGTACCTTTTTTAAAGAGGAATGGCCAAAGTATTTAAAAAATCAGCTTTCAGCACCGTAAAATGATACCTGTCAAAAATTTGGCCCAACGAGTGTGATGGCAAGTCCGCTCCTGACTTCCCTGATAAACTTCATATTCGTGTCCAGCGCGCAAACAAAGACCATTACTAGCGACTAGAACGAATCTGGTCACACTTTCGTGTTTCTAAGCAACTTTTTTGGGGGTTTGCTTGCTCGCCTAGTAATGAGGAAATAAAGGAGGTAAAAATTATAATTTTTATCTCTTTTATTTCCCAGAAAATCATGTGCTAGTTTTTTGAAACTTAGCAATAAAAAAATTAAGTTAAATTTAGGGGTGGTTTCCGCCACTTTATGGGGGTAGTTTTGAGCATCGCATCGAGACTAATGCAGTTACATACATATTGTTTCTAAAATAACTGAGCATCGTAAGCTTTTTTTGCAATCACTGCAGTTTTTTTCAAATTTCCTGTTGTCTGAGGGGTAGTTTTCACCCACTATGGGGGTAATTTTCAATGGAAAGTGGTGTTAACTCTGTATTTATGCGTTATGTACTTGAATGTTTATATTTAATTCGATTTATTGAGATTTAAGACTATTTGTGGACCGTTAAGTCATTTTTACCCTGTATGGGGAGTGTTTTCTCGCGCTGGGGGTTGATTTTGGGGGGTGTATGATTTTTTTTTGACCTCGGATTCGGATTCAGCGTCGAAAATTACATAGGGATACAGTTGTCTCGATAGCACGATGACAAAATTTTTTCTCCGATTTTCCTTGGAATTTTAATCTAGGGGTGATTTCCGCCACTCTATGGGGGTAGATTTTGAGCATCGCATCGGAACTAATGCAGTTACGCACTCTTTGCAAAAAAACTGGGCATCGTAAGCTTTTTTGCAATTACTGCAATTTTTTAAGTTTCCTGTTGTATGAGGGGTAGTTTTCACCCATTCACGGGGGTGATTTTCAATGGAACGTAGTGTTAACTCTGTATTTATGCGTGTTTATATTTAATTCGATTTACTGAGATTTAGAACTATTCGTGGAGAGTTAAGTCATTTTTACCCCGCTGAGGAGGTGTTTTTTAGCGCTAGGGGTTGATTTTGGGGTGTACGATTTTTTTTGACCTCGGATTCGGATTCAGCGTCGAAAATTACATAGGGATATAGTTGTAGGAGTTCCAAAACTTGTATTTTGTGGGGCTGTGTTATTCGTCCTATTGTGATTCCAGATAGGTTAAATGGAAATATTTATCTAAATTTTTTGCAAAACACATTACCAATTCTTCTGCAAAATTTGCCTCTTTTACTTCGTCGGGAATCATGGTATATGCATGATGGTGCCCCACCCCATCTTCCCATTGCTGTTCGGCAATATTTACACGACCAATATCCCAACTGATGGATTGGATGAGGCAATGATGTATCAGTAAGATGGCCACCACGTTCTCCAGATTTAAATATGTGTGACTTCTTTTTGTGGTCGCTCTTAAAAAAGAAATATACAAGACTTCGTTAAACACTAGCAACAATTTGCAACCTTGTTAATATCCGCAGAGATTAGACAGAGTCCAATTTCATTTTTTTAAGTGTGTTGATAAGTGTATTCAGAAAATTTGCGGCCTTTTTGCACAATTTCTTGATTAAAATTTTCTTTTTACTTGCTTTTTTTATATATATATTTTTAAAATACATGTACTTTCAACATTTTCCATTGTTTTCTTTTATTACAGTTGATAGGTGTACGCAGGTAATTGAAAATATTTTTGTTTCAGGCAAAACCGCTCATCTAACGAAAATTTATTAAGAGGTAAAAAGCTTTGAAATACACCCGTTTACCCAACAAAAATATCTGGATTGTCTTAACTTTGATGACAAAAAATCAGAAGGAATGTTTACGTGTAACGTGACTTTTATAACACACCGCTTATTTATCGCCGTCATCTATACTATTAGAAAATGTCATTTTTTAGTGTTAGACTATACGTCAAAAATAATTAAAATCAATTGGTACGTTTTCAAGAAATTTGAGAAAAACCAAAAATTTTTTTAATCTTTGACGCTAAACGAAGCAATTTCGGATCTAAGTTGGCTTAAATCGACTTATTTTGACGTTAGGAATCTGTCATCAAACGTTGTACACGTATTTTCCGGAAACCCTGTATAATGGCCTAAAAATTTTCTAATTTAACCGTCTCTTCCCTCTAATAATATCCAAAGTGATGGTCGAATTTGGGATAAACTATATTTGAGGCGTAATAAAATGTGGTAATCTGATGACACCCTATCACAGCTTCTGACCCTACCTTGTCGGTTAGTCTTAAAATTAGCGGCATTTTAGGTATTGTATAATAATAATATTTACAATAATAATGATTTTTGCTAATTCGTTTTGAGTTTTCCTTAAGTGTCTGTATTTAAATATTTTTACAAGCATTGTAATTTCTAAAGGAGGCGACAGTGGCGTAACGTACACACCCGCAAATCCCGCACTGCGATGAGCGTACCAATAAGGAATATGCACGTATTTTTTTATTGCATAAATCGTTTAAGGAAGTCATTACAAACCCAATAAATTATATTAAAGAAAATTACTAGGATAATTTAGCTAGAAAAATGTTTTACTTTTCGGTATAATTTATTCCAATTTAAAAAGCAGCCATTTGCCTTCAGTGCAAAGTGATGTCAGGAGATCAGCAAAAATGACGTAAAGCTTAACCTAAAGTCGAGCAGGTTTGGTTTTCTCGGAAACAGTCACAGAGGGAGCAATCGAATTATCTGGGTTAATAGAGGAATAGTGCAACTAGCTTCGGTAAGTTCAGTTATACAGGATGTATCGTTCCGGGGGTACAGATCGCAAAAGTGAATTAAATTGATTTAAATTTTCGGAGGTTTGTTCTTTTGTTTTTTTTTTTTTTTTGGTCAAAATGTATCCAAATTAAAATCCCACATACTTCATCGGAAAGAGCTTGTCGAGATACGTGATATCCATATTTTTTAGTTTATTCATTCTTTATAGGTAGGGATCAATCGCCGATTAAATTTCGATTTTTTTACTTTTTAGCAGTAGACACTCGATATCTAATTTTTTCCCACTTTTTCAACGCTATCTTATAGAGGGATAATCAGACTCTACAATTAATACAGAATGGGATATTCAGGAGGGTATTTAATGGGTAAAACTGAATTTTCTTGATTTTTTCCAACAAATCCTATTTTAAACCTACATTATGGTACACTATTTTTCCTATTTAGTGATTCTTTTGGGGTTTATTTTATCCGTTAATTACCTAAGAATACCTCCCACTAATTTACATCGCGCATTTTTTCGCTTAAGTATTTGCATCGGGGATATGCCAAATTTGAAACTTTTGAATTTTCGACCATTACCAAGAAAACAAAGAATTGCAGTTTATTTACGTTGAAGTTATTAAAATATGATGTGGCAAAATTTCGCAAAAATGCCAGTTTTTGTTGCAAGATTGGAAGGTTCCTGGACCGATTTCTGCTTGAAATAAAGATGAATAAGATTTTAGTAACCGGCAGGGATATTTATTTGGATGAGTTACGCATTAAATGCCATATTTATTGATTTTTCGATGACCTTACAATACTGGAACTCGCCATGTACTTATTATAACACTTTTGCCGTCACAGCCAATGGGATCATGCCAGGCACGTAACTAGGGGGGAGGGGGGGAGGGGGGAAGAGTGGGCAATGCCCATTCTGAATGAAAAAGATGCCCACTCTAGAAAATCACTGAAATCACTATCTTGTCTACTAGAAAAATAATACATCATAAGTTTGCACCCCCCCCCCCTAAAACTCTAGTCGCCCCTTCAAAACCCTGCCTGGATCACGCTTGGGTTTGCTTGGTTGTTTCGAAATTCGCACGTGCAGTAGAAAATCCGGTTTTTTTGTTAATAAAGGCCAAAATAAATTGATGAAACCAATCACCACTAGCGTAGGGAATATAAAAAAAATATTTCAGATTTATTTGGATTGGAGAGACAGAGCTCTATTTGTAAGTTTGCATCTCGGTTCAGACGGGATTTTGCGGGGGGGTCATACCTACGATTTTGGGTAACGCTACTGTGCCTGTGTCGTAAATGTCTGCAACTACCCATGTCCATTTTACCACAATCATCGGCAGATCTCTGGCACCCCACGGTTTTATGGCAGTGGCTCAACTAGAAAGGTAAGAGAGGGGCCGGTCCACGGCAAACTGTTAATTCCGACTTCGAGGCGATACGAAGAAAACAGAACAGTTGCCTATCGGCGCGTATTTACATCGATTTGTGTCTCAGCTGACTAGGATGCGTCTTCGCATTTACGCGCGGATTTCTCGACTTCGAACATGACTTAAAATTTTTTTATAAAACATTACTTTTTTCGCTATGACGCCGTCAAGAAGGACTTTGTTTTTAGTTTTAGTTGGTTTGCTTTTTTCGAGTGTTAAGGCTGTTAAAAAGAACGTGACGATTGCTAAGTGTTGCGGGATTGATGAAATCCTGACCTACGACTACAAATGTTTAAAGTCGTTCAATTCTTCCTGGGATTTACGAATTTTGTACAATAAATCCTTAGTTACATTTAAAGGGCACTTGCCTCAGCGATGGGTAATTAAAGAAAATACAAGGCCAGAATGTGCGGTGCCTGTTATTGATGATCTCAATCGAAAGAACATTATCCCATTCATCAACGGATATATGATGAGTGTGGAATATGACCAACAAATTGCTCCTAATCAGTATTGTCTGGATTATAATTACGCAATATATTGTCCTAATAGTGAAATTAAGGATCCTCAGATGATAACTTCAGTGTTAGTAAAGAAATGTTGTGGACAAGAAGCGATTTATTCAGAAACAAACTCTACCTGCATCATTCTGAAAGATCCGAGTTACAAGGTAGACATAGGTCAAGATAAAAGTCTTGGCGCCGGTTTTCCAACTTGCAAAGGCAGTGACAGAGTTGTGGCGGGAAAATTCCATCAAGCACATTTACTGAACAACGGCAGTTTGTGGGTGAATGCAAGTGATGTGCTTTTACCATCTGCGAATTACTGTCTTGAATACATCTTGGAGCAAGCTGGTGAGTTGCTAGCATCTGACAGATGTTCATTATTCTATCTAAAAACTCAAGAAAGGACGTGTTGTTTATAACATAACATGCCTAACATAAATTGTTGAGTGCACCTTGAATTGCCACAAATTTTTCATGTTTTGAACTACGTTAACTCGGTGAACACTTTTTCATTAACATAACCATGTCACTGAGTTACATGACTGTGCCAGTATCACTTGTACCTATGTACCTATAGTATTTATTCTGGTTTACTTATTTTAAATACCTATTTCACTAGAGAAATTTCAGCTAAAGTTTGCATAGAGATTAGATATATTAATATATTATATCAGTACCTAAATATAAAATAGGTATCTTTAATATTTTGTATTGTTTATAATGTTTGATATCATATTTCTGCTGTCTGTTTTGCCAATCAGAGCCACAACGACTCGCACAACGCCTTTTAAATTTTTTTCCTAGCGCATAAAAATCACATCAAAATCACACAAAATCAAATCAAATCGTCTCAAAAAAATCACCAGAGTAAATTATTTTCCTAAATATTTTTAAACTAACATTTTCGGCTGTAAGTATCTATAATTAATCTGATTGCTCCTAAAAATCTTGTTTCAGAGTGTACCGAATGCTTTCTGCAATATACAATACACAAAATTAAACGCTTTTCCTTACCTGAATGGGGTTACTAAATGGCCTACTAAACATAGGAGACAGCTGTGAAGGGTCAGCTGTTTTTATTGTAATCAGATGGAAATATTTGGTTCACCCTAAACAGACATTCCAGTGTTTTTAGGGCAGGTAATAAAATACTAGATTTACACTGCAAAAGACTTTTTAAGAAATACTTATTAATCTAGGTTAACAAATGGAAACATTTGTTGTAATGCTTCTTATAATAAACAAGAGATTGAAAAAAATTAATTAGATGGATGAAAAGATCTATTAATTGTGTATTACTCTTCTTCACTTTTAAAGAAAAAATTAATACCAAATACAATTGCGTTTTCAAGTAATAAGTAGATATAAAATAAATCATGGAGAGAAGCTTTTCTTGTAATTTGCCAATAATTGTCAATTGTAAATAAGTCGCTGACTCTTTTAGCATCTATTACGAAATCTATTATCTCTATCTAAAACCTAATTTGATCAAAAAATTAAAAACTCTTCTAACTTTCGAGACATACTTAATTTCTACTCTCGTTATCAAAGAAACTTAGCAAATTCGTATTTTCTAGCTAACCAATAATTAAAAAATAAACTGGAATGAAATGAACTAAATAACAGGAAAAATAATTTGAAAAAGGATATCAAATGCTTCGGCCCGGAATCTTAGTATTTCTAAAGATACTTACCTACTTATATTATTTCAATTATTATCTAGTTAATTCAAGCTTATAGGATTCTTCTTTGATAACGAGACTATAATAGGCATTACGTTTCGAAATGTCGTTTTTTTTTTCTTTTGATTAGATTAGATTTTAGACAATAAGTACTACAATATCGATAGGTTACAGGTACGACAACATTTTAGATTTTAAATTCAGTGACTTACTATTCCTAACTATTATTTTTTTCTTTATGCAGTAAAGTGCCAAGCCGACAAACCCGATTAATATACATTATTTAATAAAATTAATGCTACAAAATCCCAAATTTTGTATAAAAAATTTGTGAAATAACTAGATTATAATCTAAGTCATAAAAGATTGAACCCTGAGTCACAAAGAACGTCCACACAGATTATGCAAATTGCATGAAATAGTTACTAGAATAAGTAGTCACGTCGCAAGTTTATACGTAGGCTTGAATATTTAAGATTAGTGATGTATATGGCGAATATTTCAAACATATTCGCATAAATTGCAAATTTTTCGAATATATTCGCATGCCTTTGCCACACTAAACTTTATTTGCATTTGCAGTTTCCCGTGCACATGAAAGAAGGGAACCAATTGCGGCGCTTGACACATTTCTGGTCTTTTAAAACATTTTTAAAATGGGTCGCATTGGCAAGAATCGGTTCAAACCAAAACCACAAATTTATTCGCAGCTTTCTCAGGTGCTCATAGGCAAAAATTCGATCACAATCTGGTTTTGAGAAGATCTGATTATAAAGTATCTTTCTCAATTTTTTACCTGTATGGCTCCATTTAATAAGTTTTTGAAAAATAAAAAATATGTCAGGTCGCGAATGCCTTCCCTTTTGTCAAGGGGGGCAAGGGGGGGGGGGTGTTGCTACCCCCTTCCAAGTTAGAAAAAATTAAATGTTTAAAACTGTCAAATTCGGACATACCTAAAGTGCA
Source organism: Philopedon plagiatum (assembly GCA_963971165.1). Classification (NCBI taxonomy): domain Eukaryota; kingdom Metazoa; phylum Arthropoda; class Insecta; order Coleoptera; family Curculionidae; genus Philopedon; species Philopedon plagiatum. The sequence continues at coordinate 118,914,636 of OZ020190.1, forward strand.
CAAGACCCAAAAAATTGATGGATGAACCATATTTTTCTAAATTTTTTTTAAAGGTTGTAAAACTTCACTCAACTATTTTTATTTGCCCAGGGGTTTAATCGTTTAACACACACACCATTTACCTCAAGTTTCTCAACAGATCTGTTGATAGTAATCAAACAATATAGAGCGAGATATAGAGTCTTTTTTTCCGAAAATATTTTGAAAATACGGAAATAAATTTTGTTTAAATTTTATCGGTGTTTTGTGCACAAACGATTCGTTATCGGTCCGACACAATGGCATATAATTTCCTGGTCAATGGTCTGACAAGCAAAGCGTTGTTGCGAATTCAATTGTCTTATTATTATTCCATTGCGTGGCTTGCGTAGTGATTGGTCAGGTTTGCTCGGGTTTGTTCAGGTTTTACCCAAGTTTTCTAAGTCTTCTTTTTATTTTCGTCTATGTTTTATAAGAAGGGGCCATCTATCATTTTCTCCTAAATAGTCGAGTAAATAGTGCTGTCTTCGCCATGAATATTATTATAAATTCTTCTATAGGTTATAAGAAGGGGGCATCTGCAGGATTTGTCCTTCTCAGAAAATTATAGGGAGCTATCTGCAGAAATCTCACATTTTTTTAGACTAAAAGGATTGAAAAAATGGCCCATCTACCATTTAGACCATTTGAAATTAAAAAAATTTTCTCCAATTTTGTAACATAGGGCCAACTACCATTTGAGTAAATGTTAAAGAGTACCTATTCTAAAAATAACGGTTGCCCAAAAAGCAGTGACGTATTCACAAATTGGACCCTTTATGTGACAATAAAAATATTTCTTGGGCCAACCGATTTTTTTCTAAAACAAATTGTGTGCTTGAATATATTTTTCTACTAGTACTAACACATAATGTATCCCATTATACATACAAGGTTTAAACTCTGTACCATTAGCCACTAAAAAGTTATAAAACGTAATATCAATCAAATTGTATATTTTGGCGTTCCTGTTTTTGTTGGATAGCCCCTTTTTACAAAACACAGACGTTTTGTATTGTTTTGGTGGCGCGATTAATTATTTGTTTCGCGAAAGTTTGCAAAAAGTGGATTGACTAGGACACAACAAAAACATTAAGTAAAGTTTGGCAACACTGTAAGGAACATTTTAATATTAAGGAGTTTTCGCTTTGCAAAATTTCAAAATATCTTTTTATTCAACTTTATCTTGATTTTTTTGGTAGAAAAAATGCTTCATCCAACAATTTTTTTCTTTTAAATTGTTCTCAACATCATAGGCGTTCTAATAAAATTTATATTTTTTGAAAATTCGAGGATTCGAAGACCCCGTAATAATAATTCCCGGTACAAAAACTAATAGCCCGGGAGGTGGTGTCAAATTTTTATGGGTGATTTCAGCATAATTACTCTCTATTCTGTATGGTAGTTTGTACTTGACAAACAACTAAAATAAGTGTTAGCTGGCGCGACGCTGTGACCTGTGGGTGTAAGAGGCTGCCAAACTCGTAAAAACATTTTTTTTTTCGAGTCATTTCAGCAAAGCTAAAAAGCTGTAGATTGTTTATTTATAATGTTTCCATCATGAAAAAATGTGTTAGCTGCATGGGGCAGGTGGAAAAACTTGTTAGCTGCCCAAGTGAAAATGTATGAAAAGTACGGAAAATCAAGTGATTTCAGCAAAGCTAAAAAATTGCTTATATAACAGTTTACGATCTGACAATCGTATAAATGACTGTTAGCTGGTATTAAAATGTGGCAAAACCTGTTAGCTGGGCTTTCAAAGTGTAGAGTAGAGTTCAGGCGCGCGCTTCGCGTGGTGCCTTTAGTGACGCAGCAAACATATTTGTCCACCTTTTCTTGTTAACTGACTACTGATTTTCTGTTTTTTGTTTATCATAAACTGATGAGGTACTTATTTTCATACCAGCTAATATCATATTACTGAAAAAAATGTGATTAAAAGAGAATACGGGAGTAAAATGGTATCACATATCGTATAACAATATTATAAATAAATTAAAACAGTGTATTTTATAATTTGTACATTTATCGAATTGCAGAATATTATTTCAAAAAGCAGAGACTATGTTTTCTACTAGTATAGTATACGACATTGTCGTAGTTAGAAAGGTCTAAAAATCCGATTTCGACTGTGAAAATGATTCAGATGATGAATATAAATAATTTGAGAGCTTACTGAATATATGTTATTACATTTTCTAAATTATACTATTACAAAAATGTACACAATTTATATCGATTGTAGTAGAAGACATTTTTCTTGCTGTTCGAAATAATATTCTGACATTCGATAAATGTACAACTTATAAAATACACTAATTTATTTATAATATTAGTATACAATATATGATACCATTGTACTTCCGTATTCTCTTTCAATTGCATTTTTTTTCAGTAATGTGATATTAGCAGGTATGAAAATGAGTACCTCATCAGTTTATGATAAAAAAATCAGTAGTCAGCTGACAAGAAAAGGTGGAAAAATATGTTAGCTGCGTCATTAAAGGCACCGCGCCTCAATGCTACGCTACACTTTGAAAGCCCAGCTAACAGGTTTTGCCACATTTTAATACCAGCTAACAGTCATTTATACGATTTTCAGATCGTAAACTGTTATATAAGCAATTTTTTAGCTTTGCCGAAATCACTTGATTTTCCGTACTTTTCATACATTTTCACTTCGGCAGCTAACAAGTTTTTCCACCTACCCCATGCAGCTAACACATTTTTTCATGATGGAAACATTATAAATAAACAATCTACAGCTTTTTAGCTTTGCTGAAATGACTCGAAAAAAAATTTTTTTTTACGAGTTTGGCAGCCTCTTACACCCGCAGGTCACAGCGTCGCGCCAGCTAACACTTATTTTAGTTGTTTGTCAAGTACAAACTACCATACAGAGTAGAGAGTAATTATGCTGAAATCACCCATAAAAATTTGACACCACCTCCCGGGCTACCAGCTAACAGGTTTTGCCACATTTTAATACCAGCTAACAGTCATTTATACGATTTGCAGATCGTAAACTGTTATATAAGCAATTTTTTAGCTTTGCTGAAATCACTTGATTTTCCGTACTTTTCATACATTTTCACTTGGGCAGCTAACAAGTTTTTCCACCTGCCCCATGCAGCTAACACATTTTTTCATGATGGGAACATTATAAATAAACAATCTGCAGCTTTTTAGCTTTGCTGAGATGACTCGAAAAAAAAATTTTTTTTGCGAGTTTCGCAGCCCCTCATCATCTTAAGCCACGCTTTTGGACCAGCTGACACATGATTCGTCGATAAGCTATGAAACAACAATCTGTAGTAAAAAAATGAACTTTGGTGAAATGGTCCGATAAAATTTGACACCACCTCCCGGGCTATAAGGTTTCACGAACTTTTACTGTGGCTGAGTCATTTTATTTAAATTTGTACCGAAAATACATTTCTCTTCGACCATCAGAACTGAAACAGTCTCTGTACATATTTCAGGGGCTATTAATTGGCCAAAAATTGCAGTATAAAAATGTTTAGGAAAATAATTTTGTTTTGTGGTTTTTCAGCGTGGCTTTGCTAGCTTAAACTCAAATCAGCAGAGCCACATGTTCTTTTGAAAAAACGAAGAACAAAAAAATTAATAATGTAATAAATTAGAAATAAATTAGTCTTAAAACTTGGTAGATCACAGGTTATAAAGTTATTATTTTTTGATTTTAGGTAATTGTATTGGATTTCTCTAATGACGAAACTGAAAAGCGCTGTTTTTTTCTAACAATTTATTTTTTTCTCAATCTCTGTATTTTGGGCAATTAATTGGCCAAAAATTCCATTATAAAAATATAGGATTGGAAAATATTTTTTTTTGTGTTTTTTCAGCGTGTTTAAAAAAAAACAAAAAGCGAAAGAATTCAAAATGTGGTAAAAAATTAGCAATAAAATAGACAAAAATTGTGATATAACAAAAAATTAGAAAAGGCGTTGACGCTCTGCTACCTTCATTGGCATCATATTGTATATCAGTGTAGGTATTGTTCTTTTTTATAACCCATTTACAGACCTACATTAAACTTATAAATTAATTAGCTATCAAAACGGTACCAATCATCTCGTAAACAACTTGCATTGAGCATCAAGAAAAATTTATTAAACAAAAACTATCGTGTATCAGCAGGTATGTCGTTTTTATAGTCGATAAAAACCAAATTTTAATAATGAGACCCAATCCTTTTGTCTGCCTTCATGCCGCAGTCAGACGAAGGCAATTTCGTCTAAATTAAGGATCCTTAAAAAGCACGAAAGGAACGATAATCCCACAAGATTACCTGGACGACTCCACATGGGCAAAATATCTTTTCTGGGTCTTGCTTTGCTTGATATTTTTAAAATGGTTTTCTGGTTTTCTTTATGTTGTATTGTGGGCATCACAGGGTCTGAAGGCAGGTACAGACGAACGAATTGAGAATCAAACCAAATTGAAAATTTTCTGGGGTAGTAAAAAAAACTGAACATGCTGGTATTTCGATTTGTGGGCTTTCCGCTTTACAATACATATTGCTTATTCTTGTCTAGTAAACCTCCGTTGAGGATGCCGTCTTTTACTGATAGTCGGGGAGCTGACGACAGATTTAACTCATTTTATTAGATTTGGAAAGTTTGTTTTTATAGTGCATTCTACCGATAGGCGAATAGCGCTTCTGCCATGCGAATAGTGGGACTTATCCGGCGGGGCCAGCGACATACAGATTAAAAGGCGGGGCCTATCAGACGAATAATGCGTTTGGCCAATATATCAGGATGGACTGAAAAGCCCGAGGAATAAAAATAAAAAGCGTTTTTCTGGTACGGGATGCTAAGAGCCAACTCATACTCTAATTAGCCCACTCGAGTGCCTACGCCCCCCCCCCCCACGAACAAGCGACCCATTCATAAAAAGAATTTAATTTAGCCAGGTTTATTCTATTCCTTAGTCCATAATTTCGTCTAATTCTTTATATTTAAGTACTTGTTAATGCTTACAAAGAAGAAATTATTTAACTTTAAATAAGAAAGAAAGAAATAATACACTTTAAGAAATAAGAATCAACAATTAAGAATCAAGAAGCTGTTTAAACCTGGCCCTAATAGTACAAAATTTAGTTGATTTAATTTTTCATTTATTTTCTCGTATTTGTATTACAGATATGTTGCTCTAATGTAACAATAACAAAAAAATAAATTTATAACGAGAGTTAAAGCATAATAAATGTTAAAGGCTTAAAAATCTTAAGGATCATATTTGTGGTAAACCCAATCAACCGCAGACCAGCGCTGGGTGTAATTATTATAAAACCTTGCCTCAAATTAAGCAACAATAATAAATTCAAATCACGATAGAAGTGGAACGCTAGCCTGGTATTTTTTAATTTGTCATACTTCCAGTTGTGTAAATAAATAATAACGATTTGATGGTCTTAATTAATCTGATTTATGTTCTCTTCTAGTTCTACTTGCGCGTAGATTATGCATGTATGTTCATTTAGCATTGAAATGAACCTGAAATATTTATATCATTAACTGTTAGTTGTATTGATAGAAAACACAGGCATTCTTTAATATGTAGTTTTGTATCACTTTATTACGCCGAATTCTACTAGGTTCTACATCATTCTTTTCATTAATATTACACCGAATTGTAAACTAAAAGGGTGGGAGGGTGAAAGGAAGGGGAGGGAGAGAGAAAGAGAGAGATACGATTTCTGAGTCAGAAACTAACCAAAAGAAATTAGTCGTAGAAGCTTTTTAGAACTTTCCATTTTTTGTTGGCAAGGCTCAAAAACTTTCATCAAAAGGGGGACAAACAGAACTTCCATGTAAAACTCCGCAGCTGTCATGATGGGATACAGGCTAAATACTTGGGGTGGGGAGTGATGTACAGCCATTTACAGCTCAAACTTTCAGATATGCATTGCGATTCCATTTTAACTTGAAAGTTTGAATTGTCATGAGCTCTACGTAAATCCTGTCCCAAGTGCCAATTGTAGAGGAGGCGCCAACTTCCGCCCGTTACTTTAAAAACCTAAGATACAATATGCCCACGGATGGGGTAGACAAGAGGACAAATGGAGCAAAAAGTAAGACACGAAAAAGTCACTATGAAAGTGTTTGCTTGCTTTGAAAATAAGATCCACGATACCAATTTTTTTTTGTACAGTGTATGCAAAAAATACAAAAACGTAAAATTTGGTTAAGAATAAAGTTGCCTCTTATAAAATTTTAATGAAAAACGTTAAATAAAGAAGTTGTTTTAAATTTTAAAAGAATTTTAAATTTAAAATTTAAGAAGAATTTTTCTTCGACTTTCAAGAAAAAAGTTGAAATTTCTAAATTATGCTTTTAAAATCAAAATTTACCTTTTATATTTGATTCTCGATTTGATTACACGTTTGATAACTGTGACGTATCTGTCAAAATAAGGTAATTATGTAGTATACCCATTTCTGCTATTTTTGCGTTTTTTGAAAAAATTCCTTTAAGGTCACATTCTACTGTCTTTCCTGATTGCCAATATACGTGCGCACATAAAAAATTATGTTGGTTTTTTAATAATTTTTAATGAAACAAACTTACGGGACCTGGGAGCGAATAGGGGTGCTGGGCGGAGTAAAAACAAAAAACACAACATCGTAAAAGGCTTAACAACACTTTTCCCAACGTAATGAAGTGTAAAATCGAAGAAAAACGGTTAATAGCTAATAAAATTGCTTTTTTCTATACAAAATTCCATTAGTCGCTATTAGCCGCCATTATTTTCCCACCTATCAACATTGTCAACAATATTGCTGTGTCCGGTGTTGCTACGTTTACCTATTTTTTTTATCCCAAATGAAATTAATCTTGGCGAACTTTGTACCGCTTCTAGAACACAGCCGAAAACCAGCAACAAGCCACACCCTGGCGCAACGATCCCTCTTCGCCTGCAAGGAAAGAGACTGGTCAGGGCCCCTAACCAGGTGCTAACCCTGTTCCGACCTTACGGTGCCCTCTGATCCACCGTTCGCATAAAAAACTTTTCTAAGTCGGCCAATCAGGTGACAGATCCAATATTTTCGATCTAACGGTGGGATATCGGTGGATCGGAGGGCACCCTAAGGTCGGAACAGGGTTAGCACCTGGTTAGGGGTCCTGACCAGAGGCGTACCGGGGGGGGGGGGGGGGGTTGGTGTTAACACCCCCCCTCCAATGATCTCTTATAGTAGTTATTATAAACATTATACAGCACGGTAGTATATACATATTTATATAAAAACAAGGGTTTTGTCTACCAAACCCCTCCCCCCCCCCACCCAAACCAAAAGTGACCTACAACCCCCCCCCCCCAACCAAAAGTCGCGGTCCGCCTCTGGACCTGACCAGTCTCTTTCCTCGCAGGCGAAGAGAGATCGGTGCGCCAGGGTGTTGGTTGGGGTCATCTTTTTGCCCTTTTGGTTAAATTTGGTTCATTTTCGCATTTTCCCGCTAACTTTGTGTAAAGCTAGCAGTATTTGTGGGAAAACGATTTGTAAATTAGGCAAATCAGAAATTTCGAGTATGTGTACCACGGGTTTCATTGAAAAAGCTAACCTAAAAGTTGAAAAATTTTAAAATTAATAAAAAAACAACATAATTTTTTATGTGCGCACGTATATTGGCAACCAGGAAAGACAGTAGAATGTGACCATAAATTTTTTTTTTCAAAAAACGCAAAAATAGCAGAAATGGGTATACTACATAATTACCCAAAATAATAAAGATGTCTTTAGAGCAAAGAATATTTATAATCCAAAATTGCAGAAATGGCGAGAATTGTTATCGCTGCGTTATTGACAAGGTTCAAGAACATTTTCCAAATGTACAATTATGCAGAAATTCAGTACATAAGTTAGTAATCAAATCTAAAATAAACTGGATCCGTTAGTGATTTAAAGAAGACCAAGAAAAGATACGAGAAAAACGATGCTTCTATAGTATTAATTTTGCAATCTGTTGATGCAAATCCTGTGTCTTTAAGAAAACGAGCACGAAGTTTACAATTGTGTAAAAAAAGCCATATTCAAAATGCGTTTGGAAAATAAAAGTCGTCCTTTTAAACCACTTTTTAACCAAACTTTGGAAGATGGGGACAGTTACAAACAGTGGCTGTTGGTGCCTTATGTATCAGTGAGAGCGCAAAAAATCGATGCAGATCATTGAAAACTTCACAAGTATAAATTGAAGCAATTGATTCATTCAGTCACTTTCATCATGTACACTTTTCCAGTCTAATGTCTTATAAGAAGTTGTGTAAAAAACTATAGATTTCTAAAAAAGCCACGAAACACAGGAACAAACCGAAAAAACAGCACACGGACGTGGGCGGATTAAACGGAGCCCAAAGTGTGTTGTAAATTTTGCGTACTACCGCCTGACCATTCACTGCTTCTTGGCGGTTGCCACGGCGACCGCCGCGCCGTAAGGTTTAGGACAGATCTTGCGGCGGAGTATCTGGAGCCCATTTTAGCGTTTTACCGTTGAGTGATGAAAATTAGTGAGCGGCGCCGGGCGTCACACATTGAATCCTTTAATATAATCTAGGGGGACAAAAGTTAAGATTCAAATTAAAATTAAATTTTATTTCTTTGCACTTTTTGAATTGGCCAGAGAAGGCGGAGCCCCAGAGCCCCCCCCCCCCTCACCAGCCCCCACTGGTTACAAGCGCTTGGATTTTTGTTTTGAGTTTGTGATGAATTCTAAGTAACAACGTGAACTTTCGTAAGCTGATAATGTTCTCAGGTGAGTCAACTTTCAGTACATCCCATTCCTATCATGGGATTATAACATATTTTTTTTGATAATACCAAAGAAAATAATAGCTATTATTTTCTTTGATAATAATTATAACAGACATTCTTATTTACATAAATATGCTGGAGTCATTTTTGTCAGACAAGTTAAAAAAAGAATTGCCTCTTCAATATCGCCACAATATATATTTTCAGCACGATGGGTGTCCTGCATTATGCATGCAAGTGTTAGAAGTAATGGATTGGCTCAATCGCAAATTTGGAAATCGATGGATGGGCCGAAATGGTCCAATTTTGTGGCCCCCTCTGGGGACGCATTAAACAACTAACATATGAAAGATCCTTTGACAATAACGAAGAAATTTTAAAGCAGATAATTTTAAAAGCGATAAAATCGATTTCACTGGAAGAAATAAGAAGAAGCGTTAGCCATTTTTGACGTCAGTTAGAAAAATGCTTAGAATATGGAGACGTTTTTGAAAAGTCAAACTGATAATCAAAACATTTATCGGGCCCTGTATAAAATTTTACCAATCAGTTATTTTTTAAACATCATTTTTAACGAAGCTTGTTAACTCGTCTACAAGATGAGATTTTACTTTATCAAAAAACCAGTTTAAATTGTTGTACCTACCTGTCCTGATGTGATTACATGTTAAGTGGCAGACACTACACAGGTCAAGTGTGTGGTAGCGCAACTTCATAATATAACATATCGTATTTCTTTTTTATTTTAGTAATTTAAATCAGCTAGGTGTCCAATGCCATAAAGAATACCAAGATTTTATTACACTTTGTTCAGGTTTTTGTTACCTTGTCCTTGTCCACATTTCTTAAATTACCTTAGAATGTTCCACATAGCTATGATAAAAATAAAAACATGTCAGACATAAAACAGTCTTGCTAACAGTTTCACATGCACGAAGCCGTACCGATTTTATCATGTAGGTGTCATCGTACCTACTTGTTCTTTCTTCTTAAATCTAACATTTGTTTTTCACTTATCAGAGCGATCATCTCGTCATCCTACCGGTCCCCCTTATTTATTCCTCGAAACTTAAAAAGCACGTTCGGACATTTTACTAACTGAAAATTTAGCTTTTTCGTCACGCTCGTCAAGTTACGTATCTAGTCAAGTAAGTCACTTAAGACAGGGACAGGTTTTGGTTTACTATATGATGAGAAATGTGATATCCGCTTTAATTCGAGAATTTAGACAGCTGAAAAATAATGGAATTTAGTTAAACACAAAAACTGTGCGGACATATTCACTATTGCTAAAGCCGGTATAAGTAAGGGAAGTAATGGGGAATCGGGACAAAAATCAGAACGACTTTTTATTTGAATATCACTTATTTACACAATAAATGTATACTAAACTATTGGTCTACAGTGAGCGCTAAAAATATTTACACTAAAATGAATTTTAATATAAAAAAAATATATACCTAAACTTACCACTATCAAGTTTTAGACAGCAAAAAAAAAAAAAAAAAAAGAATACAACATAAACGTACAGTAAGTAGATGTTTAGAGGCTTAAAACAAATACATACATATATACACACAGACGAATGTTAAAAATTTTACCCTGGATTTGAATCGCTTTTATCTGTATCGCTCTCCTCGAGGATATTCGTGATATTTTTAGCTAATAATGGCTCTCTTTCGTCCTCGATGATTAAGAAGTATTGGTTATCAGGTTATCATCGGCTTCGCTTTTTCATTTTTTGGATATGCTTGTTCTGTGCTAATAATGGATCTGATGGTAAAATTTGCCTATTCATTAAATTAATGTTCGATTCCGCTCGAGATTTCTTGTGCGTGTGTATGGATTTCTTTGTGTCGAGCTTCTAAGCACTCTTCGGACATTCCATCGATTGGAATATGAAAAAGTCCAATAATATCGTAGCCATGAACAAGTATGTTATGAATGGTTACGGGCAAAGCAAACCCAAGATATAGTTCTTTGGTTTCCCTAACAAGAATATTAGGTCTGGCCTAAATTAATATTTGCTTTACAATTTAACAGTCTTAAAATAGTATGAAACTTAAAAAGTAATTCCTCATTGAGGCCAGTAATTTAAGCATTTACTTTATATTGCTCAAACAATTTTCTAGCAGCATTGCCGTCTTTGAAAGTACTATAGCCAGGCTTTAGTTTGTCTATATTTAGTCCAAGCTGTTTTTAAACTCCTCCTGAATGCGTTTTTTGGTCTGTTCTTTTATTTATTTAAACTCTGCTGCTATCCGCTATTTTTTTGAAGGGAAATCGATATGCTATCCTCAAGTAGCATTCCAAGAAACGAATCCAGCTATGCAGTGTCGATAAACCGTACTTGTATTTTTCTAAATCTGGAATAAACTTACTTAAATTTGCCTTAGTCATCCCTGTAGGCTTTGCTCCACAAATATAGCAAGTAGATGATGATTTTGTTTTCGTTACAGTGTAACATACACTGCCGTCAATCATTGTTAGGTGAAATTGAAAATTAACGCTAAACAGTTTTTCCCTAATCATTATACTAACATAATTTGTAACTTCATTCTTGAAATACTTTTCAAATTTGTTATATTGTTCATTCAATAACGTTTTATTTTCTTTGGAAAATAAAAATTTTAATGGTCGGCAATATAACGATGAATGTTTTTCTAATATCATTAAAGGAACAAAGGCTATGAAAAACATAAACTCATCAGTAGCACTTTCTTCTAAAAGTGTTTGTTTGTAAGTACTATGACCTGAACTCCTAACCATGCCCCATTTACAAACAAGTGTTAAATTTGCGGATTTTACATTTTCAATACAGTCAGCGCTAACAAGTTCGGCGATACTGCTATCTGTTTTGTTTAACATATCAAGAATATTTACCTCAAGAAGAGTTTCAGAAACAGTCGCAAATTCAGGGAAAAATTTCTTTTTAAAAAACCAGTCTGTATAAACTAGGAAATGCATCTTTATGTATACTATTTACAACTGACCTTAACACAGCGTATTTGCGTTCAGATAAGTCCAGATCCAAATAAGGATTTGGAGCAGGGATAGTTTTTTTCAACTGACGATGGAGATGAAGTTGACCGCAATTGTTCCGGACTGAAACTTTGTAGTAGTTGCGTCTTTTTGTTCTTTCGGAACATTCCTCAAATTGATTTCCTGGGCGGCCTCGAAGTGAAGTATCTACACTAGTATCTTTGCTACCACTTGCAGAAGAGATGAGGCTACATGGCACTGAAATAGTGGTTGCAAAAAACACTTTCCTCTTTTAATAAATAGGTTTTTATACGCGAGCACTTTTTCCACTTGGGTTAAAATCTTACTTGCAAATATTCCTTACTGTATGGTCATAAATCCATTAGGATGCTTGGAAATCTGAACGATTCTTCCTGAAAACGTTTTACCTGGTCACTTTACTACATGGGCGCACCCAGGATTTTATCGTGGTGGACTGATTTATCTGGGGAGGGGGGGGGGGGGGGGGGGGGGGTTGAATGGTGCCATTCGGTGGATTTCTTCAATTAGCAGTGCAGGTTTTTTAAGCCCCCTCCCCCTGGGTGCGCCACTGCTTTACTACCCTTTTAATACCAGGCGCGGCCCGTGAAATTTTAAAGTTGTATATCTCTGTTGCGACTTATGGGGCCCATGCCAAGTTCAGGTTTTTTAATAGTGAGCCTAGTAAGAATGTTTTGATAAAGAAAAAATATTTTGTAGTTTGCGAAAAAAAGTTGAATTTTTGCGGACCCCTGGGAAAAAAATTAACACATTTATTAGAGATATCCTAGTTGTTATGAATCTAGATGGAAACTATTTGTTTTTTCTTAAGAAGCGCAAAATGTGTAACTAACCAAGCCTGAAATTCGGTGAACTTAAATCAAATTGAAGTCTCTTGCAATAAAATTTATATGCGTGATTTTAAACATGTCCCCACAACACGGTTTGTATTCAACGCTACCAACTACAAGAAAGCCACAGCTCTTGAATAGGTCATCACTAAGAATTCGTTTCATTGTAAAATCGCTATCGTTTGTAGTCTTTATTATCAATCACGTTAAACATTTTGTCACGTAAAAGTAAATAAGCGTTTATTATTATTATAACGGGGTTTCATATTTGGTGACCCCACGAGTCAACGACAACTTACAGATGGATTTGCAATATTAACAATATTAATTTGAAGTAGTCTGTTTAGCACTCTATAAGAACATCTTATTTCTAATTATTTGTGGGCATACGTACAGAAGCCACAAAGTTTAAATATTTTTATTTAACATTAATGCTCTATTAAGTTGTGGAATTTTTAAAAACGCAATATTTCATATTTTCAAAGATATACGATGTTCCCCCTGTTGTTCTAATAAACAGCCAGTTAGTTACGATAGGATTGTGTTGGTGATCTGTCCAATTCAGATTATGATTAATTTCTGCTGCTCTGTATTACTCTTCTAAACACATCCCAGTTATGTTCAACAAGATTCTGATCTGGAAATTTCTGTAGCCAATCCATACGGATAATATCATGTTTCTCCCTCGCTACAATAAGGTCGAACCTTGTGATCCATAGAAATAAATTTAATGCCGATTATAAGCTGTAAAGAAGAGCACAAATTGAAGAAACTGTCAATAGAGTACATACGTGTTACTTGGATGATGGGTTAATATACGACTATAATACTACATTGTTGTACAAGTGACGAAAATATCATTTTCTGCAAATGAGAGCCGAGGTTGGTAATGTCCTCGAACTTCAGAAAATGATTTTCGACGGGTGAAACCATGGATTTATTAAGAATGGATACGGGATGATTTAACATTCTTTGAAGCCAAAACCAACCATTCTAAACGACACTGTAAACACAATTAGTAAACATTGGCCAAATCTTATTTTACCTTGTATTTTTGGACAAAAAATACGTTAGAAGCATCACAAGATTTACTAAACGTAATAAAAGCCCTAAAATATTTTAATTTTTCTGCTAAATAAAAATAAATTTAAGTTAAAAAGGTTTTATTATTTATAGGTTATGTTATTTCTAAAGGTGTTTATTTAAAGTCGCTCCGAGTCATTTATAAATCTATAAGTCGCACTTTTTCTTTTCTAGTTCATTAGACAAAGACGTACGTGTAACAGAGCGTTCGCAGACGTTTTTCTTAAGCAACCAGCAGACAGCAACACTTCTGAGCTCCAACACTCCAATGCTATTTTATCTCTTTCTACTACCATTCTTGATTCAATTACGTAGTAATTCGTAGTTCGTAAACTCTTCTCATAGGAGAACTGTTTTCATAACAAACAACAAATATAAGGCTTCACGTTCGATACGCTCACAGTATACGGACATCGAATCCTTTCTTAATAGATCCATGGGTGAAACGGGGTTTTTTACGTTAGTAAAATTATCGGGGTATCACAATCAAGTTTTTTTGTATGGAGGTAGACGACGATGTATCTGTTGTAGAATTAATTAGTTGTGGCTCCAGATGTAGATGAACTATAAGCGGATGACGTGGTAGGTGTTATTGTATTTTGCAAAGACTGGAAAGTATATAATGTAATACTTATCTAAAAATGTAATTACTTATCTTCGTCACTACAGACGAAAGTTAACGTTATGGGTTTTTTGTCGACGTTTTCGTTGGAGGTATACTATCACCGAAAGTTGCCTTTTCATATTATGTGGTCGTAAAAAATACATATTTTTAAATGAGTAATAGTGATAGATCCTGAATCCCGATCGGTGAAATCGAGCGGACTCAATTTCATTTCAGTCAATTCCGTGTCTTTGTTGTCAGTTTCAGAAAAGCGTGGTAGTGATACAACCAAGCAAATTTAAACAAAATAGCTAAGCAGTTGAAATGTATAAATATTCGACAGGCTGTACCTACGTTTTTTACAAATTTTGGAAAAAATTAACAAGACCTACGGAAGGCATGAACAAATTTGCTTTAAGTAAAAATTTCTTACAGCGTAGCCAAGAAGAAGAAAAAGTTAACATAACCCTACTTTTTACCCTTTTGTCTCGGTTACGGTATTAAACAAGAACTAAATTTTGTGCATCTGTTTGTTTTAATTGAACTGCTTATGATGTCAAATGTCATTTCAGTCCTAATTTGCTCCTCTCAGGACTGAGATTTTTTGGTGAATAAAGCTGCATCCGATGTTGAAGTTTATGTATTTAATTTAAATATAAAGTCTGTTTAGCAGTAAAGAGTGTTTTATAGTTATTAATGAAAAAGTGTTATTAAAAGAAATTGCTCTATTTTGAACGAACGTTTATATTGGAAGTATTAGCAACATTGCGAACAGACATAGGTAGGTGTAAAATGTGGCAGATTTTTAAATTTTCTAACAATCATCTCGTTCAATATAACCGTGTTGAAAAAAATCTGACTTTATTTTTACAGATTACGTGATGTTCACTATTTTTTCATCAATTCGATTAAGTAAAGCAGACCTACTTGTAATCCGTCGACATACCTATATACAAAACAAATATCTATTTTTAATAGTATCTAGGACGGCTGGTAACCTTTAATATACATACGTATTAATATTTTTCCGAAAACCAAGACTACCTTTTCAGTAACATAAATTATTATTATACCCATAAACATACGCATAGGCCAATTCTAATTGGGTCAACTAACGCATTATAAACGCAATATTCATAAATTTGATCAAGCTAAAAATAGACTTCGCAAATATTAAATGGCCAATATACCCATTATACCGAGACAGACTATTAATTCTAAAAAAATGCATTTATTTCGGACTTTGCCTTACGAGCAATGAGAAAGTATTAAGCCAACAGCCTGTCAGGCTATTCACTTTTATTTTCAAGGCTAACGAATATGTTACTTTCCAAAGTGCACACAGTTCTGGTTTTCAAATTTGGTTTTGCTTATGGTGTTTTGAAAATTAAATATGATTTTCATATGTCTGAAGACTTATAAATAAACAAAATGGGAATCAAATCGCGTCCTATAAAGATTCCGAATATGTATCTACGTATACATATAGTTATACGCTTATTAGGTTAATTAGTGTAGATGACGAAGAGAGCGATAGAGAAACAGAATTGATTAGATAGCGTAACGCTTTAAGTATTTAAAAATTTTATTTTAAATTATATTAAATAAAAAGAAATAGCTCATGGAAATAATTTTATTCTAACAATGTTTTATTGGGTCAAGAAAATATTCCTATTGTCTCAGCTAAAATTGAAGGAAGTCCAACCCTGCCACCTTTGAAGTATATTGTTTGTTTAGGACTCTGCAGATAGGTCAGTGGTATATTTTAAAACGAGGTATACCTACACACGTACATCTAGTTTGCAGTCTAAGCACCAGTCGCCTAAGAAAGTCCAGTAGTAAATGTTTGAACCGTAACTTACATGTACGGTTTTTTTGAGCAGACTGTACATATACAAGGGAATCCGAAAAGTCTTAGTATGGGCAGATATCTCTTCTATTAGTAAAGATAGATATAAAATTTTAGGTGAATCTTATTGGTTAATAAATCTACTTTTTTATGTATTTTAACTTTTTCAAGGCTTGCCGTTTAAAAAATGAATTAAGATACGGACCTTGGGTCTGCGGTAAAATGTTTCTTTTTTGAAGACCTTTAAAATGAGGTACCACACGGTATAGGGTTGCATTTAAAATTTTTGACCTCATCTCCCTAGCGTTAAGAATATTTTTGTGGATGCCACTATTTGTATACCTAAAATAAAATTTTGAATACAATATTTAAAAATAACAACAAAATTGTTTCAGTCTTCACTATTTTTTTTTATTCATAAACATGACAATTGTTTCGACACACAGTGTCTTCGTCGGATGGTTGGTATAAACTGGAGTTTATACCAACCATCCGACGAAGACACTGTGTGTCGAAACAATTGTCATGTTTATGAATAAAAAGTTAGTGAAGATTGAAACAATTTTGTTATTTTTAAATATTTTAATAATGGATTTTCATCAAGTAAAGGCTACATCAATTCAATTTTGAATACACCTTTTTGTGTTATTGAAAACAAAGAAATTTATATAAATATAAAGACGTCACTGAAAAAGATCACGTAGATGAGATTTTAGAAACCACGAAATAATAAAATGTAAAAAATACTTTTTAAAAACAACCTTTTATTATTTAGATGTACTAAAACGAAAAAAGTAAGTATAGTTCGTTCATTATGTCATGGGTGGATCCTAATAAAAGTAGTATCAAAGTTATCACTGAAACAAATATAATATATTATGCTGAATTTATTGCCTTAAAAGCTCGTCGCGCGCGAAAGGTTCATACAGGCATTAATTTTGTTTGGTAGGAATTGTAAGGAGATACCTAAGTATGTATTTTTTCTTTTCTATTCACGCGATAAGCTTTTAAGACAATACATTTAACATAGATAATATATTATATCTGTTTCAGTGATAACTTTGATACTACTTTTATTAGGATCCACCCATACCACAATGAAAAAACTATACTTATTTTTTTCGTTTTAGTACATCTAAATAATAAAAGGTTGTTTTCAAAACGTATTTTTTACAACATTTTATTTTTAAATTTTTAGTTACGTCTTAACCTATGCATTTCTGATAATGCATCATTGTTATAAAACATTTTACCTGTTATCGTACTCTACTCGTCAAACCCTTTCATTTGATACCCATATCAAGGGGATGGTGAAGAAAACGGTAATCCGTCATCTTGTGTTATCCGCCATATTGGGTTCAGGTCACAGCTTATCGTATTCTACTCTTCAAACCCTTAAAGCCTGTTTACATTACCTGCAATTTATAGCATGAAAGTTATAGCAAGGCAATTAATTGCATTGCATGACCGTTTACACATGAAGCGATTTTTGTATGCAAGTATTCTGACAAGAAATGTCGCCAACTTTAAAAATATATCTAACTCAGCTGATTAAAAAATACGTTTTTATTGTACATACTTATCTGCTACATGCTGCTTGTTGGGACATATCGGCTTTATTTTTTATAAAGATAAACAGTAAAAAAGATATTAAATTCGCAAAAACATTCAAAACAAAATCGATATTTTTTGAGGTTATGTTTACTTTTTATATGGTTGGTGCGTCGAAATATTACTAGAAAAGGTATTAAAAATGCATGCTACTTGCAATTACATTAGAACAAGTCCTAATTTCATGCAATGCAAGTAAAATTTCGTCAGCTGATCGAAAAGCCACCTACGCGCATGCTTGGAGGCAATTTTTGCATGCATGGCACATACTTGCACTTAATGTAAACAGGCTATTACATTTGATACAAATGTCAAGGGGATTGTGAAGAAAACGGTAAGCCGCCATCTTGTGGCGTCCGCTATATTGGATTCAGAATGACGTTACAGCTTATCGTATTCTACTCTTGATACCCGTATCGAGGGGATTGTGAAGGAAACGGTAGTCCGCCATCTTGTGGCGTCCACCATATTGGGTTCAGAATGACGTCACAGCTTATCGTATTCTACTCGTCAAACCCTTTCATTTGATACAAATGTCAAGGGAGTTGTGAAGAACAAAGGTAATCCGCCATATTGGGTTTAGAATGACGTCACATAGATTATCGTATTCTACTCGTCAAACATTTTCATTTGATGCCCATATCAAGGGGGTTGTGAAGGAAAAGGTAATCCGCCATCTTGTGGCGTTCGCCATGTTGGGTTAAGAATGACGTCACATAGCTTTAGAGATTCATCAAGTCAAGTAGCTTGAAGTTTTTATAAATTACTTGACTTGACTTGAAATCCAAGCATTTCAGAAATTCACTGCTTGACTTGACTTGGTTTTCCATGGTTACTACTTGACTTGATCAAGCAATTTCAAGTTACTTGATATTACTTGATAACGACCCGATTATGTATAAAAACAACGCGGAAATAATTTCTGCAAGCTCATGCTCATATATAAACCAGATGCGGGATTCCCCGAATCGACTGTAACAACTGCGTAGTTGCGTATGCTTAAACAAGCCAGTAAAAAAATAATAAGTGTATCAACCATGGCTGCTCTAACTGTTACAAAAACCCGCAACCGATTAGGCGACAATTCTATTAGAAGCCTTATGTGCCAGATCTTGGATGGCGAGCGATGAAATTAAAGACCTCTTTTAAATTTAGCTGTTACTACTGTGTTGCTGAATAAGATGAAGAGGACATACACTGGAAAATCAGTTTTATTATTTTGTTTAATATTTAAGAATAATATGTTAATTTATTATTATTTCCTAAAAATAAATTATTATTTCCATTTTTTACTTTTATATTACTTCTTGTTATAAATTTTGAAATAAGAATTTAAGATTTAGCTTTGTAAATAAAAGGCTTTATTGCAAGGTTTCCTGTTATTTCTTGATTATATCAAATGTATTTAATGAAAAACCAAGTAGTCTTGAAGAACTACTTGATTTTTCAGGTACTTGAAATATAATTACTTGATTATTCAAGTACTTCAAATATAACTACTTGACTTGAACTTGACTTGTTTTCAAGCCAAGTCAAGTCAAGTAACTTGAAAATCAAGTCAAGCCCTGAATCCCTACATAGCTTATCGTATTCTACTCGTAAAATCCTTTCATTTGATACCTATTTTATTTTGTGCCCATGTCAAGGGGATTGTAAAGAAAAAGGTAATCCGCCATCTTGGGGCGTCCGCCATATTGTACTGGATTTAGAACAATATTAAATTTATTGCATTCTCACCGGACTTGTACATGTATGCAAAATTTCAAAGCTCTAGCTTAATTAGAACTAGTCGAAATTTTGATTGCAATATTTGTCCTAAACATACTAACATACATACATACATATGTATACATAGATACATACATACAAGCAAACTAACAGGTGAAGTTAAATAAAAGCTTGTAAAGAAGTTCGGTTTTAGGTTTTTATTTTTTTGTTACAATGTTGCTAATGACAATCTGTCTCTAAAAAATGTCTTAAGATTTCTCGTGCTTTTCTGGTAGATTCCATATTAAGCATCTCATAAAAATCACTCTTATATCGTCTGATTTTTCTTATATTCAATCAAAGAAGTCTAACAATAATACATTGCTGTTGATTTTAAAGTCTCAGTAATATTCACACATTGTCTATCACTTTCAAACGATTTTTTTTTGTTTCAGGTCGCTCAGCCAGTATTATAACATGCCAGCACTACCTTCCAGTAACGTCACCTGTCCGTGATGAAAATGATGGTCTCAAATTCACATTATATCCGATAAGCTTAGCGATCAGCGCTATATTTTTAGCAGCCACTTTAGCAGCTGGATCTTTGTTACCGGCCAGTCACCATGTGTTGCATTGGCGTTGTCAGACGAATCACGTGGCCTGTCTGCTCGTTGGAGATGTCTTGTTGTGCATCACGCAAGTTGCGGGATCACACTTCCAATTTTGGCCATGCTTTGTTATTGGTAAGTAACATTATTCGAGTTTTATAACCCAGAAAAAATAACTCATACAGAAGCGACAGTCAGCGGATTTTTCGGTTCCCTATTCTTAATACACTCACTAGTCTTGTCACACGGGGTGCCTAAGTAATTTAAGCCCAAAATGAGTTTGAAAAGAAAACTTGATTTTACTAATTTTTTTTTTGGTTAAGCGGCTTTATTTTATGAGAAAGAGTAGTATCCAAATTAATCCGCGATTAAGGCGCATAATCTTTTCTCAAGTCCTGGAAACGCTATCTTCTTAGTGGAAATATTTAATATTTTTAAATAGCTGTGATAATCCTGAAAAAAGATGAAAAAATGAGTTTTTCGTCAGTTTTTGGTACCTATCTCTTAAATGGTACGTTCAAATACGTTGGTTTATTAATTCATTTTAAAGAAAATGCAATAGGTAAACCTAAAATATAATTTTAAAAAAATTCAAATGACTATAACTTTCTACTAGCACACTTTTTCTCTTAAAATTTAAAAATTTTCGACAAAATGATGTAAAATTCGTTTAGAAAAAATAATAGACAAAATACCGCAAATTACAAAATGTTTTTTTTTTCTTTACCAAAACATTCCAAGTGAGCTCACTACCCAACCCCTAAATTTGGCACGGGTCCTTTAAGTAGGAACATAGATATAAAACTTTGAAATTTCACCAGCCGCCACTGGTAAAGTATTAAAGTCAAGGGCAGGATCAAAAGTTTTTATAAATAGGCATTAAAAAATGTTTTTTTTTCGAATATTCAGAATGTTAAAAATAAGAGGACTATTCCCCTATAAGACAGCCACGGTGTGCCCCGACTAAGTTTAACTCAAAGGTCTTCCCACTTCCATTTTTTTTTCAGATTGTGTTAAAGTGGTGTGGCCTAAGTAATTTAAGCCCAAAATGAAAATCCTAGATCCCTAGTGTAAAAAGAGAACTTGATTTAACCAATTTTTTTAGATTAAGCCCCTTTATTTTTATGAAAAAGAGTAGTAAAAGTTTATTAAGGCGTATAATTTTCTTTTAAGTTCTGGAAGCAATAAATTCTTAATGAAAATATTTAATATTTTTAAATGGCTTTGATAATCCTAAAAAAAGATAAACGAATGCGTTTTTCATCATTTTTTGGTACCTTTCTCTTAAATGGTACTACGTTTAAATACGATTGTTTATGAATTCATTTTAAAGATAATGCAATTATCTACAAATCAAAAAAAATTGCCTCTCTATCTACATCTGTTCAAAAGATATAGGTAATGAAGGTTGAAAAATTCGAACAAAAAAATTATGGAATCAGAATGTTGTGATATATGTCAATAATTATAAGTTATGGTTAAAACTGTTCATACATTTTGAAAAAGTTGACTCAATCTCAAGCAAAATGAAAAAATCATCTTTTATCTAAAAAAAGGACCAATGGTACATTGAAAATAATTCATTTAAAGGAAATTAAATTAAAAAGAATTAATTTTAAATTTTCACTAAGTAAAACTCGAAAAAAACTTAATAATACAGCTATTAAATGCATATCGTCAGCGCTGTACGCGGTTAGCACTGTCAACACTGTCGCGTCGGCGCGGACATACAGGTTCCGACGATCCTATCTTTGATTTTATTCCAGATAAAAGATGAAATATTGTTTTCATTTTGCTTGAAATTACATCAACTTTTTGAAAATGATAAACAGTTTTAGCTATATAACTTATAATTATTGAGATATATCCCAACATTCTGATTCCATAAGTTTTTTGTTCGAATTTTTCAACCTATATCTTTTAAACAGATGTAGATAGAGAGGAAATTTTTTGATTTGTAGATAATTGCATTATCTTTAAAATTAATTCATTAACTATCGTATTTGAACGTGCCATTTAAGACATATGTTCCAAAAAGTCACGAAAAACTAATTTTTTCATATTTTTTTTAAGATTATCAAGCCGTTTAAAAATATTAAATATTTTCACTAAGAACATATTGCTTCCAGAACTTAGAAGAAGATTATACGCCTTAAAAAATTTTGATACTACTCTTCTTCATAAAATAAAGCCGCTTAACCTAAAACAAAATGGTAAAATCAAGTTTTCTTTTCAAACTATTGATCGAGGATTTTTATTTTAGGCTTAAATTACTTAGGTCACACCACTTAACATAATCTAAAAAAATTGAAGTGGGAGGACCTTTGGGTTAAACTTAGTCGTGGCACACCGTGCAGCTTCTGCACCAATTCTAATGAATAAAGTGTCAAAGGGCTCGTCTCAGTTTTATCCGTGTCGCAGCCTACATTAAAATTAAATAAAGGCAAAATGGCGTGTTTAAATTTAAAAACAAAACTCCGGGATTTGGCTGAGACCAGTCTAATTTGACAATCAATGTTTTAAACTGACGAGTGTTAGAATAAGACAATTAAGTTTTATACAGCGTGTCCAGAAACCATCTCAACAAAATGAAAAACTTTTTTATTTTTTGCTCTACGGGAAAAAGGTATTCTTTATGGAAAGTTCTGCTTGTTGAGAAAATAACACTCAAATAAAAAAATTTACCCAGCATTTACGGAGTGTCAACACAGATCCATATAGCTACATGGATCTGTGGTGTCAAAAAAAGTAAAAACGATAAATGCCGTAGAAGGAAACTATCTTTAACTTGTTGTGACATACCGTATATGCTGGGTCAAAAATTTTGATTTGAGTATTATTTTCTCAACAAGCAGAACTTTTTATGAAGAATAACTTTTTTCCGTAAAGTCAAAAATTAAAAAGTTTCCATTTTTGTTAAGATGGTTTCTGGATATAATTAATTTATTTCTAAGACTTTATTTTAAATTTATGCAGAAAAGGACAATTTAAGACTCATTGATTCGTTCAT
Organism: Philopedon plagiatum; assembly: GCA_963971165.1. Lineage (NCBI taxonomy): Eukaryota > Metazoa > Arthropoda > Insecta > Coleoptera > Curculionidae > Philopedon > Philopedon plagiatum. The sequence goes on from OZ020190.1 coordinate 118,937,753, forward strand.
TTTAGTTCAAAGATAAAAATTTTGGAAACCAAGCAAACCTCTGAAATATACTAGAATCACATTTTTCAAGACGACAGGACAAAAACTTTTTAAAACTTAACTGATCAACTAGAAGACCTTAATTTAAACCTCTACTAAATCTTAAACCTTAGTGAACGCCATGTAAAAGCTTTTAAAATTTGCCCAATAAACTATTGCAGACAAGAGAATGAAAATAAGAGAAAGTTCCAATAAACTAAGGTGACCAACCGTACTGTTTTATCCAGGACAGTACTCTTTTTTAGCATCACCGTTCTGGGTAAATCGCAGAAAACCCAGTAAAAGTACGGTTTTTTGAAATGTGTTCTGGAAAAGAATGGATCAGACATTAAGACTTTTAATCGTCTATTGCGCACCCAGGTCTACGCGCAGCTGGATTAAACGTCAACCGCGAGTGAATGATTCGACAAACGTCTTTGCACTTCTTGGTACAACTGGTCTTTTTTAGAGATTTTACATCATTTCCTTCGATGTATTCTCTGACGTATACGTTTAAACGAAATAATGTAACTTAAAGTACTTAACAACGTCTAAACGAAATAATGTAACTTAAAATACACAATGCACTTTTTACCATGCTAAAAAGAGACAGTTTTAAAAGCAATTCACTCATCCAAGAAGTAGTATAACTTAAAAAAAAAAAAAAAAATTCCATTTTTTTTTGTAAGATTGTAAGTTTATTTGATTTTTAATTTATAAAATGTTAATGCAAAATAATAAATAATACTTTTAAGTTTTTGTTAACAAACAAACCATTATTGCCTATTAAGAATGTTGGTATATTTCTGAATTAGTATTATTCATTAAAATGCCTCGTATTTTTTTATTTTTGCTCTCTAAAGATGATTACTATTTATAATAAATAACTTACTAGGAAATTCATTAAAAATTGCAGTGTGTTTTATTATTTAAAATACATATACGAACCTGGAAACAGTTAAGTTGTCCTATTTGTTCTTAGGTTTTTCCTCTTATTAAATATAAAAATTTCCAACAAATTATTTTATAAGAGAGGAGGAACTCCTGCTTCCCGACTAACATGTTAAAACTCCCGCTTTTCCGTTTTTTTTTATAGTAAATCAAAAAATATATTTATACTTCTAGCTCAGAAAAATATATAAAGCTAAAAAAGTCAAGCAAATAATTACATTTAAAATCGATCTGACAATCTCGCTTGACTACTTTTACAAAATAAAATCCGACTTAATTGAGCAAATCATATTTACCAATTTTCTCAAACAATAATTATTTTTACGAAATGGCGAAAGCGCCAAAAATTGTAATATAGGCAACTTCCGCTTTTTGTTTCCTGAAATCTGGTAACCCTAGTCCCGCCCCCATACGAAATGCCACTGTGTCCTTGTTTTTGATTTTCTAGTGTTGGTCACCTTACAATAAACAGACATCGAACAATGCTTTACTCGAATATGTAGAATGGTGAAAATAAATATCAAGACTTTAATAATTGCGGTGTTAAAAGATTGATCTTAATTTCCCCAATGATACAAGCCACGTTAAATTGGAACAAAAACAAAATAACGGTCGCCAGACGTCTTGGTATTTAAAGCAACAAATATTCTGTTAAAACTCGCCTTGTTTCGATTCCGTATCTCCATGTGTGCGTGTTCTACTGCATCCATAAATGTTCATAGTTTCTCTTGATTTCTTAGTAGCGCCTAATAAGCCACCCATCGCGTTACGCCCTGTATTATATGCTGATAAGTCTTGTTAATTAACAGATCTACTTCCTATTACAAGTTGTCAGGCTTAAATCAGTCTGTCAAACGGTAACGAAGCTATATAATTTGCCTAATAATAGTACCAAGTTGATTGTAGACAATGCTATAGAATAAAATCATTATTAAAAAACTGGTCTGAGAATCTTGGCTGAGAACTAGTTCACTGTTATAAAAACAGGAGTGGTTTAAGCAGCATTTATTTAAAAGTAGAATTCTATATTTGGAGAAATTCCAGACAACTTGAACTTTTTAATTAATTGACTGAATTTTTAAATAGATTTATTTAATTAGGTTTTTGTGTCATTGTCAATCAGAGATCCCTGAGTATTTAAGATCAGGTTAGGCTACAAAAAGTAAACGTGAAGTTTTGTAGTTTTTGTATTGTCTTGGAATTAAAATTTTTAAAAGAGCAATTAAAATAATTTTCAAGCTCCTGCAGAACTTTTTCGAGATTTAAAAAACAAAGATGGCAATAAATTAAATTATCAAGCACTATGCTTTCTCTTAGTGTTAGTTTAAACTAGAATTAAGTTGATATGTTTTGTTAATTTATAAAAATAATTTTTCCCCAAAATTATTAAATATGTATTACTTTTAATAATTTAATTAGTTAATTGATCTTAACTAGTTTTGTCTTTGTAAAGTGAAAGTACCAAAGCTGAAAGTAGAGGGATATGATGCTCCCCGAGTCTCCGCATGCGCAGTAGGGTCGACCTTGAACGCCCAGGTGTGCTATTGTTATTTGGCCTTGATATGCGCAGGTGTTATTCCAAGGTCAAGGTCAAGAACTTGGCCTTGAACGCGAGCAGATGTTTCTTTGTTTGGTGATGACCAGGTGTACGATGCTTATTTCAAGGTTACATTTGCGGTGCATATTTTCAATGAATGCGAGCAGCTGTTTCTTTGCTTGGTGATGACCAGGTGTACGACGCTTATTTCAAGGTTACATTTGCTTGGCCTTGAACGCGAGCAGATGTTTCTTTGTTTGGTGATGACCAGGTGGACGACGCTTATTTCAAGGTTACATTTGTTTTGTATTTTTCGAGGTCGTCGGATGTATTCCTCCCACCATAAATAAATACTTGACCTTGGATTACTTCCTAATAAATATGGCTCATTTCGAAATTAGCTTTCATTGTCACTCATACATCGTATGCGTTAACTGTTGCTTTGGCATATAAAGTATTGTGTTTGTGGTGTGTTCTACAAGTGTTTATTCAAGGTACTTGACAGTAATTGTTTTTATTGTATTTTAAATCATGAGCATTTCAAAGCAGACCATAGCCGAAATTAATAATATGATAAACCAAGATATTCAATTTCTGGAACGTAGAAAATTCTCTACATTAACGGTGGGCAAAATTTATATGATAAAAAAAATTAATTCTTTGACTTCACGTTTTGGAAAAGCCATTATCGTCACATTGTTTGATCCAACACATCAAGCAACATTTGAAACATTTTTACCATCACGCGTAGCTGAAATTCTGACAGAGGATACTATTGAAATGATGAATAACTCCGGTGATCAGTACACCTTAACTTATTTGGGGCAAAGCTCACATGTATTCTCTGGAGGTAATACTAGAGCGTTGTTAAATTTTGGTTGTTTGTAATATATTGTTGATTAGGCTATTTTAATGTTGATTTAAAATGTAATAAAATAGTTCTTGTTAAGTATATATCGAAAAACACACACTCACACACAATCACATGTCCATTATTTTCTATTTAAGATGTGTGACTGCCCTATTGTCATTGAAAATCGAGATATGTACATTAATTGGTTATCATGTAAATTAAGAGAGCTGGCTGAAGAAATACTACACTTTGCAAATTATGGTAAATCCGATGTGGGTTTTAGTGAAAGTCAGTATAGGAAGTATATGAAAGACGCCGTAAATTTCACGGCTGGAGCACATACGTGCGAGAAATACCTATATGGAACCATTGATCTGGACGAATTTTGCGCTGGAATGATAAATGAAGAATTGGGAAGCTACCTATTCGAAGTGCCTTATTTACCCGATGAATTAGCTAGAAAATATGGTTTGGCTCCCACAAATGATAACACCCTTGTTGATGGCCTTGGGAGTGAAGCAGTCAACACCGATGAAGTTGATGGGGAAGCGTGTGCTATTGTTAGCGATGAGTGTGTTCAAAAAGATGAAGAAAATTTCTAAACTTCTATTCATTGTATAATGTAATATGCGATGTTAAATAAATCATTATGTACCTAATTTATTGTTTTATTTTTGCTTTAACTAGTCTTAATATTTCTTATAAATTGGTAAACTTGCAAAATTACTTCAGTTTAAGTTCAAAATGGGTCGTGTTAACAACACAATTGATAAATTTGGTCGTCATGGGACCAATGTACAAGTTCAGTTATTACGTGGTCCACCTGGAGTTGGTTTCAAACTAACCCATGATGGACAATATGACATTGAAGGCAAATCTTTGTCCAATGTTGCAAATCCGATAAAAAGTCATGATGCGGCAACCAGTGAGTACGTCCTGAATGAACTTCATAAAATTCATACACAAATATTATCTAAAATTAATACGGAGGTATATTCACTTAATGAGAAGATCACCAGCCTTGGAGATATAAGCCACAGCTTTCTATGGGGCCTTGAGAAACGAATTAGCAATTTGGAAGGTCAAAAAAAAAAAAAGCCAAGGCAAACCTAAAACGAAGTTAAGATAGGGGTGGGGATGCCAAGGTTATGTCGGTGTGTGAAGGTCGACTCTTGGGTATAAGAACTTCTCTCGAAAATTTTAAAATTCAGTTCAGTTGTATTATTTGGTCTTGAGTTTACTACAATATATTTTTTAAAATGCAGTCGAAAGAAGAACGTCCAACTGCAATGGTTTCGCCATTTTCCATTAATGGTCATCAGATGTGTGCCAATTGCGAACATTGGGAATTGCTAGTGGGACAAATGGGTTTCTGTGAATGGTGTCAAAATGAGCACAGAAAACAGCAAGAAGAACAATTATCATCATCGCATATCACCCAACCCACTCAAACCCCAATCAGTTTAAGCGGGGGAGGAGATTTGTTAGAGCAGCAGCGACAGCAAAATTTCAACTCTTTTACAGAAGAAGAAGAAGTCAACGGAGATGGTTCATCATCGCCATCGTCGTCGTCATTACCGTCAGAGTGGTCACCAGGTAGAACGTCGCTACCGGATGCCCCATTCGACACTTCTGATGAAGAGTATATGCGTGAAATAAGTGGCGATAATGAAGATGAATATGATGCAGAACAAGGTTTTCGAGCTATATGTTTAAGGAGAAGCGAACTTATACAATTTGGATATAGCCCATAAATTTAATTTTATATATTTTTTAGTTTGTTTATGAAATAATAAAAATCTTCTTGTACTAAATATGTTTATTATTCACCATACATTTAAATTAACAAATCGCTCTTGATATATATTATTTCTGTGGTTCCGTTCTAAAAACCTTGCTAGCATTGCATCCATTTTTCCAATTCTCCTTTGAAAACGATATCTATCAAGTATTAGTTGCTGAAAATTACTTTGTCGGGCTTGTCTATATGCGAAACACCAAACAGACATACGGTGGATAATATTTCTTTCTTCGTCAAATCTTACTTGCTTCATGGTTTATTGTAAAATAAATTTTTATTAGTTATGTTATTTATATATAGGCCGAACATAAAGAGAGTGAATTAGTTTTACTTTAAAATGGGTCGTGTTAACAACACAATTGATAAATTTGGTCGACAGAAAACTCTTGTTTGTAACAACGTATCGCGAGGGTTGCCCGGAATCGGATTTAAACTTACTTCAGATGGACATTTTGATATAGAGGGAAAGATATTAAGGAATGTTGCCCAACCGATAAATGAGAATGATGCTGCTACCAAAGAATATGTCCTTATGGAAGTTCATCAACTTGGTTCGCAGATAAATACCATATTTAGTAATGTGCTAGTACCAGTTTTTCAAAAAATGTTTGAAGATGATGAGGACAAAATTACGTACCTTAAGGAAAAAATATATCAATTCATCAAATTCACCCACATGCTGCACGGCACACCACAACGAAGATAAAGGATCCAAAAAAACCAAAATGGAAACCAACCTAGATGAAGTTCTTTTGAAAACATAATTATACTGTTACATGTAATAAACTAACAATAAAACGCATAATTATGAAAAGCAATGTTTATTATTATTATTTATAATGCATACATACGTAACGTAAAACCTATTTGATAATATTTATACAATATCTGATTTGTCTATCCAAGAATTAAATTGATTTGGAAAACCTAACCATTTTACAAACAATTGATCGTTTTGATTTTTCTTGCGTTTTCTAAGAATTTTCTCAACTAAATAAACACCAGGGCTAGCTGTCTTTTGCAGTTCTGCTTCGTAAAAACATCCTTTAATAGGTTGACCTTCTAATGATTGCAGCAAGTATGTAGGTGGATTTGTAATATTAACTTTTGCTATTTCAAACAGTTCCGTTGACCACGAAGGCGTATATCCTTTGTCAAATACACCTTTGTACTTGCTAATGCGAACAATGTCACCCAAATGGAATTTTTTTTTCTTCGGAACAATTTTCAAATAGTCATATGCTTTAATAGGGGTATCCTCTTTTACACTGTTAGGCTTCATTCCAATGGTGCGGTGTTTAGTGTTATTATAGGTCTTCGTTATAGCTGGTAATATTTGTAACCATCTGTATGAACCTCTAGCCGAGAATTGTTTATATAACTTATTTTTCAAAGTTCTTATAACACGCTCCACAATTGCCGCTTTTTTCGTGCTATATGTGGAATAATGGTTTATATTATATTTTTTCATGAGTGCTTGAAAGGTGCTATTATAAAATTCCTTTCCTTGATCACTCTGTAAATTGTTTGGTGCATATGATGCTTCTTCAATGATGCTTTTCATGGCATTCGTAACTTCAACACCGGTCTTATTCTTAACTGCTTTGGTGTACACGAATTTGGAGTAACAATTTATACATACAACAATGTAACGGTAACCATCATTGTCAGTAGCATATTGCTGCATTTCCGCCAAATCAATTTGCCACAAATCTCGATATCCTTTTATGACCGTACGTCTTCTAACAAAATTTTTTCTTGCTGTCCTATGTAATTCATTTACGACTTTAATTTTTTCTCGGCTAGGATCCATATTATAAGATTCCACGTCTTATCAGACACTGAGGATGGCAACTACGTGCAAAACTTAATATATTATTCCTTCTTCTCGAAGCTCTTCCATAATTGACATAATCTCATTATCATGTCCGGTATGTCCAGCTACTTTTGACCCCCACAATAATCGTAATCTATCCACTAACTCCTTAGGTTTATTCCAATAAACATATTCAGATGATTTCGACGATAGGCGCTTTTTTGCTGGTAGTTGGATTTTGTTGTCGCCTTTTTTTCTTCCTACACCACCACCACCCAGTTTGGTTCCCATAATTAGCGGTTTTATGATTCGTAAATATTTTCTCCATCGGGTTTCCCTTAAACCACGTTTCTTGTCATAACCGTCGTAGGCCGCATCCGTCAATTTCAAAATGGTTTGGTATTTTCGAAGTACATCTAGACTAATTTCGTCTTCATTATCTAAGCATGCTGGATTTTTTAGAAAAATCAAATCGTAAAGCTCAGCCGTTCCATCGAATTCAGCAATGTTTGTTTTGTTCTTGTATAACACCATCTTTCCGTTTGTTAGAAAACGAACCACCAAGTTGCCAATATATTTTGTTGATTTATTGTCTTTTTTACCAAAGCGTACACCATACACGGTATCATAACGGGACGGTTCGAATTTTAATCCATTTAAATAATCTTGAATAGTTTTTGCGGCTGAACTGCTACCACTTGATGTGTGTGGTGATGTGTAAGATGATGTTATCGTTGATGGGGAAGGGGTTTCGAACAGTGACTCACGATTTCCACGTTTTGGTGTAGGAATTTGTGTTTTTTGCGAAATCGGTGTAGATGTTTCAAAATCCGCTTCTGTTGGATGTTCTTCAAACATTTTCGCCATTCCCACCGAGCTGCTGCTGCTACTCCGACTTTGTGGTTTAGTCGTAGTACTTGATTTTTTAGTTGCGTACTGTTGCTGCTGCTGCTTTACGGCTTTAGATATAGATTCTAGTGGTTTAGAAACTGGTTCATAAAACTTTTCCAAATCATGTTCATTCTGCACTTTAGCTGCTTTAATTTGTTTAAATTTTTTTCTAACCGCATTTGTAGTTTCCAGTAGCTTTCGTTTTAATTCGATTTCTTCATTCATGATGCTTTCAAAGCACCGTTCAACGATGAAATGATTATCCAAGTTATTATTATAGGAATATATAACTATCGAATCCCTTGCGGTATCTGCCCGAATTTACATCACTGTCCTTGTCAATAACTAAAAAACCATATTTATTATCCCAACATTTAGCACACATCTCTTGAAATTGTGTAAACGTCAGGTCGGGTGAAACGTGATCGGAAAATATATGTTTCATATTCATCTCATCTTGTTTAAACATAATAATGAAGTTGGCATTATCCCGGACGAGCTGCTTAGGAACACGAGAATACGTTTGCGCCAAGTAAAAGGCATCCACATTTTTGTGACGTCCCATGCTAAAATACGATCTTATAACGTCCTGTTTCTCACACATAACGTCATCAAAAATAAATATTGAATTAGGTTTAGCATCTGACGGTTCCACAATGTTATTTGCGTCGCTAAAAGCGTAGTAGCCAAGACCTTTGATTGGTGATAAAATTTTCTTTAAATATTCATATTTCGGTTGATAGAGCGACTTTGAGTAGATATAAACATTTTCGAAACGCAGTCCCGAGGGGTGAGTAAGCAGCGAAATCATAACATTTGTTTTTCCACAGTTTGAAGGTCCTATTAATAATCCACGAATAGATGACGGTAGCAAAGGACCATGTCTTTTAAATAATTTTTGTTCTAGTCCAGATCCGACCTTTACATCGAGATTATCGACGGGAAGTTTTTGTTTAAGATTGACGATACGCATCTTAACAAAATCTATATTTTATACTGAACTTTCACGTAAACTATCATTCAGATGTCGCTCGTCAGACGAAGTAGACGGTCTCGTTTATCAAGTAAGACTGGAAGCGGTATTGTTAATTCAGTAATTAATAGGCTACCGTTTGAGTTACACATTCCCGGCTATCAGTATTGCGGGCCCGGGACGAAAGTAGTAAAACGTGTGGCAAGAGGAGATCAAGGAATTAATTCTTTGGATGTCGCATGCAAAAAACACGATTTAGCCTATTTGCGTAATAGTGAAAATTTAAGTGCTCGCCACCAAGCAGATCAGGAACTCGAGCAAAGCGCGTGGAAAAGAGTAAAATCTAAAGACTCTAGCGCTGGTGAAAAAGCTGCAGCTTGGTTGGTAACCAACATTATGAAAGCGAAACAACGTTTTGGTATGGGTGTATCATCATCATCAAAATCGAGAAAAGCATCCACTAGAGGTAAACGTCGCTTCCAGCGCCGCCGCCGCCACACTAAAGGTAAAGGCGTTGGTAAACATAAGCGACTACACAAAGTAGCTTTTGGATCATCTATTAGACGACCCGTTCGATCAGAATTGTTAAAAGCTGGTGGGAAAAAACTTGTCGAGAAAAATATCATGAAAGCATCGAAAATAGCTGCAGTAGCTGCACGTAAATCCCTAAGAATAGCCGGTGGCAAACGAAAAATTCGCACGCCTAGAATCATTCCAATTCCGAAGACTGGGGGGATATTACCGTTAATACCAATATTTGCAGGACTATCGGCCTTAGGTTCATTAGCAGGTGGTGCAGCAGGCATCGTGCGTGCCGTAAAAGCAGTAAAAAAGTCGACTGCAGAAAAAATAGGTACCGGCTTACATCTAAGTTCAAGAGGAAATGGATTATACTTGAAACCATATCGCACAGGTTTGGGATTATATATAAACAACGGCAAAAATAAGAAATCAAAAAACTAATAGAATCCCTACCTCAAAGACCACTATCCAATATTGATATAGAAAAGTACGCCTTAAAAATGAAAATACCACACTTTCGAGGCGTATATATGAGAGATTCATTACCTGTACGCGGTCCCAAACGTTATGAGGCCGCCATTATAAATTTGGATAGTATGTCGGGTGTAGGGACTCATTGGGTAGCATATAGAAAAAGCAATTCTGATGTAACATACTACGATAGTTTCGGTGATTTACCCCCACCTATGGAATTGGTACGATATCTGCAGATGGGTTCCGAAGCGACGAAGAAAATTTACTATACATACGACCGTCAACAAGAATTCGGAACAGTCTGGTGTGGACATTTGTGTTTGAAGTTTCTTTTACAATCGTAAAAAGTATGTCTTTGACACCCCAAATGGAACGTGACAACTACACCAAAATGTTGCTATCACTTAAAGCATATCGTGAAGTCGGAGGATTACAAAAAATGACTGCCGAACAGTTAGAAAATACGCCCAAAGAAGTGTTGATCGCATTAGCTCCAAATGAAATAGCACTAGTTTGGGATAGGTTACCTAATCACCTAAAAAGTGACGTCGATATATTGAAATATCAATACTGTTTCGAACATTATAATAGCAATAATTCAGATTCGGACGAGGGCGATGGACCGATACCAAAAAAAATATTTTGTTGTTATTGCAAAATTAACGATGTGAATATAAAGGCAGAAAACAGTTTAAAAACGTCCAAAGGAATAAAGCAACGCTTCAGCTTAAATCCATTTAACTGTTGCAAACAGCAATAAAATAGCTACACAAATAGTTTCGTGGTCAGTCATGTCTTACACATTCACTCTAACAGGACATACAAGTGTCTTAAGTGCGGATTTTTACCCACCCATCGAGTTAAATACAACAGACAAATATGGAGTTGCACTGCTGGGATTTTACACATATAATTCGATTTTTAATATCGACGAAAGCAATAATTCATTCAGCCATTTGAAAACAGCGATACCAAAGTATGTAAGGATTCCACCAGGAGCTTACGAAATTAATGAAATAGCAAAAGCCATGTACACCGCTTTAAAAGAGTCATGCAATGAAGTTGGTACCGATTTATTTTCATTAACAGCCAATAATAATACGTTAAAATGTGAGCTAAAGTCAAAATATAGCATCGATTTTCGAGGTAGCAATAGTATCGGCAAAGTGCTCGGATTTGGCTCTGTGCTGCTGCAAGGTGGACAACGACACGAATCAAGTACCATCGTGGACATAATGAAAGTGCGCATCGTACGTGTGGATTGTAATATAATTTCCGGAGCATACCTGAATTCTTTGGAAAGTCATACGTTATTTGAATTTGATATTGACGTCGAACCCGGTTACAAAATCTCTAAAGAACCGCAAAATAATATTTATATGCCGATAATGCCGGATGGTCGTCAGTTTATCGACAACATTACTCTACGCATCTTGGACGATAGCGGTGATTTGATCGATTTTCGAGGTGAGAAAATAATAGTTAAACTAGAGTTGAAAAAAATCGTATAATGGGTTTTTGCTTTAACCGTCAACTGCATAAGCTGTCAACAATTCAAGATTCAGTTAAACGACATAAAAGTAAGCAGACAACACAGTCAAGGTTCATTCGCAAGTCAGACGGACGATCGAAAACACATCCGCACAGCAATCGCCAGCTCTCCGCGAAAGATTGCAAATTTCTACAATCGATCGGTTTGAAAGTGAGAAAAATTAGAAAATGATGGCCGCTAGCAGTGACAAAATCGAAGTTTTTACCGAACCCATTTTTGATAACTCCATTATTAGTTTTCAAGAACACACATATAAACCTTACGGTTCTCCAACATTCCGCAATTCCGATGAAATTCGTATACCTGTACACTTTCAAGATATCATTTTGGATATATCGGATAGTTACATTTACATCGAAGGAACATTTAAACCCAAAGATGTTAGTAAAAAATGTTATCTATCAAATAATGCCATCGCCTTTCTATTCGACGAATGTCGTTATGAAATGGGAGGGGAGCAAGTTGCCGTCGTTCGGAAACCCGGAATTACCACAACGATGAAAACTATGGTGTCATTGGGTGCCGCACAAAATAGAGCTCTCATGGCATGCGGATGGGGTCTAGACGAAGCAAATCAAGGGATACTAGATTCCACAAGTAACATGTTCTCCGGCAAGCTTCCTCTAAAATATCTCATGGGTTTCGCAGAGGATTATTCAAAGGGTATTTTTAACGTCAAGCAAGAGTTGATTTTAATTATCGCCCGCACTTTCAACAATTGCTATATCGGCGAAGTAGATGCAGACATTTCAATTGAAAAAATTGAATGGAAAATTCGTCACATTATTCCAGACGATCGACAGAAGTTAAAGATATTATCACGCATGAATAAAGGTGGCAGTAACGCAAACGTTCCAATGGCTTACCGTAAATGGGATCTTTACGAGCTACCTTCTTTGAGAGAAACATCGTCAGACGTTTGGGCCTTAAGAACTAGCACGAGTCTCGAAAAACCGAGATATTTGATTATCGGTTTTCAACCAACTAGCTCGTCCGACAACAGAGCAAAAGATAGCACACAATTTACAACGGCCGATATAAGTGATATTAGGCTCTATCTGAACTCTGCCGTATTTCCGTACGAAAGATGGAATTTAGATTTTTCAAAGAAACTGTATGCCGCAGCCTATTATAATTATGAGAATTTTCAAGCTAGCTACTACCAGCGAGAACTGAGCGATCCTATGATGAGTTTTGCCGACTATCTGAAAAATCCGTTATTCGTAATCGATTGCAGTCACCAACCAGAAGCCGTGAGGACGTCCACAGTGGACGTGAAATTGGAGTTTGAAACACGCAAAAGTAAATTTCCTAAAGACATTAAAGTGTACGCGTTAGTTATTCACGATGCATTTTTTAGCTACAATATACTTAATGGTTCTGTTACTAACAAATCAATACATTAGTTTGAAGTTATGTAATTCTCCAAATTATATATTTTTACATATTTAAAATAAACTTATAAAGGACATATTTGCGTTTTATTTTTACTATTGCCTTATTTTAATACTTCAAATGTGGGGCTTTGGTAAATAAGGTTATGAGGCGAAAAATAGAGAGAAATTTAGGAGAGGGGTGGGGAAAAGAAAGTATATAAGACGGGATTTAGAAAATTAAATTCACTCGAAGCCACAATGTCGTCAAGCTCGGATAATGGTTATTCTAGTGACGACGAGCAGGCAGTCGCACCAAATGTGCAACATAGGCTCGTACGCAGACCGCGTAGGCTTAGACCTAGGTATTGCATCATGCAATCCTACGTCTCATGGGGGTCTAGAGATTTGTGTATGAACTGCTACACGAGAGGATTTGGAGCTGCGATTATGGATGTTCATTTCGTCACAACCCATTTTACAGTGGGTTCGCGAGGTGATCAAAGGCGGAACCACTCGAGGTGTGCTTTGTGTAGGGAGAGACTGTTTACCGTCGTTCATCAGCAGTCTTGCCTTATTTGCAATAGAATGTAAATTCTATTACAAATAAAGCTCCTCATACGACAACCCTGCCTGTCCCCTGACAAAATCAGTCCTTTTCAGGACTACAGAATATTTGATCGTAGTTTGTAGTTAAACACTATGTTTCCTAAGGAAGATATTTCTCGAAGGAAAAATTGTGTTAGTTTGGGTGAGAGATGCATTATGTGTTTAAATCATACATAGATGGCGAGAGAAAGAGCATTTGCAAGATTTAGCTTGTAGTTTTTATGTATGATAAGAACGCATATGCCTCTAGTTATTCAAAGTGACATAACTTTCTATCAAGAAACATATTTTAAACAATAAATTCACTCTGGGTTGATACGCTCAAAAAGATACATCTGAATTTGTGTCGTTTCACATAGAACGTTGGCAAACCTGCTCTTAAGTATGACAAAAACAGACGTATCCTTTCAGTGTAACAAAATATTTCGAACAAGAAATCTATTCTATAGGAAATATTTTGTTACTCTGAAAGGATATGTTACAACTGTTTAGCCCCACTCTCACCCCCACTCTCACCCCCCACCATCCTAAATGCTTTTAAAAGCGGGAGCAGCCATCACAATTTTCATTTCTCAACCAGCCATGAAGTGGGACAGGCTGATGTTAAGGACGACAAGGGAGTCCAAAATAAGCGAGTTTTGGGAGGCTTGGCGTTTAAAAAACGCGAATAAGCCAACGGCTATCGTACAGCCGATCCCAAGACCGCAACCACCACCGGAGCCGGCTCCAACAGAGCCCGTGGAAGTGGTGGAAGGACCACAGATGCTGCTGGGTCCTGAAGAAAGGGCGGCTCTGTTAGAAGAGCTCACGGAGCGTCGCCGGAGCCGTCGCAGCACTCGGCTGGAGGTGCGAAGACGGCGAGCTGCACCGCGATCGGTGCAGATCGCGAGAGGGGAACAACCACTCTAGGTTTCCCTCTCCAACCCACCGTGAAAACGGCCCTTTTCAGGGCCACAAAAGATTTGATCGTAGTTTAGATATTCTTAGTCACTTTGTGTTTGACACTGAATCGGTGAAAAATGCAAAGATGACCAAGGATGACATTTTCAGGACGTTTAAAAATAGACGTTGGCATTTTTGCATAACTCTTTTCGATAATTTACCTAGAAGTGTCTAAAACTTATTTTAAGTTAAAGGTCCAAGATCCGTTAAAATTGTTATTTTTCTAACTTAAAAATTGTATCCATTTAGTTATTTCCGAGACGTATATTTTTGGAACTAAAAATCGATATTTGTCGACCCACTAAGATTTTTATTTTTGTATATTTTTAACAAAAAAAGCAACCGCATTAACCCTTATATAACAAAAATATTTTTATTTCGGATCAAAGCAATGACAACAAGCACATAACTTGTGGGTTTGCTCAGGTTTGCTTGGGTTTGTTTAGCCAATACAAATAATAAGAATTTTGTTATTAATATTATTATTATTATTTGATAGTTCAAGGACATTTCAGAACATTTGACATAAAACTTTTTATGATCAAAATGATCAGACTAATCAAAATTTCAAGAATTATGGGGTTTGATTGGGTTTGCTCATGAATAACGGGAGAAGTGTAGCTCAGATCGAAAAAAGTTATAGGAAAATATTTTAGAGTAAACTTTTTGTGATTGGAAATGACTTTTCAATATTTAATTTGGAAAAATTGAAAAAGACATTTTTCAGATTTCTAATTAATTCAAAGGGGTAGTATAGGGAAGCTGTGGGGAATAGGGCGAAGGCATGAGGGATGGGTGGCATAATCGTTTTTAAATAAGACCCGAGTGATTTGAGTCATTAAAAGTAATAAGAGGTCGGTCAAAAAAAGACCTAGGGAGTAGGTATGTATTTTAGGGAAAACAGGGAACTATGAAAAGATAGTCAGGTCCAAACTAATGTGAATTGTACAACTTGACTGTTATTCCGGGGTTCGGGGGCGAGGCCCCCAAACCCCCGCCAGGGGCTACCGCCCCTGGACCCCGTTTGGTTTTTGCGCAACGGAGGCGGGCCAGCGGGTGGGCGGTGGGGGCGGCCGGGGGGGCGGGGGCGGCGCTAGCTGCGTAGCAGCGTCGTTAGGTCGCGAAGCGACCTAACCTCCGCGCCGCCCCCGCCCCCCCGGCCGCCCCCACCGCCCACCCGCTGGCCCGCCTCCGTTGCGCAAAAGCCAAACGGGGTCCAGGGGCGGTAGCCCCTGGCGGGGGTTTGGGGGCGGAGCCCCCGATCTGGGGGGGGCCCGGGGGGGCACGAAGTGGCCACCCCGGGATTTTTCGAGGTTTTTGGGGGTCTTTGGGGGTCTTTGGTGCAATTTTAGACCTTCCAAAACTGAATTTTATATATTTCTTTTTCTTATATCTTTGCACGTAAAACACCCTTCAGCGTTTAAGTTTGTCATCTCCTAAGGGTTCTATCATATCTTGGTAGTCGTCATAGAATCGCACCATCATCCCCTCCTGTATTTTTAGCAAGGGTGGGGGAAGCTGAGGTCTTTAAAAGCAGCTCGAGTCGACTGCTTACTTCATTACATTCGCTCATCTCAACATGGCATCATCAGATGATGATGGATACTTAAGCGATGATACTCCTAGGAATTTGGATAATTGGGCACTTAGACAGAGGAAAGTTTTCCCCGTCCGATCCCGCCGGGTGTGCAAGATCTTAAACCTGGTGAAGGTGGGTGATGACGGCTGGTGTATTGGCTGCTATGCCGACTTGGAAAACAAGTCGGCTGGTGACCAATTCTTCAGTGGTCATGTAACCCAAGATTTCGGTAGTCGCGCGCACATACCGAACTGTAAAGGTTGTGGAGTAGCTCTTGGTACTCTACAACATAAGAGTGCGTGCCTTATTTGTAATCGAGCCTGATTACAAATAAGATTTTATCCCTTGAAAAACGGTCCTTTTCAGGGCCACAGAATGTTTCATCGTAGTTTTAGTTACCTAATGCCATAGTACATGTGGTGTTAGGTAGAAAATTATATAAGTCCAGTCGGATCGACTATAATTTTCCTTGCAAAATCCGTCCTTTTCAGGATGACAGGATATTTTGATCTTACTTGTATTTATCTAATGCCACGGCATCTGTACAGGATATTTTGATCTTACTTGTATTTATCTAATGCCACGGCATCTGTGACATTAAATAGAAATTATGTAAGTCCAGACGGATCGAGCATAAGTTTCTTTGTCGGTCACATTTCCACAACACAATTACACCATTTTTGAGAACTAAAAGCAGTTTTCGACAGTGAAGTCCGCCAGTATCATTTT
Organism: Philopedon plagiatum; assembly: GCA_963971165.1. Classification (NCBI taxonomy): domain Eukaryota; kingdom Metazoa; phylum Arthropoda; class Insecta; order Coleoptera; family Curculionidae; genus Philopedon; species Philopedon plagiatum. The sequence continues at coordinate 118,954,373 of OZ020190.1, forward strand.
TGGATGGAGGGCATTTGTATAATAAACTCTAGTTTGTTGGCGGTGGAAAGGTGGGGATGGAGTGGTGGAGGGGGTAGATTATCTCTATTTAAACGGTTACGAGCGGGTCACAGAATCACTTCATTTTTAAATCTTAAAGTACGAAGATATAACTATGGATTTCGAAAGACCATTGAGTCGCGGTTCATCGGTTTTTAGCGATGATACCGTTGACATGAATGATGTCGATATGGATGACCTACTCTTGGACATCGAACGACTTCTAGACATCGAGGCAGAAGATATGTTTAATGCCTGGGAAGATGAGCGGGCGGTCGAAGAAGCAGATGTGGGTCTGGAATTGCCAAACATGGATTGGCAAAATGGGGAGTTGTCGGCTGAAGACATGGAGCCAGACTCCAGCACTGATTGGGTGCCACCACCGCCGCCGGAAGGTCATGACGGTCCGGCCGATTCATCCACTTGGTGGATCACGGACCATCAGGATGATGATGGCCCAGCTGATTCCACCAACTGATCCCGGAACCATGCCCTCCCCGACCTACCCCGACAAAATCAGCCCTTTTCAGGGCTACAAAATATTTGATCGTAGTTTGTAGTTGATTCATGTCACATCCCAAGTAACATGATATTTCTCAAGAATTAATTTCTTTTGGAAAATATTGTGTTACTCTATAAAGACATGTACGTTCTTACCATACGTTAGAACTAGCTAAATTTCTAGTAAGTTCTCTACGAAAATGCCGAGAGTTTGGTCTATTATCTTACTTGCAGTAAAATTCACATTTTATTACAAATAAGATGCATGTTCTCAGGCATTGTAACGGGTAGCCTCTCTTCACAGACATAACACTTTATCGCATACTTAAGTTGTGTGCATCTAATGATTACACACCTAAAGTTACGGCCCTACATTTTTTCGTCTATTCTTTTTTCTATTTTGCATTTTTATTTTATTTTGTGTAACTTTCGCATACTTATTTTAGAAATAAAAAATATTGTTTCATTTAACTTTTTATTATCATATATACAAAAACATTTTATTTTACTTATATATACAACACTATTACAAAAATAACTTAACTCTATATTTACAATAAAATTCTAAAATTAATTATATGGAAAATTGTCCAATAACTTAAGTCTTTTTCTACACACTTCCCCTTCACTTTTACACTGTTCAATTTTCGCCTGCAGTTCCTTAATCTGTCTCTCGTATTGCGCCACATCACTATCGTTCTTTTTTAGTTCATCAACTAGTTTTTGCCTCGCACTAAAAGCCACGGAGAAGGCACACTTCTGGCTTGGAGAAAACTCTTCCATCCAGTCCGGTATCGGCACTTCTGCAGAAGAAGCAGCAGCAGGTTGACGGGGTTGACTAACCGCCTCGAATAGCCGCTTGCACCGCTTCTTTAATGGTTTGCGGCACATTCCACGCCCAACTATTGGCGATATCGGCGCACTCGCGATCGGCGATTTTTCGTCAGCGTCGGCCACCAACACAATCGGAGGCATGGACTTCGGCGGCTCGGGCGTTGTCGAGTTTGGGCCTTCATTAATGATGACGACCGGTGACAGAGGCTTCGGTGGTTGTGACGTCTCCAAAAAATCGGGGTATTGAACTGGCACTGTTGGTCGCTTGAACACGAATTTCTTCTTCTTCTTCTGTTCACCCTCCATAGCTGCATAAAATTGACTTTTATTGTTGCCGGCTGTCTTTGGCAATTTCAGCAGCTTTTCCAACTTCGTAGTGGGTTGCCGCCTCGCCTTCTTTACCACCACATCACTTATGATATTGATGCGCCCGCCGTCCTTCTCCGTCCAGTTGTTGACGTAATCAACCGCCGAAGATACTTTTTTTTCACCCACATTCTCTTCTTCCACAAACGCAGTGTTTAGCACGTCGTCATTGTGCCACTCGTCAAACACACCCGGGGTCAGCAGGTCAATAACGTCCTGCCCCATCAACTCTGCTTGGATACTTCCATCCAAGTTAAACGCATTTAACAACGACTCACTACCGGAATTCATTTTTCTAACTAACTCACTGCACTTAACTGACGAATGTATTTACTTGGCGAACTGTTCTAGCGAACTATGAAATGCTCTGCCTAGCAAACCAAATTTATACTTATCGCCCCACCATAAACTCCCCCACCCTATCTGACGGTTGATGCTTTAGAGGCCAAACAAGTTAATTCAACTTACAAGGTTGCGTTCTACGGCTAAACAGCGATTCAAGGACATATTTTCAAGGTAATCGTGTGTCCTTACTTCTGTTATTGTTTGTGCTCTCAAGGTTATATGACCCAGACAACCCATATTTATAGACACTCTCTTTCCTTCGATGCCTATTATCAGAAACTATAATGTTGCCCGCAGATCAAGATAACAGTCGTCCAGCTGAGACTTTTTCGGGAGCACAAATAATAATTTCTGCTGTTTGCTATAATTGTAAAAGAGAAGTATATATTTGGACTGACCACATGCAATCTTACAGTTACATTGAATTGTTGAGAGTAAGGATTGTTAAGTGTCATTACTGTGGAACGCTGATGTGTCGACGAGGGCCGATTAGCAGATCTGATATGTTGAGAAGACAATGGATGCTACGAGAAGTTTACAAGCCAGACATTAATTAATTTTTATTTTTGTAACTTTATTACTATATTGTAAAATAAAACAACATATTATTGAAACAATTATCTATGTATTTTCCTATCCTGCGTTATAAAATTTCAACTATTGCTATTACTATAGTGGTTAATAAAACTACGTGACATTGGAGTTAATATTTTTTTATTTTTCTAAAACATAGACTTTCCAACATTTTTCTAATTATAACTAATATTTTCGGGTAAAAAACTTTGCATAGCTTGTATTAACATATTTAGGTTATCTTCAGGGTTTGTTTCGTAAAACTTTATGTCTGGGTGCCCCCAAGGTAGAGTTTTTGTTGTTGATGGTATAATATAACGTTTATCGTCGTGGTGACATAAAGCAACTTTATTAATTATTTCGGTATAAACGTCGTGTTTATAACTTCGAAAGGTTTTCATTTTTCGAAATATCTGACCACCACGTTCTACGATATTCCGATAATCTTCCAGGTGAAGCTGTTTTTCAATTACACGTTTTTTTATACCTTTCGCTTTTTTAATTTCGCTACTGATTGAGTTTATGTAATAAGCTTTGGCTCCGGTACCATAAAAACTTATTATTGGATCACCTGGAAATTCATCCTTCATTCTACCTACTACTGACTGACTTTTTTTTATGTTAAAAATATTTCCTTCGGTATAATTGGATGTATCGAATTTATCCGGATTTTCTGCAATTATACGATAAAAATTTTCGGTGTAAACTTTTAATATTAACGAATCTGTGTCGGTATACAGTAAAGAAGCATTTTTGCCAAATTTTGCTTTAATGAATGAGTAGAAAAAATCATAAATTACTGTTTTCGACATGTCCAGTATGGAAAATCCGATATAAATTGGTTTATTATAAGTTACCTTTAATCGATCCATATGAATGGCAACGAATTCTTTATTAAAAACCGTTGAACTTTTAAAATAAGGACGAGAAATTAATGCTCGTGCCCCAATTTTATTCCTGTCATTTTCCCATCGGGTGACTAGTTTTATATCATTACGATTCTCCACATTTTCCATGGTCTTGCCGAAAACAGCATTAATGATTAATTTAAAAGTGTCTTTACCAAACTTTGTTGTTGCCCTATTGCGCAAATCTGTATTTAAGTCGATATATGTCTTTAACCAGGGGGATTGATTAAATTTTAAAATTCTGTGTGTTTGCATTACCATTAGGCCGTTATTGATTGCTTGTTTTAATGTTCGGTAATGAATGATGTATTTCTTTTTATCGTTTAAATTCGGAATTAACTTTGAAAATTTTGCCGATTCCGTGGGTGGTACAATATTTTCAACTAAAAAGGGTAAGTCGGAATGATCATCATATAGCGTATCCGGATAATGAACGTCAACTTCCAAAACGTATCCTTCTGGACCATTATCGTCCACATCCATAATATTTAAATTTAAAATTTCATGCTCTGATAACCATCTAAAGCCGCCAAATGGTAATGCTTGCGACATACTATGACCGTACAGATTTGTTGCATCAAGATAAACAATGAAAGATGATGGCTCGTTAGGATCGTAGTTTGGTACATATATGTTGTTGGCAGCGTGCATCCTTTCTGAACACTGACTTATACCGCCTCGAATACCTTTTTTGAAAAAATGAACCGTGTCGATATCGGTCAATAGCTCTAACTCTACCTTAGAAATACGCAACATACAATCAAACGAATAACTTGGAAGGGTATGGTACTGTGCTGGATCCAGTTTATACGTTTCTAAACAAGTATCGCGAAACTGTTCAAAAACATCGGTTAATAATAAAACATCAGATTTCAAATATAAATCCGAATAGTCCCCCAAATTCTTACAATTAAATGTGTCCCACACCTTTTTAGCTCTATCATAATCTTCATCGCTAATGTGCTCCTCTGACAAACTATCATAAAACTGATTTTTTGTGGGTAAAGTTGGATGGTTCATTTTGTCTATTGAATCGACAAAACTATAGGGAAAAACACCTTTTTTACGCATTAAATTAAACTGCTCATTATCAGAAAAATATTTTCCTGTTTCCCTGAAACTACCCACAGCTAATCCATTACCCAAATTTTCCAGTGACGTTGATAGAAATTTAAAACTATCGATGAACCGCAATTTCAAATATTTTTTCTTTATTGTCCCACTTTTATTATCGACATAATCGTGAACGTAAATACTTTTCGTAAACGAAATATACTTTTCCTTGCTTTGAGCTAAAACATCGATCTTGTCTCCGTGACGACACAACTCTTTAATAAACATGTGGCAATCGTACCCGCTCAAGTTATGAAATATAATTGGAATAAAATTGGGTAACTTATAATTTAAATTGCAAATCGAATGAGCAGCACCAGGTCTTTTTTTCCCAGTTATGTGACAGTGGTCCTTTACTTTACAATTATTATTTTCAAAAGGTCGTTCACATATACCACATTTTGTGGCATTATTGAACTCCGCTATTTGGTCAGCCGTTAAAGTTTCCATTGCTTTTATATCTCTTAAGTATGTATTGTAAAGAGATCTTAAATCACTTTCAAGTCGAGAAACGAAAACCTGGGCTGCGTCGTTTCCCCGGTAGAGCTCAAATTTTGAAATCGAATCGTCAAAGGAGCACTTAATTAAATACGCAAAAGAATACGGTTCATGTTTGATGCTTTTGACTAAGTAAGAATTTGTGGGATTCGGTTCCACTGTATCCAGTGGTTTAAGCACCGATTCAAAATCCGCGTAAACGACAAACGGTACACGCATTTGCTTTTCTATGTTGTCAAATTTTAATATATTTTCACTTACACTCCTTCCAAATTTATCTATTTTTAAATTTAGTGATGGTGTTAATGAATATTTGTGGTTACAGTCATTTTTTTGGTGTGATATCAAAGATGATGGTGAACTAAAATATATCAAACAACCATCACAAAAATACATTTTATCTCTACGTGATGTAATTTGACTGGAACATAATTTCGATAAGTCTTTTATCCAACAATAATGACTTTTAGAACAACGCGTATCACAAATATGTTCATCATCATCTTTAATACTACAATCCTTTGTTATTAACAACAAGTTGACATGTCTGTTAAGTTTTCTACCCGAATACCTTAATGGACCGACAACTTCGTACTTTAACATATTATTTTCGAAATTTTTTTGCAAACCATAAACGTTAACTGAAATATTATTCATTTCTTCAAATTTTGATATATCACGCAACTTTACTGGAAAGTCTATACCTGTAAAATTCAGCACTCTTGAATAGTGTGGATAAGATTGAATCTGTGATGCCATTCTAGTGGTGGGGCACAAAGCAGACACGATTGACCACGCAAAACAACACTCATCTTGATTAAACACATTGATGATGGCTTTTTTCAATTCGATGAATCGGGGTAACTTTATATATGAAGATCCACCAAAAGGTTTATACTCGTTGACATTTACTTCCAGGTATAGAATTTTTTCCAGAGCCCAACCTACGAAAACAAAAAAGAATGACATAAGTATTTATTTTATTTTTAGTCGTTAATTTATAACATACCTGAATCTTTTTCCTGAAACTCAGTCGATTGAGTCTTCATGGCTTCCACTAATGATTGATATATTTCTTCCAAATCGCTTCCTGAAGTGACAATTTCATTGCGTGTATTAAATGACTTGTCACTGTACATATTATCTTGTGTTGGTAAAAGATACCGACCAACAACCACCATATTAACTTTCAAAGCACAACGCACTCTTACTAGGTCACTTACTACCTCTAACACTCTTGCTTTAATTTCATCAAAAAATAATGAATAGTCAGTATGTTCATTATCACTTGATATACGGTATGTGGCAATCCTATTTCTAAAAGCACTGGACACTAGCTCAACACCAGCTGATATTGGTGAACATGCATTACTTTTATGGTGTATTGTTCTTTGATGACCTGCCATTCGATTTGCTGGTATGGTTATATTGCAGCAAGTGCAAGTACGCACCTCGGATGTTGATGCCCCATCGTCAACTTTTCGCTGTTTTCCACCATGCATATTTTCAAATCGTGCTACGCACGATTCTCGTTTATGTCGTAACATATTATAACTCCGAGTAAATGATTTACCACAATTTTCACACACGTACGCCATGACTTTCAAATTAACTTGCTTGAACCGTTTTACTCAACACAATGTTCTATACTAAAATTTAACCCCCCCTACCCTCATATATACCGATCCACATTTAGACCCAACCCACTCGACCGTCATACCAAAACATGTTACACCCCAGTAATAACTGAAGGTAAACTAACATCATAAATGTAACCTTGAAATAAGCGTCGTACACCTGGTCATCACCAAACAAAGAAACATCTGCTCGCGTTCAAGGCCAAGCAAATGTAACCTTGAAATAAGCGTCGTACACCTGGTCATCACCAAACAAAGAAACAGCTGCTCGCATTCATTGAAAATATGCACCGCAAATGTAACCTTGAAATAAGCATCGTACACCTGGTCATCACCAAACAAAGAAACATCTGCTCGCGTTCAAGGCCAAGTTCTTGACCTTGACCTTGGAATAACACCTGCGCATATCAAGGCCAAATAACAATAGCACACCTGGGCGTTCAAGGTCGACCCTACTGCGCATGCGGAGACTCGGGGAGCATCATATCCCTCTACTGCTGAAACTCATACGTCAGCTGCTTATAAATGGAACGTAAGTTTCGGCTTAAACTCGAATGATATTACCAAAGCTAAATTTAAACTATGTGATCTTGATGTGAGTTTCTTAATAACACTACCCGAAAACAATAGTCAGCTGACTATAGTGGGGGAAAGACCGTCAGCTGATATGGTAAACATGTAGCGAGCTTGCTGATAAACCGTATCTACTTGAGGGCCGCGCTCTGTATTATTACATCAGCTGACGATTATTTCTTTGGAATAAACTTAGCTGACTATTATTTTTATAGAGCATATATTAGACTAATGCATAATTGAGTTTTAGCTGTGAACGAAAATATTTCAAGGAATGCATCCTCCTAGTCAAAACTTAAAATGGACATACAGACACTAACACTCTGGATGAACAGTTTAAAACGACGTTAAGACAATTTTAAAAATAATATACAAACAGTATTTTGCGTGTCTGCTACACTACTGCAGTAGTGTAGCAGACACTGCCTCCCCGACTATTATTCCAGTTCATTTAGATAATAATATTGCGAATTTGATTTAAGTTTACAGATGTTAACCTTTTATTGAAATACAATCCAAGCTAGTGAAATATTTTCACCCGTGATTTTTTTTTTCAAAATTACATAGCTCATCGAATGGCATACAGTATATCGTTTTGATTGGGTACTGATATGACAAAATTCAATGGTCTTATGCAGCATAGCGCAAATTAAAAATTATATTTTGTGATTGTTGGAAGGTAGTAGTAGTAGTAGTAGTAGTATTTCTTCCTCGACCGAGGTGGTACCACCCCACACATCCTCTTAAAGCACCCCACACATCCTCTTAAAGGGCTGATGAAATCCGTACAGATCTTTCCAGCTCTGGATGTGTGAGTCGGATTTCCCCAGTACACCCAGGGTACATAGTATTTAGGTCTTCGAGGGCTGTCAGAACAAATTTTTTTTTATAATTTTGCAGAAAACTAACTTGGATATTGTGATCCTTTTGCGTAAGCAGTGTCAGAGTTATTGACATTGTTTTGGCTAAGTTCAAAGCCAAAGTCGTAAAACCTAGTAAATAAATCTTTCAAGTGGTTGTTACTGAAATTGATATAATATTTGACGTACAATTATGACGAAAGATACGTCACCAAGAGAAATATATGACGTCTAATTTAAATTTGCTTATTTTATGATATTCGTTTTCATTCTGCGTAGCTTTCTGGTAATTTAAACCTATAGTTAATGTGTTCCCGTTTTAGATTTCTGCTTTATTGTTGTAATTTTTCCTTAAAGGAAATAGTTATTTTAAATTTAGACTGTTGAAATGTTTATAGAGGTATGTAAAAATAGAACAGCGCACTTAAAAAACATTTCTGACTTTTAAAAAAATTGAAAGTGTCACCTTTTTGACTTTTACTTTCGGCCCCTTTTTCTTCTTTCATTTTTTTAAAAAAATGTTTAAACAAAGTTCCTTTTTACAACAACTAATAGGTACCTACTAAACATAAAAAATAACAATTTTTTATTTATTAAAATGAATAGTCAAATTGAATCTGTTACATATATGCTTTTATATATATATATATATATATAGAATTATTGTGGGCATGTCCGCTAAATGAACAGAACAAAATGAAAAGTTAGAATGGTAACCCGTACGACACGTGTTTCTGCTCATTGGCTTCATCAGGCCCACGTATGTGACCGTGCCGCTCAACGTAAGTCGAGACGCACACGTCACATACGCAGTTACGAGTGTAACCTTAAAAAAAGAGAAAAATTAACAAGGAGGGGCACGGTCACATACGTGGGCCTGATGAAGCCAATGAGCAGAAACACGTGTCATCCTTGTTAATTTTTCTCTTTTTTTAAGGTTACACCCGTAACTGCGTATGTGACGTGTGCGTCTCGACTTATGTTGCGTGGCACGGTCACATACGTGGGCCTGATGAAGCCAATGAGCAGAAACACGTGTCGTACGGGTTACCATTGTAACTTTTCATTTTGTTCTGTTCATTTAGCGTATATATATGGAGGATATTTATTAAACTTTCCCAAGCAAAAAAAGGAGAGTTTTTTGTCATGGATGAGATGGGCGGCTCTCTTTTGAATAAAATTAAGAGTGCTGAATGTTGAAGATGGTACTGTTTCCAGATGTGGGAACAATAAGAATATTATTCCCAGAAAGGTTATACAGGTCTAATTTACAAAAACATAGAAAGTGTGACTGGAATAGGAAATTTCATTTACTAGCAGTTAATGTAGTTATTGAAATAATGTTGGTGTCATCTGAGATCATGTTCAAAATTAATTGCAACGCAACATCAACTGATTCCTTATTCTGTAGGGTTAAACCATTCATGTGAATGGGATTAAACTGAAATCGCATTGATATGTGCTGAGGTGGAATATTTACGGAGGAAGGGAGTTTTCTCCTATTTGCAACAGTCAGTCAAATAAATCTGTAGGTATCAGCAGTGAGCTACACTTGTTCGTAGCTTAAAAAATGAAATCAAATTCTACACTTAAAACTGTGGTGTTTTAAACAATAAAAATAGTCCAAGTAAACATTCATCCGTTAAAATAGCAAAATATACTTAACGGTTTTTTATTATGGTTATTTTTTATCCTTCAAGGAGCAGGAGGTCGAACTTGCATCTACCATTTATTAAACGGACCGTAACTACAATCATCTAGTTTTTTACACATTGTAAAACTTGTTCTACATTTTAAGTGTACCACATCAACCTTTCATTGTGCAGGTTTACAACAGTTGACATTGTTCTTTAAAATCTGTCGTTGCTTTTATGCAGTACCGCACTTAACCTACATAGATACATTAGGTACTTACAAAAATATCGCAACAATCTGGATGGGTTCAAGTCATATGTAAGTGGATAACAGCGGGTTACGATAATAAAACTTACGCTTTCAGTTTTCAGTAATCCACCTACAAAAGCCTAGAACAGATCACTTCTCTCGCTCATTCATACCTACGGTCTCCAGATTATGGAACAAATTGCCTGCAGATGTTTTCCCTTCCCGTCCCAACCTCCAGTCCTTCAAATCCCGTCTCAGTAGACTACATTTCCCTTCTCTTCAGACACCCACTGAGCGTTAGTACTTAGGCTTGAAGTCTACGTGGGATGTCTTAGATAAGAAAAAAAAAAGATATAAATGAAAAGTGTTGCAGAGTATTATTCTAACATTGTAAATGGTTATTCCAATTTAAAACAAAACGATATCATTTTAGACATTGCATTTTTTAAACTAACGCTCACGGTACGGTAGTACTTAGGCTTGAAGTCTACGTGGGATGTCTTAGATAAAAAAAAACTAAATGCTCCATGATATAACGAACGTGGTGTAATAACTTTTAGCGATGATTCGTTGGCCAAAAAATGAGAAAAAATACGTTCTTATTAACAAACAAACGATTTGTTTTTCAGATACAGAGTGCTAAACTTCTACGTTCAGATTCACTAAAAAGGTTTAAGATTTAGTACTGATATAAATTAAGATCTTCTAGTTGATCAGTTAGGTTTTGACAAGTTTTTGTCCTGTTATTGATTGTCATAAGTCAGTGTCAATAGACTACATTTCCCTTCTCTTAAGACGCCCACGGTACGTTAGTACTTAGGCTTGAAGTCTACGTGGGATGTCTTAGATAAAAAAAAGTCGTCATTAAAAATGAATTATTCTAAATGATATATTTTTAATTTCCGTTTCTGTTTCCGTTACGTTACAGCTGTTCCTAAAAATAAAATAAGAGTAAAATTACATTGCAATTTAGTTTATTTGGCGTTTTGAATTGTAGAATGGTATATGTACCTACTTATTTAAAATGGGCTATTTACCAAATAACCAAATACATCGGTACAATGTATACTAAAACTTAAACTTACCAAATTCGAATACTTAGTATTGTTGACTACTCTGGAAGTAGAAACAGTTATTCTCGCCCACTAAGAAAATCGAGGCAATTAATGTATGGAGCGAGCTCTAAATTTGATATCAGTTAAAGTAATATTTGTTAAGAGCCCTTTCGTCCATGGAGAGATCTGCAAAGACAGGCGTCTGAATCGTTAAGTTAGAAATTGAGTTTTTCTAGCGGGTGGTAATACTCAATTTTATAATTTTCTTATTCTAAATATAAGTCCAGATTAACAAGTATTTGGCTGAGTAGGTATTTATAATAGGTAGTAATTATTTTCACAAAATACTACGTCATCTATTATAGTATAAATTTTACCACCAATTAAGAAGAAAGGGTAAGCTAGTTTACACTAATTGGTATTTAGTTTAAATTACTGCCATATTTGACATATCCCAGGTTATTTTAGATTTAAATCAACGTTTTAAATTTTGGGAAAGTGCTCTATTCAACGAAATCTTCCAAATGACGTATCGCAAGACTACTCGTTTCATTTAAAAAAATCCACAGTGTCCTGTCGTTATTTTGATTTTTGCAACAATAATATTTACATACATCAGAAGACAGTATTTATATGGTATGCTGGTAGTATAATCTTTAACATGGAGTTGTTAAGTCTTAAGTCTCTTTCTTCATTGATCCAAAAATAGTAGAGGGCAATTCACAATGTGAAATATTAAAATTCTGCAATAAATTAGCACCCACACATCCTTTTTTAAAAAATTTCGACTTGGATATAATATGTATTAGGAAAATTGCCAGTTATTAACTAAGCAAAAATTAACCAAAAGATGTAGGTACTTAAATAACAAAATGTAAAATACCTTAAAAATTCGTATTAGTAATTTTTTTAATAATTCTGATGACGCGACGCGACGTCAAAAATTTGCTCAAAACCAACAGGGACGATGCCCACATCTCCGCCATTAAAAAATGGAAATCAAATGTATTATCCTTATAACGCCCATAAAATTGTACTTCGTTATTTTAAATTATTTAAAAAATCTCTGATAAAATATGATTTCATACCCTGTTTCTCGAGAACCAGGAATTCATAGACATCCATTGATACGACATTTTGTACTGTTTTAATCGAAGGAATATTCTCCCAAAGTTACCGACATGCATTATTATTAATGTTCACCGTCCATATTATTCTCGAAAGACATTTTTTGATAAAGTTAATAGGTCACTGAACTTGTAAATAAATGCACTCTCTTCCTATAATCGGGCGCCACAGTTGACTCCTTAAAACTTTTAAAATCCTTTTCCAAGATTTAACTCGATAATCATGTAGTATTATTGTGAGAACCAATTTTACTTTTTTAACATTTTTAAGATTACCTGTCGTTATCCTTGAAAAGCACTTTAAAAAATCTTAAACGGCCTAGGTCATCAAATACCTGTCCTAACTTTATAGCTCGCTTTATAGTCATCCTTGAAAATTTTACCTTTGCTGGAATGTTTGCATTTGTACAGGGTGGCCTCTCAGGCCACCATCACGGGAAGGGTGCATTCGGACAGAGGGAGCAGAATACTTAGAAACAATATTAGATTATAAGGTATTAAACTTGAAATGAATCTTATGCGAAAATTTTAAAGATAAACGTTTTTTCTGGTTTGACAGTTCATAGACAATTTAGAAATTGGTGCATGTAACACTCTTAAAAATATGTTGGTAGTGATAACTAAAATTTAGTCACTACAGCCTTTTCTTTTTGTGAAAACGGACTCAACCGAAATCTAAGTCATCGTAACTAATGCAAAACAGTTGCAGGTGTACTAGTTAAAACAGCTAAATATGTCAACTAAAGAAGCATTTAATTTTAGTCGCACCAACTAACGGTTGGGTTCAAACCAATTGAAAGATATGTTATTGATACTAAGATTTATGTTGTCACTCTAATGTAAATTAATTTTTCTAACATAGACGAAGGTTGTTATGACCTACTTTATTATAGTAAGCAGAATTAAAAAATGTAGTTAAAACTGCTAAATAAGTTAACTCAAGAAACATTAAATTTTAGTTGCATGAACTAATAGTTTGGTTGGTATGACCAATAAAACTCAGTACTTTTAAAATAAAAGTATATTCAAAGATTATATGTTACATAAAAGAGCTTTCATACAGAACTAAACTTAAATTCCACTTGAACCTATAGGCCCCCAAAAGTAAACATTCGTCGCACTTGGCTCACAGGTCACCACTATGCCTTCAATTTATGACCATAAGCATCTGATGTAGAGCTGGAGCAATTCGTTCCTAACATTCGGCCATCCTGCCATTGTTTCGCCCTCGAAACACCATGATTTGTCGTCGGCACAGGCCAAGTGTTTTACCTGTGCAAAACAACAATGTAAGAAATTTGAAGGATTCCAAAATGTATATCTCTGTTCCTAGTTACAGGACCCGTACCAAATTTATTGGTTTTAATAGTGAGCCCACTGGAAATGTTTTGATAAAGAACAAAAAAAGTGTAATTTGCGAAAAAAAGTTGAATTTTTGGTGTGCCCCTCCTAAGAAAAAAATGAACAGGTCTAGGTATTTTATTTATTACTTTTTCTAAACAAAGTTTACATCATTTTGTCGACAGTTTTTAAATTTTGAAAGAAAAAAATGTGTTAGTAAAAAGTTATAGTCAATATAACTTTTACTTAATCGAGCATTCATTTGGGCGCCATAAGCAAACTTTTACAAAATATAATGCAATAAAATGAATAAGTTATAGTTTTTAATGGGGTGGAAAAAATAACTACTTACCTTTAAGCTCGAATATCACGAATAAAATCAACATTAAAGCCCGTACTTTGGAAAACACGGCGCAATATCGCAGCAGCCAAAAATAAAAATGTCGGCTCAACCCGCTAATTGACTTACTGATGCTGCCACCCCACCACTCACGTATGTATGTGCTCACAACTAAGAAGGCATTGCTGCCAAGTTAAATTATTAGTCGATACTGATAAGAAGTTTGTTGTGACAACTAAATCGTTTTAGCGTCCCTAATTTTTCGCATAGGTAATCACGAATGTTTTTTTTAGTTAATGGAAATATAAGCGAAGGTGTTATAACTATTTAATAAGTTGATAATAAAATTAAATCTCAAGTAACAAAATAAATATTTTGTCCCAACTAATATCATGCAACTTATTTTCTTGTGTTGTAGTGACTGTTTTTAAATGTAAGGAAAACTTATAAAACCAACATTTTTGCTATTGTAACTAAAAATACTTATTTCAAACAACTTAAGTATTGCAACAAATGAAAATAAGTTAGGAAAGCCAACTCATTTTTAAGAGTGAATATATTATATTTTTTTCTTTTATTTTGTAAAGGGGTTTAAGAACATAAATATATTAATTTATAAATCACAACTAGTATACGTATAATGTAGGTATCCAGTTTTATCATTTTGTTTATGTTTGGCCCACAGTTTCTATCACCCACCAGGACATCGTGGTGATCACTATCAGTCTCTACAGTGGAGTGCCTTTCAAAGAGGAAATATTTCGCCTGTGTTGCAAAATATCCTAGAAACGGCTCTGCATATTTACTTACATATGTCCCTTTATTTATATCGTAAAGTTTATAAAATTAGGTAAGAGACAGTCTAAAATAGCATTTATTTATATGTTACAGAAATATTTTCCCATAAACTGTTGTAACATCCGGAATCTGGGACATGAAATAAATTCTTTAATTTTACGATTATGACATTTAAATTATAGATGTAAAATAACGGGAAAATGTGGATATTCTAGTATTCTCAGTTGCTTATACACAGTTCATATTGTGAAATATTAATAGAAGTACAGCCAGGCGCGGATTTAGGGGGGCCGAGGGCGTCCCCCCCAAAGCCTAGTACAAAAAGGATTTTAATAGCGAATTTTATAAAAATAAATATTGTAAGTAATCTTCGATAATAATCATAATAATAACAGTAATAATAACTGAGACTGTGACTTTAGTTGCTGTTATTGTTCAACCATGCTGCATGCAACATGCTGCTCTGGTGAATGCCGCATTTAGCCGGTATAGATACAAATAAATATAATATCTCATGAACCACTAAATTCGTTAAAAAACAGCTGAAGTGGAAAATCTCACAGCAAATTTGGTTTCATAGTGCACGCGATTGGGCTTACTTTTATTAAGGTACCTACCTACCATATACAACAAAATATATTTTGTCTCTTATTAGATTTATAATTATTACATTGGGTAATAAACAAACGGTC
Source organism: Philopedon plagiatum (assembly GCA_963971165.1). NCBI lineage: Eukaryota > Metazoa > Arthropoda > Insecta > Coleoptera > Curculionidae > Philopedon > Philopedon plagiatum. Next base: position 118,969,857 of record OZ020190.1, read on the forward strand.
ATCCAACTTTGTTCATGGTGTACTCTGCAGTGTGGCCGTAGTTCAGTTTTATCTAGTAATTAAATATTTGATCATCAGTCTATTGACGTAAATAAAGAAAAAGTATGAAAATGTCGATAAGCTAATTTTTTGTCTCAAGACTCAAATGGGTTTTGGGGAGGAAGTTGAATGCTTATTTCATTTAAGAGGGAAAATTTTGAGGTTATGGAAAAAGTCATCAATGTGCAAATTATAAAATATCTAGAAAAACAAACTGATCCATGACAAACAGTACGGATTTCGTCACCAAAGATCCACAGCTGATCTCCTTACTTTTGTCGCACATAACTGGAACAAGTCTCTCGAATTTCATGGCGAGTCCCCAACAAACTACCTTCGTACGGTCTTCCTCCCAAACTATGTACCTGCTACCGAAGCTTTCTGTCTAATCGGCATATATCTGTCGTGGTGGATGGAATCTCATCTAACTTCCATTGTATAAATACTGGCGTACTCCAAAGGATCAGTCCTGGCACCAATCCTATTTTTTCTTCACATTAATGACCTGCACAGAAAAAGCACTGTCGTATATTGAATTGGATACCCATTCACTCAATGACACACTCTATTCCGTATTGCACAATACAAATTCGGTTTATTTCAATGATTAGTTTATGATTGTTAACCAATAGTGTATAAGATTGCTTGAAATATAAGGTTTCATTGGTTTTTAATGGATCGTTCAAATATAACAATTAATTATTTGATGCCAGTAATACCCTGTTCTAAATTCAATCCAAACTATCACTGGTTTCGCTAAAAGCTTATTTGTAAGAATATGCGCCTCACTTATTGCAAAATAGCTATTATTGTTTCAATTACAACAGTAATTAATTTAATGTAACTTTCAATAGAAAAAAAAACATTTTTGTTTAAATTCAATCATATTCGTTTTTTGAATTACTCTTATTTAATATAATGAAGACTTTCGATTACATGAATTATACTTATATTTCAAACAACGCTTTATTATTTTAAAATAATTTTTATTTAGTATTATTAAACATACATTGTTTAGACATTCTGTAAACATTTCAATATAAAAAAAAAACACATTTTATTACATCACACTGACGCGAATACCGTAAACTTTTTATACCTATTTATTTCACTCCAAATACAGGATCTGCTTCTTTGTAAAACTGTCTCCTTTGTCTTGTGTAGGTATAGGATGCTAGATGGAACAAATTTGACACTGCATTCCAATCTCCTAAATTTACAGCTAGATTTGGTGGAAACCATGTCTAAAAAATACAAATTTAACAATAAACTTGGGATCATATTTATGTTAATAGTTTTATAACAATACGTATCGGCTGAGTAAACAGTCATATAAATTAGACTAACCAAGAGAGATTTACAAATAAAAAACACACTTTATTACTGCAAAGCTTAGATTGGTTTACTTACCATAAAACACTGAAATAAGTTGCTCCAGTCTCCAGTTTTGAAAAAGATCTATTATTTTTGGCGTACGACTATTCAACGAACAAAGAAAAATTCTAACCTCTCCAAGGGTGTCCGGGAGCAATATAAATAATATTTCAGCTAACAATAGGAGCCATTGAATTAACATTTTTTATTATTTCTCCAATACCTTACATGTTTTAAAGGAAAGTTTATTTTAACTGAAATGATATAAGGATTATTGACTTAATTTCTACATTTTTTATTTAAACCGTTGTTATTGTTCGTTTAATAAAATATATTATAATTTGAATCACACCGCCTACAAATAGCTATTTTTCGCCCAATTATGTTTAAGCATTTCAATCAAATAGTTTAATATTTTGGCTCTAACAATAATTCTACACTTCAAGGAATATTAGCAATTTATTGGATTCCAATAGTATTTTGGTCATTGCAATAATGGTAATATAATTTTTAAAGAAGTAGGTATACTTTGGAAGTCCAATAATAAGTCTATATTTAAAGCAATCTTTCTTTTTATTATTTCAATGATGTTTTGTTGAGACAATAATAATATTAACTTTAATATAACTAATGTGACAGTGCTCAAAAACAGTAGATACAATTATTGAAAATAGCTTAGCAGTTTTTTCTGTGTGTGCTCTCTTCAACTACCAATCCCATCCACAGTTACGCTGACGATAGTACTCTTTACTCCAACATTCATTTTTCCAGACAAGTCTCAAATCAAAAGCTGGATAATAGACGCAGATCTATGTACCTATCCCTTTCCCAAGATCTCCAATTAATCTTAGACTGGGGTGCCAAAAACCTTGTTCAGTTCAACGCCTCCAAAACCCAGTCTTGCTCCCTGTCACGCAAAAAAACCGGCAACATTTTAGGAACATTTAAATAGGGAAAATATTTTTTGGACCAGGCAACACTGCTAGCCAGTTGACTGTTCCCAACAGAACAACGAGAGGCGCGTTACGTATGCATCCCTTTACTGTCCAGGTACAACAACCTAGAATATCTCACTTTTCTGGCTCATTCACACCTAGGGTCTCCAGATTATGGAACAAATTGCCTGCAGACGTTTTCCTTTCCCCTGCCAATCCCCAATCCTTGAAATCTCGTGTCAGTAGATTACTTTCTCTTCAGACGCCCACGGTATGTTAGTACTTAGGCTGATCCAGAAAAAAGCAACCATTATGTAATACAAAAAACAGCATTACAAAAACAAGTTGGACAGGGACATTTATATAATAAAGCCGGCGCTACCCGATGCGTCCAACATTTGAAACGAACAGTGTTGGATCAAACACTGAAACCAAGATCGACTGGTTAATATTATTTGGCAAATCAATCTGCTACATGATGCGGTAAACGTTGGAACCAACGTAGAGGCGAATGTTGGAGCCAACACAAAATAAACAACCAAATAATACCGGGACAATGCCTCCAATCGAGAAACGATCAACAAATCGCGTGGCCGTGTAGCGAGCCGTGTATCGAATGTTGGTTCCAACGTTGGAAGCATCCTTTGACGCAGGACAAAAATACCGACAAGAGCCCGAACGTGTCCAGCCTCCAACGTTTGCATGGCCTCACGATGCGACAAATTACCATAAATATATCCAACGTTGGAAGTCATTTGACATATCGTGTAGCGCCGTCTTAAGAATAGAAATATGTGTACGAAAATTGCAGATGTCGTTCAAGGATTTATTTGAGTTTAGCTTTAATAGCCCCTTCCTTAACTATATTTTAGGCAAAACTTTATATTCCCATATTTCCCATAATGCTTGAAGCTGTATATACGAGTAGTGCGTAAATAATACAAAACGGGTGCTGTGGTGAAGTGACCCTCTTCCCTTTTGATATTGCATTGCATACAGGCTCCCCTATACACCCATTAAAGAAGAATTATTACAGTTATGACGGTAGAAATAAATCAGTGGCAGCCACCAAACGATTCTAGAGCAAACTCTGCAATTTCGAAAAGTTAAAATTTTAAAAAATATATAATATTAGCCTGTTGCTCAAACACTTTTAATCAAGTTATAAATCTAATTACCGTTTAAAGTTAACTTTGGCCATGATATTATTATGAGTGCTTTCACATTAGTGTCCAATTAGTTAATCTTAATTACATTTTTTGTGCAACTGGGCGTAAGAAAGTAGTAATTAACTCCATTCCCACATTGCTATATTAAACCAATGATTTCCTGGTGTTGACACCATGGATTGATTAAGAATAGATACGGGATGATTTAACATTCTTTGAAGCCAAAACAAACCATTCTAAGCGACACTGTAAACATTGGCCACATTTTATTTTACCTTGTATTTTTGTACAAAAATACGTTAGAATCATCACAAGATTTATTAAAAGTAATAAAAGGTAATAAAAGGCCTAAAATATTTTATTTTTCTTCTAAATAATAATAAATTTAAGTTAAAAAGGTTTTATTATTTATAGGATATATTATTACTAAAGGTTTATTTAAAGTCACTCCGAGTCATTTATAAATCTGTAAGTCGCACTTTTTCTTTTCTAGTTCATTAGACAAAGACGTACGTGTAACCGAGTGTTCAGACGTTTTTCCTAAGCAACCAGCAGAGACAGCAACACTTCAGGCTCCAACACTCCAATGCTATTTTATCTCTTTCTACTACCATTCTTGATTCAATTACGTATTTCATTAAAATTCGTAAACTAGACCTCTAGGGAAAATGTTTTCATAACAAACAACAAATAAACAGGCTTCGCGTTCGATACGCTCACAGTATACGGAACACCGAATCCTTTCTAATTCATCCATGGTTGACACATAAAAGAGGCATCTAATTCATCATAGAAAATTAATTTGTAATTTTCTTTTTAAAACGTCCAAACAAAATTAAATTTGGATTTATTTGATTAATTAAATATCTTTTTATATTTGTTACAGGAAATATACAATTTCAGGATATACTACTTTTAAAGATCTTTTTTTTATAAAATTAAACAATTCACAATAATTTACAAAACATATAAGTACAAAATACAGTGCACAAGTACGCAGTACAAATGCAAAGTACAAAATACAAATATAAAAAGTGCTTGCATTGCATAGCTTGAGAGAGTTGTTTTGGCGAGCTAGTTGTTGAGTTTTGGGAAATTGCCAGATAATTTTTATGTGGAAAAATTTGCAAAAAAAACACTTAGATTTTATTCAGGATATACTAGTTTGGCCTAGGATATATATTAAAACTTCCATTCCGTTGTTAGGACGTACTTAGGACGTTGCCTGGTACTTTTTAGGATAAACCAGCATAGCCCGATGGGTATTAGGAAATATTAGTTTTAAATTTTGATTATGATAACTATTTGCTCAGGTTTGCTCAGGGTAGTTATCATATACTCAAAAACTAAATTATTTTGCTTTTCCTTCTCCCGAACTGATTTTACAAAAATAATAATGATCGATATTAAGATTTATTAGTTTTATGATATCAGAACTTCCTTAACTCTAACCTATTCCGCAAGGTTTATGAATAAAGTTCTGTCAGGAAAAACCAAAAATCACGTAAAACATCACTACAATCGTATATTCCGACCTGCCTGGAAAGTACAAACACAAAATTACACCTTTCAGATTTATCAGAATAATCAAAAAAGCAGACGACGCTACGTGAAGCGACGTTGCCACTCTCCCTCTAAATTTCATCACCGTGCAATGAAAAAGAATTACTAGAAATTTATTATCCCGAATAATAATGTTATATGGGCACAGATTGGTATATATATCTTATTAATGTTTAGTCATACACTTTGGCCTGTGGTATTTATGATTGCAAATAAGTATTAACCCACAGTAATTGCATTACTTTAGTAGTCGATCAATCTGCAAATAGTCTACATAATTAAAAGCCTGGCAACAGCCATTCTCGAGAAGTAGGTATTAGGCCATATCGTTTCGCGAGCTATAAATAACTCGGGAATCCCTCATTGCCCTAAAATATAAATAACGGTATTTACTTGATCCGACATCAATATACGAACCATGGATTTATTAAGAAAGGATTCGATGTCCGTATACTGTGAGCGTATCGAACGTGACGCCTTATATTTGTTGTTTGTTATGAAAACATTTCCCCCAGGAGATTAGTTTACGAACTACGTGATTGAATCAAGAATGGTAGTAGAAAGAGATAAAATAGCATTGGAGTGTTGGAGCTCAGAAGTGTTACTGTCTGTGCTGGTTGCTTAGGAAAACGGCTGAACCTCGGTCTGAACACTCGGTTACACGTACGTCTTTGTGTAATGAACTAGGAAAGAAAAAGTGCGATTTATAGATTTATAAATGACTCGGAGTGACTTTAAATAAACACCTTTAGAAATAACATAACCTATAAATAATAAAACCTTTTTAACTTAAATTTATTATTATTTAGCAGAAAAATAAAATATTTCAGGGCTTTTATTACTTTTAGTAAATCTTGTGATCCTTCTAACGTATTTTTTGTACAAAAATACAAGGTAAAATAAGATGTGGCCAATGTTTACAAATTGTGTTTACAGTGTCGTTTAGAATGGTTTGTTTTGGCTTCAAAGAATGTTGAATCATCCCGTATCCATGATACGAACCCTATTGAAAGAAATGGAAAAAGATTTTATTAAATTACCCGTAAATAACTTAGATGTATCTTGTGTTCTTGTAGAACTTTATAAAGTAGTACTGAATACATGTTTGTAATACGAATTTAAATTTTGTTTTAGTAGAATGGAATGAAAAATATGTTTTTGTGTCTTAAGAGGTCAGATAGTGAACGCAAATATATTAAAATAAATTACCTAAAGGCTATTAATATTATTCATAACGAGGTTTGGCGAAATGCTATTATAAAAGATATGACTTTGCAGGAATCTGTTAATTTGTTGAAATTTAGTAAAGTATTAAATAAGTTTTGTAACTGATGTCTATTACATAAAACAGTTGCAGAATTTGTTAAAACATAATTACTTCTACTTTGTTGTTTTCAAGAACTTTGCAAGAGTTCACTATAAATTTTGTTTTAATAAAATAGTTTTTCTCCGAAATGTGATTGTCTTTACTAAACTGGGAGAATTTCAAAACCATAATTTAACTATTACTTAGAGCCACACCAGGTGACAGTTCTATGTACATTAGTACATTGTGTTCTGATTGTATTTCCATTTAAACCAGGAAGTTAGAATTATCACCAGGTATCCTTCTAGAATTTTTTTTACCTTGATTTTACTTAAACAATGTGCTGGTAGAGGTTGTTTGTCCTCCTTTTAGTAGTAGACTCCATGCGGCGTACAGTGCATTGAAGTAATGGGGAATCGGGACAAAAATCAGGAAGCGACTTATTATTTGAATATCATTTATTTACACAATAAATGTATACTATTGGTCCAAATTTAGCGCTTAAAATATTTACACTAAAATGGATTTCAATAAAAAAATTTATGTATACCTAAACTAAGCGCCATCAAATTTTAAAATAACACTACATAAAAAATAAAAAGAATACAATATAAGCGTACAGTTCGTAAAAGTTTAGAGGTTTGAAACAAATATACACACAGACAAATGTTAAAAATTTACTCTTAATCTGAATCGCTTTTATCCGTATCGCTATGGCCTGAACTCCCATCCATGCCCCATTTACAAGCAAGTGTTAAATTTGCGGATTTTACATTTTCAATACAGTCAGCGCTAACAAGTTCGGCAATACTGCTACTGGTTTATTTAACATATTATCAAGAATATTTACTTCAGCAAGAGTTTCAGAAACAGTCGCAAATTCAGGGAAAACTGCTTTTTAGACAAATTCAGTCTATATAAACTAGGAAATATATTATATTGTATACTATTTACAACTGACCTTAACACAGCGTATTTGCGTTCAGATAAGTCCAAATCCAAATATAGAGCAAGGATTTAGTGCAGGGATAGTTTTTCTTTCAACTGACGGTGGAGATAAAGTTGACCGAGTAGATATATCAACCGCAAAACCCAATTGTTCCGGACTGAAACTTTGTAGTATTAAGGCCTGTACTTTGCGTCTTTTTGTTTTGTCGAAACATTCCTGAAGTTGCTTTTCTGGGCGGCCTCGAAGTGAAGTATCTATACTATTATCTTTGCTACTACTTACAGAAGAAATGAAACCACATGGCACTCAAACAGTGGTTGCAAAAAACCCTTTCCTTTTTTTATAAATAGGTTTTTAATTTTTTATACGCAAGCACTTTTTCTACTTGGATTTTAGGGTAGCACACACCATGACATATTTGTTAATTCCGGTTCGTCAGTGTTCTAAATATTATATGCGTTCATAATGAACTATTTTATTGCACTAAATCTTTTCTCACTTTCAGCCGACAGCCAAACTTGAAAATAATCACCAAACGTAAGAGGACGTATCGGACCTGAAAACAAGTTTTCCCAAAAGTTTGCAAATACTTGCAAAATTAAATTATACAGCCGAATCTTCAATAAATGTTTTACAAAATACCCAAAAATTGCGTATATAGATTTAAATATTTTTTTAAAAGCTTGTAAAACTTGCAGAAGGGATGAGGCTACATGGCACTGAAATAGTGGTTGCTAAAAATCACTTTCCTCTTGTAATAAATAGGTTTTTGTACGCGAGCACTTTTTCCACTTGGATTTTAGGGTAGGGTAGTGATATACAAAATACCAAAATATTGCGTATTTGCGTTCAGATAAGTCCAGATCCAAATAAGGGTTTGGAGCAAGGATAGTTTTTTTCAACTGATGATGGAGATGAAGTTAACTGAGTAGATTTATATCAACCGCAAAACGCAATTATTCTGGACTGAAACTTCGTAGTAGTTGCGTCTTTTTGTTTTTTCGGAACATTCCTCAAATTGATTTCCTGGGCGGCCTCGAAGTGAAGTATCTACACTAGTATCTTTGCTACCACTTGTAGAAGAGATGAGACTACATGGCACTGAAATAGTGGTTGCTAAAAAACACTTTCCTCTTTTAATAAATAGGTTTTTATACGCGAGCACTTTTTCCACTTGGATTTTAGGGTAGGGTAGTGGTGTACAAAATACAAAAAAATTGCATATATAGATTTATATAGTTTTTTTAAAAGTTTGCAAAACTTAAAAAATTGTAAATGAAAATTTGCGCATTTTCTTTTATTGCATGTAAGAATTAAACAAGCTACAATGAACTCAGACAACATGATGTTTTTATATAATTTGCATAAGTGTCTGGATTTTGATTTTCCATCACAAAAACACTTTAAATAAAACTAAGTTATCTAAAGTTACAACCGTAAAAACTAAGATAAAATGCAACTAACCAGTAGTTAAAATCTTTCCTGTAAATTCCTTCCTTTTTATATGGTCATAAATACATTAGGATACTTGGAAATCTAAATGATTTTTACTGAAAACGTTTTATCTGGTCACTTTACCACCCTTTTAATACCCACTTACCTCCATATTAAATGGTCGAAAATTACATTTTTGTCCACGCTTCAATGCACCGTGTGGCGTCTGTTTTACTCAAATTGAAATTTTTCCTACCCTGCAGCGACAACACTGTTATTATACCAGGGGACAACAATGTATTTCATTTTCTGATCGGCTTGTCTCCAAGTTTGGCAAACGTCGTTACTTATTTATTACATACCAATGATGCCTAACGGCATCGGGGTTGAAGATTGCATTATAATTAAGTTACAGAGAAATCAGCAAATATTTAACCCCCATTTGCGTATAATTAATAAATGGATATATTTTGATGAAATCCGTCTTATTGGATTGTATAAGTTGTTTAAAAAAAAATACACCAGGAGATTTTACTAACATCCTAAAAATGCACCTCATCAATCAATTTGGCACTCGTATGACACGGAACATTCAATACAACATAAATATTTTAATAAAATTGCTAAATTTAAAATGAAATTAGAAAAATTTAATTTTAAGACTAAGTATGAAATTTATTTTAATAATATAAGTTCACTTTAATCTCATAGATTAAACAAAATCTTTATAACTTTCATTCATGACTAGTCGGTTAGGCTAAACAGTTGCCATTCCTGTTAAACAAAAATCGGACCTTGGCCGAATCCAAAATTCACGTGTCCATATGTCTAATTTATATGCCGTGGAAAATTTATAGATTTTCTGGATATTTGAGTCCACTTGTGTAACCGTATTTTTTGATTCCAACTCCAAGGCAACGACAAGCAGGAAAAGCGATCGTTTTTCCAACATTTTATTTCGTATATTTATATTTTTACACAGAATTCTAACTTTAGATAGATGATTTTTTGTGGGGGGGGGGGGTCTTACAAAATAGAATCAAAACAAGCAAACATACACTTAATAAATAAACTACATATTTTTCACATAAGAAACAAGAAATTAAACAATCTAAGTAAAAATGAAGATATGTGTTGGGGAAACCCAACCGTTTATTCAGTTTCTATAACTCTATTTTTATTTCCAAATAAATATTATCTAATAACCAAGCCGGTATAAAATCCTTTTTAAATAAAATAAGCTCAAACTTGTCTCACATGTAAATTTAACTGCATAAAAATACGCAGTCATCGGCAAAACACAAAGATTATTTCAGCTAAAATAACAAAAGAAAATCTTTCCTTTAATTTAGTTCTTCTAAAGCACCGGCATGTTGTCGGCGACCGTCAAAGGCTTAGTTCCCTTCGAAGATTTCTTATCTTTTAGTTTTATTACTGTGCCGTGCTAAGGGTGAGTTTCTGGGAACTACGACTACAAATATCAACCCCTTCACCAATAAGGCAACATCTGCCTAAATGTGATCCGTCAACTTCATCGCGAAGACGAAGTTGCTAGTCGGGCGGGGCGCAAAAAAAGGCGGTCCATATCACTTCGACTTGCTTCCCGTCGAAGAGACATGATGACAACACTTAGTACCACAAAGAAAGACTGTTGCGTCCCTTGACGCAACAGAATTCGCGAAGGTCAGGTAAGACCGAACCACAATTTAGTGCGGGAAAATTCTCCCTTTTTCTTCAAGGCATAGCCCTGTAAAAGTAATTCAGTGCGGGAAAAATTATCCCTTCTTCTTTAAGGCATAGTCCTACACTTATGTTATAGAACAAAGGAAAGTCATAATAACTATAAAGCAATAACATCTCGTAACACCAGAATATGACTAATATATGTCAGTTACTAGTGTCAGAACCAATAGTTGTGTATACCTTCAATCAAGGAATGTAATAAATATGAAATAGTTTAGTGAGATTGATGTCTTTTAATGTTCAAAGTCGCGGCTGCCAGAGATCGCGCATTTGAATGACAACTGAACCAGTTACCTATAGAAATATATTACAGTAAGTGTAGGTAAGGTTTAAAACTAGAGCCGTACCCTTAGCCTTAGTCTAGTATGGGCAAGTAAAGTATTTGTCAGGATATTTGGCTACAACTTATTAACTGCAGTAAAACTACCTGGTCCGAGTGGTCAGCTCCATTGTGTATACCCTGGAATTTTCGGTATTAGTCGACGGGGCCGAATTGAAATAATTTGTATTTTAAAAATAAAAATCTTTCAGGGATGTAATTCGATATCGTTTTTCGTATACATTGAAATATATCATATTTGAAAATCTCAATTAATACGTCAGTTTTTAAATTCATTATTCATCCGTCCAAGTTAATTATTACTATGCTTTTCCAACAAGCTGATATTATTTATAAACTTTAGTTTTGTAATAATAGGGGTCTGGCCTATAGCAAATTGTTAATTGGTCAGTATTGGCGTCCAATGGTTTAGACATGCTTGAGAAACAGTGGAGGTTAAATGGATTACCGCTTTTAATCATTGTTAATTTTCATCAAAGGATTTTCACGCCTGGTGCGAAAACAGCTCATTAAAAATTTGTAAACATTTTTTGATTAAGTTTTTCGACGGCCCACCTACCTACCTTTTTCTTTTTCCAAAATCAAGATTTCTGGAAAAATCTATTTCTGTTGTTCCTTGTAGGGTCCCATGGAGTTTTTTCTTACCACTTAGTAAAATTTTTTACAAACCGTTACTATTTTTCTTACAAAGCACAATTAAGGCAAACTCGCTGAGACACGCTGTTTATTATTTTCCGTTACTTTATTTACGTTAAGGTTATGAAACCTTTAGCGTAGTAACATTGTTCACACTCCATTCACGAACTAAAATTTGCACTCGACGCGCGTAAAGCTCGTTTCAAGCTCTTTCGTTGCCTTTTGACAAGATGGTAAATACCTCAATAAATGTAAATATAAATATTTCAAGATTCTTAAAAGGCGCCAGGGTCGGAGTGGTCTAAATTCGGAAGAATTAAAAAAAATCTTGTTAAATTACGAATGATTAAAACATTGTTTATTGATTTGTCATTCGATTTATTTCTACAATAAAAATTTATTACTTAAATTTAATTACAGATTTAATTCGGTTTCGCTGTCACTGTCATTTTCACCTACATTAAAAACAAGTGGCTCTATGTTATTAGTAAATGAAAAAAAAATAGGAATCTTCGACTTTATTAACATGGTTAATCGAATTTTTCCAACTTTCTATATAAATGCTATCTACAACTTCAATATAGTATAAGGTACCTATAAGCAGAAGTATAAGCATGTGATTTACAAACAAAGAAGATGAGTAATATAAACACATTTTGTTGACTTGTAATGTATAGTATTATTAGTAATTATATAGTCTTCTAAATGCATACACCCGAAAACTTTAATTTCTTTTTTGATAATTACGAAATAATAACAAAATATTAGTGTATTAATTTAGTTTATCAGTATCAAAAAAGGACAATTTTTTATACAAGAAAAAATTATCTTTAGGAAGGTACCTAAATTAAAAAATACTGTACTATCTATAGTTGAGTGAAAATTAGGTTATGTTTGCTGCACATTCACTGACATTCATGGCGGTTTGCACGAACTGTCGAAGCGAGGCTTAAGTTTAAGCCATCATATGAATGTGATTTTTCTGTTTTATACTTAATACGGTCTGTTCACGGCCATATGTTAGCTTATTTTTAAGCCTTGCTTATCTAGTTCGTGCAAACGGCCCTCAATTAACTACGAGAAAAGCGGGCACGCTCGGACAACGTACTCCGTCCCATTTCGAACGCAACAAGATGCGCTCGGGGTTTTTAAAAAAACGCATCGAGCGTGCCCGGAGTGCTCAGAGCGCCAACTCGAACTCGCCCCAAGATATGATTAACACTTTCAAGGATTTCCACAACGGGAGTTGTAACAATATCAAAATGCACTGCTCAGTCAGCATAATTCAGCTTAAATCAAGAGACCGTCAATGACGCTACAAAGTTCACCGAACAACTAATGTGTCACCTTTTTTAGGAGAACGTTTTTTTAATAAAGTGTGATAGGTCAAAGCGCACAGAGTGCGCCAGGCCAAGTTCTCTAATTATTGTCACAACACTTGCACTTAAAGTCGGAGAAGTATTTTCTGCTCTAACATTTGATTTAACCTGATGCCACATATGCTCGACTGGGTTAAAAATACAATAATAGGGGGAATGCGTAAAGCCGTATGCCCCATGTCGGCAGTAATGGTATCACATACACATATTTCTGCTTAATATTAATTGTTTTTAATATTTCTCGAATATCACATTTTTATATGTATTTTCAAAATATATATCATTTCTTAACATATAGTTCTGAATTTCTAATTTAGTGTTATTTGAATTAGGAACATTATTTATTTGACGGCTATGATAACTAGCATTGTCCATTACAATTACACTGTTCTTTGACACATTGGGCAAAAGGTGATTTTTAAACCAATCTTCAAAAAGTTTTGCTGTGGGTGGTCATCATAGTCCAAAGATGAATCTTTAATATTTTTAGAGAACCACCACAAATAATTTGGAACCCAACCATCTTCAGAACCAGCATGTAAAATGGTAATTCTTTTTCCCTTGTTGGATACGGCTTTGGTTTGGCATTTTTCTGATGAATCTACCCAACCTCTTGCAGGGATGTCATGTGTATCAAACCATGTTTCATTGAGGTAGATAATGGAACGATTTTCTAATCTGTACTTCCTTATAGATTTTAAGTAATTAAAGCGCCACTGTCGTAGTCGTGATTCCATTAATATTTGTCTTTTATTAATGGTCCGATATGTAAAACCCATTTGAGCTAATACTCTCCAGATGCTTGTCCTGCTGCAAGAAATGTCGGTTTTATCTTTCATTAGGTGCTACTTTCATGAAACCAACGTAGGCACAATTTGCTCTTTGTACATAGCATACATTTTTCTACGAATCAGTCTTTCTAGCTTTCGTCAAAACACTCGCTTTTACCAGCATCACGCGTACTTTTTTGTCAGTTTGCTTTGTCTCAATATATTTAACTGTAGACAAAGGAGTTTTCGTTAATGAAGACTTTTCTGCTCTGCATTTACATTAATTATTATTAACAATTTGCTTGGCATCGGGCTAATATTTTCTTTTTAAATTAGCACTAGCGGAGGCACTCTGATCAACGTCTTTCCAAGGACGCCACATTTTTAGCACGATCGAAGTAATAAAAAATACGATCGAAATCGTATAACAACTGCACGGTTTACCAAGCGGATAGGAACTAAAGTAAAATAGTTCGAAATCATTAAACCAGGTAAAAATACTTTAATCATACCTTTTACTGATTGTATTAAAATTACCTTTACTTGTTATTGTTTTAGGGCCGGCCCTGTTTACAGTTCTTGCAAATTTACCAGGTTTTATTACAGCTGGTGTCGATAATAGTTTATTGCAGGCAATAGATCAACGAAAGACCTTGAAATTAACTTTACTTAAATTGCCCTTTTCTTTATAAATTTGCAAAAGGGCTCATAAATAAATTCACAGTACAGTACTTAGTATTGTTCTAATCTTTGTCAAGTTAGACCGGTCTTAGTGATACCGAATCCCGGGGTTTAAATTACTTTAATATTTTCACACCAGTATCTTACGCGTTACGTTAGTTTTCTGGTTACTTGAAATCTGTACCGGATTTAATTGATAATTATTTATTTAACAAAAAATATAATATATGTTAAAAAATTAAAGAACATCTTGGATAAATATGATAACAATTATGAGAAACTTAATAGAATAAACATAATTTGTACTCTAACATGTGGTGGCATTATAATTTAATATTGGTTTCATAAAAAAAAGAGAAATGTTTTTAGTGGCAGCTGAGGTCATTCCAAGAATAACAAAATGTCTTCTTAAATTTTTATTTTTATTTTTAATTTTTGTAGGCTTGCCATTTAAAAACGAATTAAGATAAGGACCACCGGTTTGCGGTAAAATGTTCCTTTTTTGAAGACCTTTAAAATAAGGGACCACGCGGCATAGGGTTGCATTTAAAATTTTAGACCTCATCTCCCTAGCGTCACCCGTCAAGGGGATTGAAAAAGTTAAATTACATAAAAAAGTAGATTCATTAACCAATAAGATACAGCTAAAATTTGGTCTTTATTAATAGCAAAATAGTTGCCCATACTAAGAATTTTCAGACACCATGTATGTTATATTACTTTAACCGAAGTCTTTTCGTATTTCGCATTTTCAAATTGCACAATGTGGGTAAATAAATATTTGTATTTTCAAATCGGATTCTAAGTTTATTTCCAACTAGGGTAGAGGCGTCCCTGCGGAATAACCTATGTTTACAATGCTTTAGTAATGGACATACTTTCTGGACCAGGGGTGGCCAACCTTTTTGTAATATGTGCCATTTTTTAAAACAAAAATTGTGGGCGTGTCACTCATTTTTCGGAAGGCAATATTTTATGTTTTTGTATAAGGTTAACGTCGCCGCAAGCAAATGTATTTGTAACAGATGTTTGCATGCCACTCTGGAGAGCCAGGCGTGCCCCTATGTGGCACGCGTGCCACGCTGTTTGGCCACTCGTGTTCTAGAGCTATGTTCAAAGATGAATATATCATGGTGGTAGCGAGCCGCCACTGGTTATTAAATGAGGCGCCTACAAATAACATAAGCTTTCTTATATAAAAATGTCTTGTGACAATAATATCCACAGTACCTGGAGATGTGTAAAAATTGCTTTAATTTCCGGTGTGTGATATGACTGATATATGATGCTTCGATGTTCCCGTATGAATGTCTCCACTAGTTCAATTTTCTGACACTTTCTCCCTTTTTCCTCTTAAAATGAATGCGCCACATATTTATTTTCCTAAGAATGAAGCTTAAAACCCCAAATACTGATTTCATTTCTTTAAGAAACTTATAGTACGCTCAAGATTATGTTTAAATAAATTTCATACGATAATCTCTTTTCATTATCGACACGGTACCATTCGTTGGAACGAAAAAATTACCTATTTATCACCAGTCAAAATTTATTTTATTGATTTCCTGTATGCTGTATTCGTAATATTATACACTTTACTAAAAATATATTCTCCTAAAAACGATGAATAGACACTTGTTCAGTTGTTCGGTGAACTTTGTGGCGTCACTGACGGTCACTTGTTTTAAGCTGAATAATTATGCTGACTGCCTTTTGATATTGTCACAAGAACTCTGGTTGTGGCAATACTTAAGGGTGTTAATCATCTCTTTTAGGGAGTTCGAGTTGACGCTCTGGAGTACTCCGGGCACGCTCGATGCGTCTTTTTAGAAACCCCGATCGCATCCTGTTCCGTTCGAAATGGGAGTACGTTCTCTGAGCGTGTCCGCTTTTCTCGTAGTCAATTAAATGTTAGTGAATGTGCAGCAAACATAACCCATTTTTCACTGTTTGACGTGAAAGGAAATGGGTGATTCTTTCGTTTTTTTTAGTACCTACATTTGCTTAGAGAGTCTGACATTTGTTGTATTTACCAATTACAAGGGCCTTTTCGGGAAATACAGGCTCACGTTTTAAGGACCCATGTACAGCCCGATGAGAATTTGGATTTCCAAAACGAGATAGTACAGTGTTTTTTTGTTTAATATACCTTCCTAAATGATAATTTTTTCTTTCTGTGATTGTATCAAAAGTTGACCTTTTTTGATACTGACAAACTAAATTATTACAATAATGTTTTGTTATTATTTCGTGATTATCAAAAAAGAAACTAAAGCTTTCGTGTGTATGTATTTAGAAGACTATATAAGCAGTAATAATACTATACAAATCAACAAAGTGTATACATACTTTTTTATGTTGCGTATTTTCTTTGTTTGCAAATCATATGCTTATACCTGTAATTGAAATTGTATTTATGTTGTAAATATTGCTGAAACTGACGACTTCCAAATTCACGAACAACTTTTTCTGCAAAGTCGGTTTTTCTTTTTAGTATTCAAAATTTTCTAACTCAAAACGTATCAAGTTTAAATATTGTGTATCCATCCTTACATACCAGCAGACAGACAAAACGTAATAAACTTTGAGATAATAGCAGCAAACATAATTTCTTAGGTTATGTTGTATTCTGATATCGCGTTCAAGTTGCGTTATCCTGATATGCTCGCAAAATAACGTCACGTTCTCGCATCACTCGTTCTGTCGAATGTCAACTCGAACTCCCCCTTGATGGTAAAACGGTTAGCGAATTCCGCGCTGAGTGCGCAAATTTTGATTTTGTGCATATAGTAGATAACTGTACCTACACCAACATAGCTCCTTTATAAAGCGGTATAAAATTTCTGATCTTAGTCGTAGTTATATATGTATACTTAATACATATTTATGTATTTCAAATAAGTTATTCCGCCTCCGCCTACAATAAAGGAGTGATTTAGGCTCCATAAACATGTCAATAGATTAGGTAATAAACATGACACAACCCAGTGTAGTGAGCACTTACTTAAAGCAAAGTTATTACCCTATCAAATTGTAGACGCTACCGGGTATGCCAAGAGTAGAATCTACTTCCTGAATCTTACCGGGAAATAATTGATTGAGAGATTTTGCAATTACACGCAAGACAAGCTCGTAAGTCAATTTTCATAAGAAGCTTAAGGCTGTTTAATTAATTGCTTTGTTGCACATTTAATTTTAGAATATGTGCTTAGATTTTAAAGGTGAACAGGGACATATTCACATAGCCCGTCCTGTAAAGTTCTTAGCGAATGGGAAAGTGCTATTTTTGATTTTCCGTTCTTTGCAATTATACAAGGTTCCGGGTTTCTATCAATACGAGTGCAATTTTTAGATTAAAATAGACTATGAGGAGTACCAGGAGAAGCAGGAAAAAATACATGTTTTTTTTTACCTAGAAAGGGCCTGCAACAAAGATCCACAGCAAGAAACGAGACATCTAAGTGTATAAGGGCGAAAAGAGGGCCACAAAATTATGTACATAGGCTAACAAAGTGTATAGACTAGAAACTGAATACCACACCTCTTTCTAAACTGTTGTTGAGCGCCATCCATGGTCTGTACGCTCAAACTTGCTTTAATGATCGATCGCATCCAACTGAAAAAACAAAGAAATCATTAGTAATGGGAAGACATTTTTGAAAACCTGCTTTACCAACAGAGTAAACGACGCTTTTTATTGAAATATACAGTGTGTCCACGGATGGAGTTGATAAGAGAAAAAAATCTTATTAGTTTCACGACCAAAAGTAATATTCGTTATAAAAAATTCTGCTTGTCGAAAAAATAAGTTTACCATAAATCTGAGATCAAAAATGAAAATGCTTTTGGAGGGAAGTACCACTAGTTGTTATTTTAAATAAAATGCTCGAAAAAACAAGTTGTTTGTAGTCCAAAATAAAGCCTAAATGCAAATTTTGAAATCAAAATTCTAATTTTTAAAAATATTCTAAGCTACCTCCCACCACGCCGTATTAAATAAATACATTTAGAAAAATACCGTCATGAAATCAAAATACTGACAGGCGGAAAGATGATGCTGATGTAATATTGACGTTAACGAAATGGACTATTTAGATTTTTTTGTCAAATGCTGGAATAATAGTCGCAAACAACCATTATTATCCTAAATTTAAAACTTATTTAGGCTGTATTTTGGATTATAAACAACTTTATTTATGAACATTTGGTTGAAAATACTAAATAATGGTACTTCTTTTGTGTAGCATGGTAATTTTTCTTAATTTATTAACACCCTGTACATCTCAGATTTTTATATAGTATACTTAGTTTTTCAACAAGCAGAATTTTTTTTATAAAGAATGACTAGTAAAATTAATAATACTTTTTCTCCTCTTGTCACTTCATCCGTGGACGCACTGTATGTATTAATATGTAAACTTACGTGCACAGAAATCGACCCATGTCACACTTTCGAAATTGAATACATTTTTAAGAAACCATTCACGAGTTTAATTAGAAAAAGTATACTTATTGCATCAAAGACTATAATTCCCATTACAGTGGGTCTAGAGTCTAGATCAATCGAGATGTCTTTTTTATTTAAAAGATGAATGGTTTCTAAGAAAATGCATTCGATTTCAAAATTGTGTGGTTGGTCAATTTCTATGCACGTATGTAAGTGTATAATATTATGGCGGATTCGATGGACGAAGTGTGGCTTTTTGCAATGTAAAGCTTGCACATACAACCTATATGATATACAGCAGAAGCTTGCCATATGATTGGTTAAAAGGTAAAAATTAAAAAAAATCCTTAAAATTTTTAGTAACATAACTAACATACTATGTTACTGAATTACATATATGTACATTAAATTGGATAATCTACATGACCAGTGTAGAAAGCTAAGACGAAAGGAGCAGCAAAATAAATTTAATTAAATGAGGGTGGGAAATAGATATATAGGTACTTAAATTATTATTGCTTTTTTGTTCATAAACTTGCAAGAAATCTTTAAAAAAATTCATAGTACAAAACTTTTTTTATTTTTACGCTTGTCAATTTAAATCCTTGATTTTCAAAAGTTAAATAGCTTGTTATTTTAAATCTCCTTTCTAACACACAGTATTCAACTCGATGGAAAACAACAACGATACGTAGCGCAAATCGAACACCAAACAAAATGGCGATCCTTCGGTTCTTTCTCTTTTCGCCAAAAAGTTAGAAACCACACCTTTTGATACTTGCGGTGCCATCTTAATGATTAATGTTGAAAATATTAATATGAAAAAGTACAATTTCATTGTAGGTAGCGATAGGCGAGTTCCACGGTCAGCGCCCCCCGATGCCTGTTAATACTCCTAAGCCAACAGTTTTGCGGGGGAACGGCAAACTTTCTTTACTATAAATTCCGTGTACTGTGATTATGTATGGATTGTGAAAATTTAATACTTGATATACAGTAGATACAAGATACAATACAGGAGGTGGTACACAGATAAAAAGTAATGTAGAAATGACATGGCAATCCAGTTATGGCTGCCCGTACTAGGATTTGACATTCAATCTGTATCTATTCAACTGTGTTATGAATGTCACTGCCAAGGAAGTCTAAAATAAAGCCTCCTGGTGTATGATGTTTGCGGTCGACCCAAGACCCAAAAATATTATTCGAAACGGTCTTTTAGCTTTATTAATATTACCTTTTGTACTGTATTTTACAGTAGTGTGAACTGTGATTGCGAAATTGTGTCATCGAGTCATCGTAATATTAAACTAAGCGCGTTTCGGTGCAAATTGCAAAAGGATCATTCTCGCCACAGAACGGAAGTACATTCTCATATTTCTTGGAATTAACTTTAATACCTTTGAATCATATTTCGCAAGTTTTTATAAAACCGGTAGTTTTTTCTTCAGTGTACAGTTCTAGGTCACGTACGTACTCGTATAAACAAGAACATAAAATAGTACAGAGTTACTTTTAAATATTTTTTTATTATTTATAACCACCGTTTTACCTATATATTAAGATTTAAATAATACTGTGAATTTAAACACTTTTTAAGTCTGTCCGATGCTGGAAACACATTGTATTATTGTTATGTAATAAGTTGTTTTTATTGCTAAGACCGTTACAGTTAAATTGTTTTTTTTTGCTTTTCGTTCATCGTCGGCTCTATTACCTGTTCCTCCTATAAAAAATTCCTAGTCCTTGCTGCGATTCGCTGGCTATGAATGATCTAAATATTTTTGCCGGCTTTTGATTTTCTTCTTCACTTATTGAGCTTAAGAGATTATTCTTAACATGGATCGCTCTTTTGCTCGTTGCATAATTTTGATTTTCTCATTATTTTTTTTTAATATTAAAGTTTCTGTTTGGCATGGGTTAAAAGATTAAACAATTACATAGTCGCTACGAAAATTTTAACATGTGCACAGACACAGTACATTGTAGATGGAAGACGTATTGGTGAAGAGGAATGGTTAACAAGATGGTTGGAATGAACCTTAAAAGTGCACACGATGGCAGATTTGACCCGTCGTGATTACCTTGTAATTATCATATAAAATTCAAAGGCAGTTTGAGCGCAAAAGATTGCCCAATTAAGTCCAATGTATTTGGCCAAGTATTTCTGTGTTGAACGCTGATAGCTCAACCTGCATGACGATCCGCGTGCCAGCAGACCATCCGAAGATGTAACTTTAGAAAATAAAGCAGCTGTAGAAAGGCTACTGAAACACTCTTTTAGACACACAAATACACGATTTTTACACCCAACTTAATATTTTGTTAAAAGCAAGAAGCAAGGATAATTTCTTTGATGTATGATTTTGAGAAACCCGCCCGGTCGTCCAAATGTGTCAGAGACAGACAATGACGAATGAAGGAAGAATGAAGTAACAATAAAAAAAATACTCAGAACCATCGATCGAGATATTGGCTGCATTAAGCCGATGGTCAGCGGTCTCGGCAGCTGGTTGGATTTGGCAGCGATCACGTGATTACTTATATCAAATTGGAAGACACGTCACATGCCATCAGCTGTCAAATTTGATCAACTGCTGAGACCGCTGACCGTCGGCTGAACGCAGCCATTATCTTGATGCTCAGAACTCACGTGTCACGTGATCAAAATAAAATAGTGTATATCTGACATCTGACAGTGCCAACTTGTCAATATTAACCTATTTTGGTCACTTGGGTAAAGAAAAATATATTTTTAGCAAATCACAACAAAAACAAATTAACAGGAACTCCTTTTTATAAAGTACCTAACTATATTTTGTTTGACAGACCTTATAAATACTTATAATACTTAATATGGTTACTTTACACTGGTGTTTAAGAAAATAATAATAAATAAAAATCCTTTGAAAAACTAGAAACTCTTTTTTGAAAAGCAACAAAATATTGTTTACCCAACCACTCTTATTTTATTGTATCAATATTATATATATCTTGCAAAAATACTGTGGAAATCAAAAATAAGAACCCATGTCCCATCATAAGTTTTTAGGGGAAAAACAAAAAAAAATCGATTGGGAGCTGGAAGCAGTGTTGCCACCAACCAGAAAATAAATGACGTATGACGAAAACTGAGGGGTCAGATGTAATAAAGTAGATCATCGACCAACTGATGGCGTTCAGTTTGTTTTCAATTAAAAAAGAAAAACATGTCGAGTTCTACTTCTTACAATAGATGGCCACTGTAGTGCTGTTCGAAAAATACACGCAAGGCAATGATAATACACGCAAATCTCGTAATTTCACGCTAGTTGGCAACACTGCGCGACTGTTTACAAATTCGAAAAGTTTATACTCTTTAGCTACCGCATCAACTTACGGGTTAGGTGGTCAAAGAGAGCGTAGAGTTAAATGGTGCAGCGAGATGCTTAAATCATTTGAATCTGGACAGTCTGTTCACATAAATTCGATTGTTAAGGGGGATGAAACAGGGCAGGTATTACTACAATGTGTGTTTAAATATGAAGAAATCTCAACTGCCGTAAAAATTGGGAGGAATGTTATTGATCGAATTGTGCTACAAGTGCAAGTGGTACACCAAGCACTGTTTTATTCAGATAATTGCAAGACTCAAAATGCTTTGCCCATATTCTCCTAAGATCTGGCGTCCCACCAATGATAACGCTCCCGCACATCGATCTCAAATAACAACCGAGTTTTTCAGGGATTCAAAGCTGCAAATTATGGAACGTTCTCCCTATAGTTCTGACCTTGTACCTTGCTATTCTGGTTTGTTTCCTTAGATGAAGTTGTTAGTTGAAAAGACGCCGTTTTGCTTCATATGACGAGTTGCTGGCTGCATGGGAGGAAGCCTGTGCTTAAGTCCCACCAAAAAAGTGAGAGGAGGTTTCTACTA
Organism: Philopedon plagiatum; assembly: GCA_963971165.1. Lineage (NCBI taxonomy): Eukaryota > Metazoa > Arthropoda > Insecta > Coleoptera > Curculionidae > Philopedon > Philopedon plagiatum. Next base: position 118,992,538 of record OZ020190.1, read on the forward strand.
CGTGATGGGAAGTACTTTAAACGAGAATAAACAACCGTAGTGTGTCTTAAATTTTTCGTAGCGACCTACATGTGATGAAAAGACCCAGTACCTTGAGTTATTCTAGTTTATATCATTTAAAAATCGGAATTGGGCAAGGTCTGATTCGCACCTGTTCAATATTTTTCTTGTTACCTAATAACATTGAATGCAAGCAAGTTTATGGTTTAAAATGTCCTGAATTTTAGAGGAACAGACAAGTATCTACTTTGAAAAATCTCTATCTAATCAGGATGCTGGCGACAAAAATAATCACTGAAGCATGTTTAGGTTATCCAGCAGGCTGTGAATATTCAGTGTGGTGTGTCGTCCAGTTTAGTGAAATTAAACTATTTATCATCCATCGTCAAGAAAACGTTGCGCTTTTCTTATTATTTATTACGGTTGCTAATTAACTGAATTACAAAAGAAATGTGCATTACCAAGATACTGATGTTCGTTTGTAATTTCACTTGAGCAGGACTGGAACTAACGAATTGCGCTTTTTCAGAAAAAGTAACAGTACTACGTACCGTGTATACTTTGTTAATTCTATAGTATTTTCTTACGCAATGTTAAGAGCTTAAAACCAATTTTCCTTTAATTTACGTCTCGGTCTATCAAACGCAGCCGTGTCTAAATAAATCGGTCGTAAATTGTTTTTATTTAGTTAAAAGGAGGAAAACACTGCGGTGGATTTTGTTTTTTATCACCAATAAAAGACCAATTAAGTTGAAGAGCGGTATATTTAAAGACCATAAAGTATCAACCATATCAGGTAAGTGTAGGTATTCGAATATAATTTCCATAATGGTTTTGTCGACTAGCTTTTTTATTTTAAGAAGAAGTGAAGTTTAACAATCTTTTCCCGTCTGGTTTAAGTTTTGTGGGGCTAGGGGTCGGTCTTTGATTGTTGGGTATCATCATTTCCTATCATGTGCCATATACTACTACATTCTCTTGTTCATTCTCTGTTACCAGAGACTAATTAAGTTGAAGAGCGGTATATTTAAAGACCATAAAGTATCAACCATATCAGGTAAGTGTAGGTATTCGAATATAATTTCCATAATGGTTTTGTCGACTAGCTTTTTTATTTTAAGAAGAAGTGAAGTTTAACAATCTTTTCCCGTCTGGTTTAAGTTTTGTGGGGCTAGGGGTCGGTCTTTAATTGTTGGGTATCATCATTTCCTATCATGTGCCATATACTACTACATTCTCTTGTTCATTCTCTGTTACTGTAAGATCACTATATTATCTCTTTTATTTTGTTTAGTTTCCATTTTCTCTTTTTTTCTACTTCAGCTTTTTAGACCTCCCAGTACGTCACATATTTGACCGGTGAAGTAAGATATAAGGCTTTCAGGAACCGGTCAAATTACTTTCTTAGTTTAATATTCTTCTTCTTCAGCAGTATATTTTAAAGGCATTGATGTGGTTTTTGCTTTCGTAAGTGTTCAACATGTGTGATAAGTTGTAGAAATGGAAACGTTAATCTTAAACTAAATGCTGCAAAAACACAAGCCTTGTTGTTTACTCCAAAAAACTACAATGAATTCTTAAAAAATTACATCAACAATGAAATCAATGGTCAACGACTCTAGTTTTCCGATACTACCAGAAATTTGGGCGTAGTAGTCGAAACATCAATTACCCAGCAAAATCAAAGTTAAGTAAATAGTCATATATAGCCTTAAAGTCCTTTATTCAAATAAGCATATACTGAACTTCAGTTCGTAAAAAGCTGTGCGAATCCTTCATACTCTCCACCATATCGTACTGTATAATGTTGTACTACCCATATTATGATAAATATCGTTTTGCAAAAAATTCAAAATAATTGTATCTTTATATAATACGATCATGTTACTGAAAAAATAGGTACTTTAAAGTGGCTAAAAATTTAGTATTTATATCATTATTTGTTCCTAGTTTTCATATATAAATAATTGTTGAAACCCTCAGTTCCAATCTATTTTACGAATAAACTAGCATTTCGCAATAAACTGCGTAACATTGCTATAAGATCAAGTTATGTTACTTTTCCTAAACATAAAACTTCCTCATATCAGCGATGTTTCATATATAACATTGTAAAATTATATAACAATTTCCATGAAAATTTTATGCTTGGCAATTCAGTTTCTTCGTTCCGTAATTTCATCCCAACATCCCATAACAATGTTACTTTGTAACAACTTTTAAACAAAATCTTAATCAGTGATGTTCACATAATATTGTATCTTCATTTTCACAATAAGTTTATCTATCTTTCTGTAAATTATATATGTATATTTAAAAGTTGTCACAAATTACTAACTATAGTTATTAATAATAACGACTTTTTGTAACAGGGTTAAATTTGACTAGCACAAGATCTGTGCTAGATTTCGCCTTTTAAAAAAGAATTGTATTTTTTTGTATACATTATTAATAAAGACATGATTTATTTATTTTTTAGTGCTAAATCTTGGGAGGGGGAAAGGGTAAATGGGATAGTCCTGCGAATTTGGATCTTAGGAAATAATTGTACGTGGTAGAAAGTAATTTAAAAAAAAAATTTCTTAACACTGGGATTATCATGGATTTATTAAGAAAGGATTCGATGTCCGTATACTGTGAGCGTATCGAACATGAAGCCTTATATTTGTTATTTTCTTGGGGGACAGTTTACAAACTTTAAGGAAATACGTAATTGAATCAAGAATGGTAGTAGAAAGAGATAAAATACCATTGGAGTGTTGGAGCTCAGAAGTGTGGTTGTCGGTGCTGGTTGCTTAGGAAAACGGCTGAACCTCGGTCTGAACACTCGGTTACACGTACGTCTTTGTCTAATGAACTAGAAAAGAAAAAGTGCGACTTATAGATTTATAAATGACTCGGAGCGACTTTAAATAAACACCTTTAGAAAACATAACCTATAAATAATAAAAACTTTTTAACTTAAATTTATTATTATTTAGCAGAAAAATAAAATATTGTAGGGCTTTCATTACTTTTAGTAAATCTTGTGATGCTTCTAACGTATTTTTTGTACAAAAATACAAGGTAAAATAAGATGTGGCCAATGTTTACAAATTGTGTTTACAGTGTCGTTTAGAATGGTTTGTTTTGGCTTCAAAGAATGTTAAATCATCCCGTATCCATTCTTAATAAATCCATGGGGATTATAGTTTTAGAACTAGCACTGTTCTTTTTGTAGGATTTTTAATTCCTTGGTAAAACTTAACGAAAGAAGGACCAGTCACTTTTTTCCAAAGAGAATTAATTTATATATAAGAATTAATATTTTTTCTTTCTTTACAATTTAGTTAGACTATGAATATACACGAAACGATATCAAGAACTTTAGATGCAATCAGAATTTTGACTTGGATGGAGCTGAGTAATTCTAATTTTTGTGTTAAAGTTAAAAATTACCGTAGGTACTTCAGATTGTTTAATACAATATTTGGCACTGGTAATTAACTGATGGACATAAAAGGCAACAAGAAATGTTGTCTGATGAGAATGATGAAAAGAATTACTCAAAAATCCCTAATAATGATCACACAATAGTTTTTGATATAGTAAGTCACTTCATTTTCCATGAAAAATTGGCAAAGGTTATATCGCCTGTCGTGAAGGAATTAACACATACTGAACAACTCGAAGGCGAACTAGACATGTCTTTGTTAAATGTATCAACTTAACGTTTAGAGGTATCTATGTGGACTGTCCCATCGAATTTTACCCACCTGGGGTTATTTTGCGTTTCATGTAGATAACTCACGAGTCTCATCCTTTGTGTTAGGTCTTTTCATCTCTTCAAATTTATTTCGACTCTTTTTGTAAATTTTTATAATAAAAGAGGTAATGCGGCTGGTTTCCCAGCATTACCTTATAAAATCGTTGAGCATGGTCGTTCTATCGCACACTTTGTATGGAAAAGGCAGCTGGTACTGTCACTAATAAATAAGTGGTACCCCCAGACATTAATTGCAGATTATAAACACTTAAACAACGACCATTCTTGGTATAATTATATCTTCACATCGTATGTTTAAAACATGGGACTTATAGAAACGCAATTATTCGGTGGCAAAGGCCTTAAGGGCAAGTCTACATTATTTAAGACAGATGTTAAATTTATGCATTACCTTTGCTTTATACCATACAGGATCTTTTTAGATAAGTTAGAAGCTGTATAAGCAATTATTTCGTGCTAAGACATGCATGGTTAATTATGCTTAAACTAATGTCTCCAGGCGTACGTCATGTGTTTTTAGTATCTACCTAAGATTTCTTTTAACTTTTTGCTATATCTTCTTTTTTTGGCTTAGGCGGGTCTGCCATTCAGTCAGCTTGCATCTTCAAGATGTTGCTATTGCAGTCAATATGCATGACAACAGTTAAAATAAGAAAATGACACCACTCATGATTCATAAATCTTTCCGGCATGTGATAAGAAAAGTAGAAATCCAGTCAATAACGCCCGATCATAGAAGGGTTTTTAGTGATTATGTCTGATTGAGCTTTTATACAGGGCGTTGAAAAATTTTAGACAAAATTTTACATAGATACAGAGTGCTAAAATTTGAATTTTATTCTAGGGTTTCTTATTTATTTTACACATTTTCAGAGTTTGTTGATTCCAATTTCGTACATATATAACACTTTTTCGAGTAGATACGAAATAGCCTGATAACCATTATACGAGGGTTGCTATTTATATTTCGGGAATAGGCAAACCTAGTGTTGTTAGGCGCCATCTGACGTTTCCACTGGAAAATTTTACCATTTTTTAACATAACCTTACTCAGAAGGTATTGTCATTTGAGCTCGATTTGTGTTGTTTACAGTGACTTGAAAATTGTGTCTCAGCGAAAAAATGGAAGTGAATCGTGAACATTTTCGTGCAATCATTTTTTGCAACTTTCGACGTGGAGTATCACAACAACAGTGCATCGATGAACTCAAATCGACTTTTGGTGACGAAGCACCATCAAAGACCTCTGTATATCGGTGGTGTACAGAATTCAGTCATCGCCGTAGTTCACTTACGGACAAATTTCGTGAAGGTCGCCCAAAATCAGCTGTTGTGCCAGAAACTATTGATGCTGTGCGCGAACTGATAAAGCAAGATCGTCATGTGACTTATCGTGAGATTGAGGCATCCTTGGGCATAAGTATGACGAGCATCAATAAGATATTGCATGAACATTTAGCCGTGAAAAAAATTTGTTCGCGTTGGATCCCGCATAATTTGACAGAAGCTCAAAAAAAGGCACGTGTCGATTGGTGCAAAGAACTGCTCAAAAATACAATCGCGGTGAATCAAAAGCTGTAATATAAAAGTGTATATCTACACAGGTGACGAATCTTGGATTTATGCGTATGATCCTGAAACAAAGCAGCAATCTACTGTATCGGTCTTCCAAGACGAGCAAAATCCCACAAAAGTTGTTCGCGCAAGAAGCTTTTCGAAGCTCTTTCAAGTTACTGTAAACAACACAAATCGAGCTCAAATGACAATACCTTCTGAGTAAGGTATATGTTAAAAAATGGTAAACTTTCCAATGGAAAGGTCAGATGGCGCCTAACAATACTAGGTTTGCCTATTCCCGAAATATAAATAGCAACCCTCGTATTCTAAAATTTTTTTTATCTTCTGACAGCCCACGAAGACCGAAGTCTACTATGTACCGTGGGTATACTGGGGAGTCGACTCACACATCGAGAGCTGGAAACATCCCTAGGGATCTCACCAGCCCTTTAAGAGGATGTGTGGGGTGGTACCACCTCGGTGGAGGAAGAATTCCTCTACCGCCTTCCAACAACAATCATAAAATATCCATATATATATATATATATATATATATATATATATATATATATATATATATATATATATATAAATAAAATAACATGTCCTGACTCACTGACTGACTGATTCATCATCGCCGAGCCGAAACCGCTGAAGCTATAAATATGAAATTTGGTCAGTAGTTTTATTTTATAAGGTAGAGATTCACTAAGAAGGGATTTTTCAAAATTTATCCCTGAAAGGGGTCATAAGGGGGTTGAAAGTTTATATAGAGAAAAAATATTAGATGATCCTATTAACTTCAAACTTCGTGGAAGTACTCCAAAAAATAAATAATTAAACACGTGTTTTACAGTTTTTAATAAATCAACCCTTAAGGGGGTAAAATGGAGGTTCAAAGTTTATAATGCAGTAAAATTGTTATACGGCGGATGAAGTCGCGGGCGCAAGCTAGTATCTGCATAAGAGAAGAAGTAAATCGACTAGCAGTAGAAACAGTCGAGGGTATTTTACAGTTTTACGATTTGTGCTGAACTATTGAAGGCTGCTCAATCATCAGCAAAGTAAGACTGGATGAAAAGCAAGTGGAAAATAATTTTTTGTTCTTATTTTTCAGGAAGATGTGTTTTGTATTAGATTTTTTATTGGAAGTTTTACTAGTTTATAACCTTTATTACCTTTTCCTTTAATACTTTCATGCAATGTAGTATTAAAATATTTATTTATGGTTTTAACTATTTTACCTGCCTCCCCCCCCCCTCCCCGCATCCCACAGATGTCCCATATCACACACAAGAATTATGGCAACCCTTATGATTTTATGATACCATTATTTATGGACTATTTTTTGTTGCATATAAAATTTAAACTGCGATTATCTCGAAAACGGTTACTCCTAGCGACTTCAATAAAGCATACCTTTTTGACGTAGGATAATCGATTTTTTCAATAGTCAGATCGATCTACTAAGCTTAAAAAAAGTTACGTCATTTAAAAGAAGGGCGGCTTGCGTAGGTGGCGCCCCTACTAGTGACATCAAAAGTATGGATGAATTTGTATTCGTTGCCTCAAAAAAACCGAAATCCCTAATTTGGTGCCGCTATGTCGTTTTGTTGAGAAATTATTGGAAAAAATCGAAAACAAAATTAAAACTTTGACACCCCGTATCTTGATTATTATCAACTTTGGAATTAGGCAAGTTTAAATAAATCGCATTATTTTAACATAAGGAATCTGCTGTTGCTCTGTGTACTATTACTTTTGGACCACCCTATATAATTATTTATTTCTTTTAAAAGTAGTACAGCGTAATTGTTGTTCTAGATTATGTCTATATTTATTTATATGTATAACAGAAATGATTATTATTAAGAGTATTGGCATTGGTTTTATCATGCAGTGCTTTAAACATTCCAATGGAAGGTTATTTTCATGGATTTATTAAGAAAGGATTCGATGTCCGTATACTGTGAGCGTATCGAACGTGAAGCCTTATATTTGTTGTTTGTTATTCTCTTGGGGGAACAGTTTACAAACTTTAAGGAAATACGTAATTGAATCAAGAATGGTAGTAGAAAGAGATAAAATGGCATTGGAGTGTTGGAGCTCAGAAGTGTTGGTGTCTGTGCAGGCTGCTTAGGAAAACGGCTGAACCTCGGTCTGAACACTCGGTTACACGTACGTCTTTGTCTAATGAACTAGAAAAGAAAAAGTGCGACTTATAGATTTATAAATGACTCGGAGCGACTTTAAATAAACACCTTTAGAAATAACCTATAAATAATACTTTAACTTAAATTTATTATTATTTAGCAGAAAAATAAAATATTTTAGGGCTTTAATTACTTTTAGTAAATCTTGTGATGCTTCTAACGTATTTTTTTGTACAAAAATACAAGGTAAAATAAGATGTGGCCAATGTTTACAAATTATGTTTACAGTGTCGTTTAGAATGGTTTATTTTGGCTTCAAAGAATGTTAAATCATCCCGTATCCATTCTTAATAAATCCATGATTATTTCAATACAACAAAAAGTTTTTAGGTGTTAATGTCCCTTTGAAGGATGAAGTCGATCAGACTGTTCGTCAATATTGTTATCATTTAGTAATGTCAATAAAATGTTCATGTTTATTGATGATTTAGTGATTTGGTAATGGCTTAGTGTAACAATTTTAAACGATCACTTATAATTTCATTTCAAAGTTGAATAACTGGAAATTCAGTATCGTTCGATGTTATGTGGGTACTGAGTATCCAAAACGATGTATAGTAAACTTTTTCTTAGATCTCGCATGGTGGCCAAGTCACTTGCCATTTATGGCACCCTGTCTGGTAGGTTTGCTTGGGTTGCTTTTATGTTTAGAGGTTGGCTGAAAGACGCTACCAGACTTGTACTCATCGTTCAACTTAAATAATAAACATCAAGAAAATCTAGTCTCTGAAATCTATAAAGTCCAAAAGTAAAATGTTTAAAACACACACTATACAAAAAACACCCACAGACACAGCAACATCACAAACACGAAACACCAAAATCAAACGAAAATAAAACACGCGACCTGTCGTATCAGTTTGATACCCAGTACTCACTACTACTGATTAGTACTGATCTAGATAATTTTCGAAGGATCCCATATTAATGTTGAAGTCATGTGATGTCCAATGTCAAATGAGTTTTATCATAAATTGAGCTTTAACAATTTTTTCGAAGAAATTATTTTTGAGTAGTTACAATTAGTAGTAGTTACCTGCGCCGCTTTCCTTTTGGAGAGTGACCCCCCCCCCCCGAAACAAAATCCTAAATACGACACTGCTTGCATGTCGTGTATTGTATATTAAAATTACTATTACAATTTTATTTATAATGTGTTCTTCTTTGATCTACCTACTTTTGGTGAAACACGGCCTCCCGTTCTGAGGAAAAAAAATAAATGCTCACGTTAGTCTTACGGTTTTACGCATTCCCCCCTATTAGTGCATGTTTAACTCAATCGAGCATAATATGCGACATCAGGTAAAATCAAATGTTAAAGCAGAAAATACTTCGCCGACTTGAAGTGCAAGTATTGTGACATTTTTTATTAGAAAACTTGTAGATAGCATTCCTATAGAAAGTTCGAAAATTTCGATTAACCATGTTACTAAAGTCGAAGATTCCTATTGTTATTTACTAATAAACGAATAACTTGTTTTTAATGTATATCACAATGACAGTGACAGCGAAAAATAATTAAATCTGTAATTAAATTTAAGTAATAATTTTTTATTGTACAAATAAATCGAATGCCATAAATCAATAAACAGTGTTTTAATCATTCGTAATTTAACAAGATTTTATTTTTTCCAAAATTATTCCGAATTTAAACCACTTCGACTCTCTGGCGCCTTATAAGAATCTTGAAATATTTATAATTTATATTTACATTTATTGAGGTACTTACCATTTTGTCAAAAAGCAACGAAAGGACTTGAAATGAGCTTTACCGAAATTATTGTCAGTGATTTATTTTGGATTTAGCAACAAATGTATAGGACAGATCTTTAATTTCAGGGACAAAGGTTGAATATGATAATAATTAGTTATTTTGCATACTTTAGATACTAGCAAAGAAAATAATAGCTGTAGCTATTATTTTCTTTGATACTAGTCACACTCTTCCATGTGAATTTTTCAACTTCCACATACTTTTAGTTATAATAAATCATTGACATTTGTTTTAGTTTAGCTTCGTTTCAAAATATACAGCTGATCTATTGACTGCAATAAAATTTACAGGACAACACATCGTTCGGTAGAGTCCTAAATAAACAATATACCTCAAAGGTGGCAGGGTCAGACTTACTTCAGTTTTAGCTAAGAAACTAGGGTAATTTTCATGACACATTAACTCAAGTAAATAAATTACAGGTACAAATTTAAAAATCTTAATCACATCTTTCAAATATTGGGTTCAGTGGCGCACCCAGGGGAGGGGATGGGGGGCTGCAGCCCCCCCCACCCCCGACCAACATCCTACACACACAGAAATTTAAAATGTGCACTACTAATAGGGAACATGCATATATCCCAAATATATCTGAAATTTTTTTTTTATATTTTCTACATAAATTAAATGTTTATGGCGGTTGCTGTTATTCATTTATTTTGGTCTTTATTAACAAAAAAAGGATTTAAAACTGCAAATTTTCGTTCGAGTTTAGAAACTTGTAAAACATGATCCCATTGGCTGTGTCGTCAAAACTGAACTTATGACTCATCATGAGTACATGGCGAATTCCAGTGTTGTAGAGTCATCGAAAACTCAATAAAAATGGTATTTAATGCGTAACTCATCCAAAGAAATATCCCTGCACTTAAAGTAGAAGGTTCCTAAAAATCTTATTCATGTATACTAGTATACTTCAAGCCGAAATCGGTCCAGGAACTTTTCAATTTTGCAACAAATATAGGCATTTCTGGGAAATTTTGACATATCATCTTAATAATTTCGAGTAAATAAACTTCAACTCTTTATTGTCATGGCAATCTTCGAAAACTCTAAAATTTTCAAATTTTAGATGTCCCCGATGCAAATAAATTATTTATTTATAACTTTACCGAAAAAATAAGCGATTTAAATTAGTGAGAGATATTCCTGGATAATCAACGGATAAAATAAACCCAAAAAGAATCACTAAGTAGGGTAAATAGTGTGGAATAATGTCGATTAAAAATAGGATTTGTCGGAAAAAATCTAAAAAATTCGAATTTTACCCCTTAAATACGCTCCTGGATGACCGGTTCGGTATTAATTTTACAGTGTGATTATCCCTTTATAAGATAGTGTTGAAAAATTGGGAAAAAAATAGATAGGAAAAAATACAGTGTGATTCAAATGTACCGATATCGAGGGCAAAAAAGGTTAAAAAATCGAAATTTAATCGGCGATTGCTCCCTTCCTATAGAGAATGAAGAAACTAAAAAATATGAATAACACATACTTTGATGAGCTCTTTCCGATGACGTATATGGGATTTTAATTTGAACCATTTTGATCCCACAAAAAATTAAAACCCGTGAAATATTTGGGTCAAAAATCTAAATTTCTAGTTTTTTCCAAATATTTCCATTTTCCGGTGATTTTAGGTTTCGATAAATTATGTATTGCAAAAAAGTACTCGTGATTTTAAAGTTTCACTTAGGAGTCCGTTTTTCGATCTGACGTTTTGTTTTCGAGTTATTAGATATCAAAGAGGGGTCTGGAAATGGCATTTTTCGACCTAAAAAAATTCAAAAGAATTACTTGCCATTTTCTGATCCTCGCCAGTTTCACTGGACTTCTGAAGCTCCGGGTCCCTACAATCTCCGAAAATTTACGTCGATTTAATTCACATTTGCGACCTGTACCCGATTTCAACGGAAATCGCAGAAATTTCGATTTGACGTTTAATAGCTCCGAAACGAAACATCCTGTATAACTGAATTTTTTACCGAAGCTAGTTGAACTATTCCTCTATCAACCCAAAAAATTCGATTTCTCTACCTCCGACTTTTTCCGAGAAAATCAAACCTGTTCGACTGTAAGTTGAGCTTTACGTTAACATGTAGATTTTGGCTGATCTCCTGACGTCACTGTTCACTAAGGATAAATGGCTGCTTTTTAAATTGTAATAAATTATACCGAAAAGTAAACATTTTTGGTAGCTAAATTATCCTAGTAATTTTCTTCAAAATATTTTTTTTGGGTTTGTGGCGACTTCCTTAAATGATTTGTGCAATAAAAAAATATGTGCAAATTCCTTATTGAAGAAATCCACCGAATTTCATTATTCATCACCCCCCAAGACAAATCAGACCCCCCCCACAAAATCCTGGGTGCGCCCATGATTGGGTTCGACCCCTGCACTGGGTACTTGGAAATTTAATAAGTTTTGCTGCATTAGGTAGCAAAAAGGTTTTATTGCAGTCAACGATATATTTTGAAACTAAGTATACATACTGAACTATAGGTATTAGTAAGGATAAACCAATAATTATATGTTTATTTTATTTCCAGGTAAGTTCCCGAATTCAATGCTATTATTTTTCCATGACTGGTAAGTTTATGTCACGACTAAACCAATTTTTACTTATAAAAAATTGGTTATATACACTAATATTAGATTTTTCACATTAATATGATACCATAAACTACTTTCATGTTATTTACATAGCGGAATACCTGTTTACCGGTAAAAGTTGAAATTGTATTTTTAATCCGCGTATATGATTATTAGACAGTTGGCTCTTATTTCCTTAACTAGATCCCGCCGATTTTTGGTTTTTAAAATGTACAGTTGCTCACACAATTGACCGTACATAATAATCCAAAATGTATTAATTGAAATAATACTAGCTCTATGATATGATTCTTTCGATATTTTAACAAAAAAATGACAGCAAATAAAAGAATACCTACAGAACTATAAGAAACGTAACAAAAGTCAAACAAAATCAGTTTTGTTTTTGAAGAAACAAATTAAAATTAATGGGACAGTCAACATATCAACTGTAAAGAAATGCACAAAATTAACCGTACAAGACGAAAATTAATTCTTAAATCTATCTTATATTTATTTTTTCAAAAAATTAATATTTAGTGGCACTTCCTCTAGCTTTAAATTACTGCCCTTAAACGACGTGGCATGGATTCCACCAACTTTCTGGTAATGGTTGGCAATATATTTTGCCATGTAGAAAAAATAGTGTTTCTGAATTCTTCTCGGTTACGGGGATTACAACTTTGAAGTTCTTTTTTTAAAATTTGCCACAGATTCTCAATCGGATTGAGACCGTGTGTCTGCGGTGAAGTATTTAACAATTTCGGTACACTATGCAACAGCCACAGCTTCACCGTATATGCGGTGTTTTTAGGATCGTTATCCTGCTGGAAATAAAATATACTTTCCATATTTAATTTTTCGGCTGATAATCTCAAATTTTGTTTTGGAATATCTAAGTACATATTTGTATCCATTATACCTTGAATTTCATGTAAATTTCCAACACCGTTAACTCCCATAGCACCCCATAATAATATGGAACCTTCTCCGTGTTTAACAGATTTTTCGGTATTATTAGTTTGAAGCTCGGTATTTTTTTCCACCAAATAATTTGTTCAGGTTTGCTCAGGTTTGCTCAGGATTGGTCGAATTGTGACAAACTGTTTTTGTTTGACTTTTGTTATTCTTTTATTTGCTGCCATTTTTTGTTCAAATATAAAATTAATCATATCATAGAGCTGGTATTATTTCAATTAATACATTTTGAATTATTATGTACGGTAAATTGTGTGAGCAACTGTATATCAATTGGCTTACTTATATTGTTAAAACCCAACTAATTTGCCAGTTAAGGGTTTAAATTGAATAAGACAACTTTAAGTTTTGTACTATAAGCTTATTTCTGAGTTTTTCATAAAATTAAGAAGCAAGGCAATTTAAGTATATTTTTTCCATAATTATAGAACCAAACTCATAGCAACAAGTTCAAGGATCATTTGGAAACCAGGCAAATCGCAAAAATCATAAAATAACTCATAAATCTCTAATGACACCTTATTAACAACGACAGGACACTAAACACAAGATCTAAATTTAAACCAGTCTTAATTCTTCTTGATGAAACCCGGAATATTTTTATGGAAATTATATTTTTGGGCAAAGCAAACGTTTTAAGGAGAACGACTTTTCTGAAAAATTATACATGAGGTTAACAAAATACGGCGATAGAACCATAGTGAAAATATATAATAGAGAAATAATGTCATTTGCGAATGTGGCAAATTTACCAAGCTGAATCCGTAAACAAAGACGGTCTTCTGCGAGCTTGCGCCTTGTCGAACGTTTGCCTTGTGTTAGACAGGACCGTACTTCAAAATTTATTTCACATGACGTGAATCTTTTATCGAGTAATACATGCTAAATATATTACTTGTAATTATTATTTTTATTAATGATAAAGATGTAACCATTAGTGAGATTTTAACAAAAATTGTATAGTTTGTTGGCTTAAATCTGAGTTTTCTTTCTATACAAAACTGTCGATAATTCCTCGAAAATAGCTCAGTTTATACATATACAGTGCGCCTCTTTAATGTCCCCCCTCTTAATTTTTTAAACGTTACATTTACAAAATTGAAAGTTGAAATAACATATAAACGTAGTATTCTAAACTATAGAAATAAAATATGCAACTGATTTAAGAAGTAAAATAGTAAATAAAAAAATTACCAAAACTACGTGTATATTTTATTGGATTGGCATCCCATCCTGTATAATTATTGAACAAACCAAGTTCTATGGTAAGATGTAAATATTTTTACACCTATTTACAGTGTGTGCACTTGATACTTTGGTGAAAGCGCTACTTACTTACGGCCCCATGTCAATCTAATCCACTGATATCTTAGCGATCCTTTGGCGAAAGCGCTTTTTTCTTTCGCCGTCCCTTTTAAAATACTCCCCTCTACCCTAATCCACTAGTATTTTTAGTGCCCCTTTGACGAAAGCGCAAATATGTCTTTTGGACACTCACCCTTCTAATCCACCGATATCTTAGCGATCCTTTGGCGAAAGCGCTTTTTTCTTTCGCCATCCCTTTTAAAATACTCCCCTCTACCCCAGTCCACTAGTATTTTTAGTGCCCCTTTGGCGAAAGCGCAAATATGCCTTTTGGACACTCACCCTTCTAATCCACTGATATCTTAGCGATCCTTTGGCGAAAGCGCTTTTTTCTTTCGCCATCCCTTTTAAAATACTCCCCTCTACCCTTATCCACTAGTATTTTTAGTGACCCTTTGGCGAAAGCGCCAATATGCCTTTTGGACACTCGCTCACCCTTATGCAATATAGGGGAAGGAGGCATTGACACTATATATGACCTTCTTACACCATCTTACCCCTTATACAATGCCCCTAATACACACACACCCAATCAGTGCCTTTCTGATACCTTGACCACACTCAGTGTACGCACTGACAAATATTTCTACTTCTCCGTGTGTGTATTCACTTCAACACCGGAGTGAATTTAAGATAAATTATATTTTTTACCTACTATTCTTTCACATATTGATATAATTTAAATTTGGAATTAAACTATTTGTATTTATGCACTTAGACTACGAAATAATTCCTTATATTTAAAAGTTGGATACATAATTGGCGAAACATATGAAATGTCTTTAACACTTTGTAAAGACTATTTTTGTATCGAAATAACAAGCTTCAGAGGTTCGCTATATTCGTCACCCCAACCAAAAATACCATAACATAAAAATGACTTGATTTTTTCGGCCCGGTTCTGATCGCCGAGTTGCGTCATTGAGTTCAACAACCAGTTTTGCGTGACGTCCCGAGTGCGCATGCCTCGAGAGAACTGTCGTTTAAAAACCTGACTGGCGCCATATGCGTACAAACGCACTTTTTCGCCCATACATTGGACGGATTCAGCTGATGGTGTCGCGAATACGTTGTGAACGTCTAAATATATTTTGTCTATGGATAGAACTCGATGATCGATTCCAGTTTCGCACTCCGGCTAGTCAAGGTTCAGAATACGAATTTATAAAAAAAAACTGCTGGTTTATCGGCAAAATTTGGCGACTAGTGGCTGTTTAATTTAGATGCAACCATACTATTTTAGTACTCCAATTAATATTTATAAACTATTTTATATGCTTTGACAACTTTTCATTCAACTTTTGTAGCGTTTTCTCATATTTCTGCATAATTCTGCATTAATATTACCTCATGTATAATCCTTGTAAGTAAAAGCAAACTACCAACAGGTCAATGACTTTTTACCGACTACTGATTCATTCAAATTCTAGAATCGACGGTTAAATAAATAAATTGATGTTGCTCAATATTTAGATAGTCATTTGGCTTGTTAAAAGTGTAAATTTAATTAACTGCCTTCGACGTAAGTATTTGGTTTTCTGAAAATTGTTTACTTTTTACTTCAAACAGCGACTTTCTCTTTGGGTTATTTTAAATAACTCGAAGATCCGGTTTTATCTTTCATTAAGACTTTTTTAAATTATGTATTGTTTGGTCATGCTGTCCACCATGGTGTTCGTTATGTTCCCATCATTACCATTCATTTAATAACGTTACATACTTTTCTAAGATTACACAGCTTAAAATAGTATTATTAAATCAATTAATATATTTTAAACTTATTCTCCAATTTACATTGATTGCACCTTTTATACTGTCTTTTTTTTTGTTTGCATTGTGTGAACTCCTCTTCTATTATTCTTAATTATTTTTTTTTCTAGTTGCATTACGTTGCATCGTTTAAAAATATAGTGCCAGGTTCTCCAACGCTAGATTGGTCTAATTTGCCAATCAAAGATTTAAACACAAATGTAAGAATAATACAACTAAAGTTTAAACTATAAACTTGTATAATATGCGTTTTTTCACAAATTTATACAGAAGAGGGCAATTGTTGTCTCTCTATACTTTCTAAAATCGGCTCTGCCTTTAAGTCTTCTCCTATTTGTTCAATTTTTATTCTGTTCCTTCGTGTAATTCCTTTAACCGCTCTTAAATACCTCAGCTCCAGTGCTTGTATTTTGCTCTTCGTTTGTCTAAATTTATTAAATGATAACATTTTTGTGTCAAAATCTTTTACAAGGTTAATTAAAAGTAACGATACCCGGAGGAATCTTGTAGCGAAGCTATTTAAATCCGTGATATAAATGAGAAATCTCCTCGTGAAGTATTCGACATAAATTAATTTTCACCCTATATGTTTCCACATAATCTGTTTCCCTTCCAACAAGCGTCCCAATTTCTGTATGAAACTAGGCTACTACATTACCCCTAATTTACTTTCCTAAAAGGGTTTTTCGTGTAATCCACGTTTAGTCATTTTTCTTTGTGTGAGTTCATTTATTTAACCCAATTTATTTTTTATCCTATTCTATGCAGTGTTTAGCTCTATCTTATTTAATAATTAGCAGTCGGGATCCGATATCCGGCCAAAAATTTCTCAAAAACCGCAAGGCTTATATAAAATTTTCCACGCAGGTAGCCCTAACCCCAAAGCTACCTTCATTTTTATTTTAATATTAAGCAGACGATAAATCCTAAACTATCAGGATTAGTAACAAGGAATTTGCCACAAATGTGTATAGGAACAAATCTAATAGCTACATAACAGAATTAAGTAAATACAATAAAAAGGTTCACCTGCACAAATAGGAGTTGAACCCGGGTCTCGTGAACGCCACTTACCTACTCGCATGGCCACGGAGTCTTATATTTGAACTCGTAAAACCTACTCAATATTCGATTCGTCTTGACGTGAGTCCGGCAATTATCTGTGTTTATGTCCACCCGAGTGTAGATCGGTTCGCTTTCCGTCTTGGCTTTTCTGGAAGATGGGGAGCAGCAAAACCATTTATTAAAGACAAACAAGAAATAACACCGGCACACAAAAAAACAGTGGTCAGTACATTTGACCAGACCCGTCTATCTATATGTATTTTGATGCGCTAAATCCAAATCCGAAGTCCGTTTGGGGCCCGTACACCCTCCAAATTTGGAGTAAATTGCGAAAAACTGCTAAAATAGCTAGAAATTGCAATTCAACTTCGGAGGACTGATTGCTTGTGCCTGTGACCAGGGCACCTCCACGTAGTGACGGTGGGCAACAGAACCGTCTGGCAGAGTCCTGGTTTAACGGCGTGTATGCCGTCATGGCAGGCACAAGCGATAAGTACTTTACGATGCAGGGATTCGGAACCCCAGTATCGGCGTCTGGTCAGGGTGAGGAAGCAGGCCCGCAGGCGTCGGCGTCGTCATCAAGCGACTGCTTGATAAATATACATAATATGAATAATTATTGAGATTAACAGATTCTGAATTTGGATTCAGCGCATCAAAATACATAAAAAACTTACTTGATCTAGTTCAATAAAATTTTCTTCATTTTCATAACTGCAATTTTTAGCCATTTTCAGCATTTTTCGCAATTTATTCAAAATTGTGAGGGTGTACGGGCCAAACGGACTTCGGATTTGGATTCAGCGCATCAAAATACATATAGATAGACGGGTCTGGTCAAATGTACAGACCACTTTTTATTTTGTGTTCCGGTGTAATCGGTGAAGATACCTTAACGATTGTTTCATTTTTGTTTCATTCCTTTTTGATAAAGCTGTTGTGAATTTGAGCAGCGATGAAAAACAACAGAACTAAAACAACTAGCATATCATCATTTATTTTTTAACTGGTTATAAGCTAGTATAAAAATAATCATTTCAGCGATATGCTTAATGGCGACAAAATATTTTCGTCATCCCTTCATTTGCCTCTTAATCCATCTTGAGAAACCGATTTCCAATTTAAATGTCAGCCATCGTCGGTCGACCAGTTAGGCATTCGGGGATTGAAGAACCAGTTCATGGTTCGACGAACATGTGCATAATTTTTTTTTTATTATTTTACCAACATGAAACCTTCAAGAGCTGCGTTTTTGATCGGCTTATGGAGGATCAGGGGAGACAAGTGCGTTAGACAACATTAATTTGATTTTGTGCAAAATGTTAATTAAGCGCATTTTTGTGGCTTCGATTAAATTTTTTCAAATAGATTTTTAAATGACTAATCGTCAGAATTATCTCTAGGATTAGTTTTGGTTTCAAGAAAATGTGCATCACTACATGCACTCAGAAAAATGTACTTTTTGGCAAAATGCTGCTTGAATTTTTACTAGAATAGCAATTTTTTGGCCATTTTTTATACAAATTATATATATTATGGCTCGGGATTGTAAGTTTTTCACATATATTCCAAAAAAATTACTAGAAGTTTTACAAAAGTCATGAACTAACGTGATTAAAGTACAGGGTTTTCTCTTATATTTTGAACGGGGTCCACAGTCCTTATTTTTAGAGATATGGAAAAATGTTTAATACACAAATTTTAGGGTTTTATCTAAATCATCAGAATTTTTTAAAAAAATAAACAAATGATAATCAGAATGTCAAAAAATCGCTATCAACTTTAATTTTTTAAATAGAACACCCTGTATATTTTCAACCATTTAGAAAGAAATCTTTTTCTGATTTCAAAAATATATAGTTTGTTTATGTTTCTTTAAGCAGTTTTTAAAATATTTAGATTTAAATGTTTAAAAATGTGCCCAGCTATACGTTTGCGATCACTGAACAAGTGATTCCAAAGCCACCTATGCTTGAGCGGCTATGACTTAAACCTGAGCATTTTTAAATATTTAAATCTAAATATTTTAAAAACTGCTTAAAGAAACATAAACAAACTATATATTTTTGAAATCAGAAAGAAGATATCTTTCTAAATGGTTGAAAATATACAGGGTGTTATATTTAAAAAATTAAAGTTGATAGCGATTTTTTGACATTCTGATTATCATTTGTTTATTTTTTTAGAAAATTCTGATGATCCAGATAAAACCCTAAAATTTTTGTATTAAACATTTTTCCGTATCTCTAAAAACAAGGACTGTGGACCCCGTTCAAAATATAAGAGAAAACCCGGTACAAATGTCTTACAGCGTAACCAAAACGAGATTATACTTTCACTGCTTTTTGTCTCAATTCCCACTTACCGCTGAAAATATTTGCATTTAAGTTTTGCTAAGTGGGACGGAAGATATTCTTTGTGTACCTGTTTATTTTTAAGATGCAGCTTTACAATCAGCTGTTGCTGTCACATGTTTTTTCACTTTTAATTTCTTCAGTCGCAGTGTTTATCTTAATTCGTTTTATCCGATGCAACTCAACTCAAAGATCTTTCAGATTTGAGAGCTAGAGGGAATCACGTGATTACTTTTAGGTAAATATTATCATAGGTGATATCCTGAGTGCATGGACGCACTCTCGTGCATTTAAAAAAATTAGGCAATTTGCTAATGCAAGAGGGGTATTACGCTGACTATTTCCTAGAAAAATTATTACCATATAATATTTTATTATCATGCAAAAATTTGACGTTTCCTTGATTTTTAATGTAAAAATTATATAGTCTAAAAAGTCTTAAGTTGTAGTTGCATAATAAAGGTCTTTTGCTTTAAACGTTTGCTTAACTATAGGATTTATTATACCCTTAAATTTCTCAAAAAAATACCCACGGTAAACAGCAAATACCGATATAATTTGCACTAGTGCAAATTATCGCTGTAATTCGTTTCCTGTTTCAAAATTGTCAAATGCATCATTTTCATTGGTTAATATTCAGTGAAGTATAATTTTACTTAATTTAATATAGCTTCATAATTCAGCAGTGTTTCATATTTTTTGGTAACTAAGTAAATGTGTCTAGCCGGTCAACTATATGAAAAGTGCCCCAACGTCGTTTCCATGTTCTTACCTCGTAAATTATTGTTCTTTGACAGAAACATTTTTACACCAAATTTCAAACCCCTCCTCTCAGTAATGAGGGAGATATGGGGGTGCCAACCCTTAACTTAAAAATTCATCATCTTTACAATTATTTGAGATATCTCAATGAAATTTTAACTGTGAATAGTTATTTATAAGGTTTATATAATATAATTTTTTTTCAGATTTTTATCTCATTAATAAATGGTAAAAACGAGATGTTTAATTTTTACCCCGGAGTGACACCAACTACAAAAAATCTTATAATCGTCTATTCTCTAGTAATAACAAAACAATTACACAAAGCTCGAATAGGTGGACATTGTTAAAAAAAAAATAAAAATCAATGTGACATATAAAATGAAGCATATATTCCGGCGAATTAATGTAAGTATACTTAAGTCGTACAAATGAAGGAATCGGGAATAACACATTGATTTTTATTTTTTTAAATAATGTTCCACCTATTCGAGCTTTGTGTAATTTTTTTATGTTATTACTAGAGAATATACGATTATACTAATTTTTTTTAGTTGGTGTCACTCCAGGGGTAAGTATGATAAACCACCCCTAAAAATTAAGCATCTTGTTTTTTACCATTTATTAATGAGATAAAAATCTGAATTAATTATATTATATAAACCTTATAAATAATTATGAACAGTTCAAATTTCATTGAGATATCTCAAATAGTTTTAAAGATAATGAATTTTTAAGTTAAGGGTTGCCACCCCCATATCTCCCTCATTATTGAGAAGAGGGGTTTGAAATTTGGTGTAAAAATGTTTCTGTCAAAGAACAATAATTTACGATGTAAGAACATGGAAACGACGTTGGGGCACTTTTCATATAGTTAACCGGCTAGACCCTTTTTATAGAAGGTAAAATGATACAAAACGTCGTAGATTATAAGGTTTATGAGAATACTGTAGGGGTTAAATTAGGTATTTTGGCGGACAAGGAGATAACTAATGGCAGGACCTATTTCACGTAGAAAGAAAAAAGTGGTTTATAATAACTTATCGAGTGTCACTTATTGTTAATTTAAATATAAAAAGTGGAAGACAGTAAACTTAATATCAAATTAAAAAAAAATTATTCTATTGTTGATTTACTTTAATTTTGGTTATTGACTGCAATGCAGTACTTTTTCTATCTAGCATCAGTTAAAATGTCTATATTTAGTTTAATTCCATATACATCTGTCGACTTTTATTGCGAAGATATCTTTGTTCTAATTTGCTCACGTTTCCCCTAGGGGAGCAAAATGTAATTTTTCATTTCTTGATAATAATAATAACAACTCTTAATTATGTACGTTCGCATGGCAGCAATGCAATTTTGGGTGTCGAAAGTATGTCATTGTACTAAAATGGCCATCCGTTATCACTTACAAATTTAATAAAGATATTGACTTAAGTAAAGGTTGCTTTATGCAGACCACTTTAAATTTAATTTAACCCAAATTTTACTTTCCATTTAATTTAGTGCGGGTTAAATACACATGAAGGCATAAGAGCGTTTATCCACAACTTTAATTTAATTTTGCTTTAATTTTGCTTTAATTTTACTTTAAGAAGTTCGCCAACTTTTATCTTCTTAATAAATTAAATGAAAATGGAGTTGCGCATGTGCGGGATGACCTGGTAATATAAAATTTCCTAGACCGAAATCGGAACCGAATTCTAACCCTTCTTTTAATGATTATAACGTTTTTTCTGTTAGAAAACCTAATTTTATCCATAATTTACAAGCAATAAAATCCACGAAACGATAAAACGCAGAAATGGAAATGACAGCTGGCGTAAAAATTTCCCAAACTAATGAAAACCTTTCACACTTTTGGTATTATGTGCGCTTGCATAAGTGAAACATAAATAATCTGTAAGTATAAATGCCCTGAATTTTTCTTAAAGCAAAATTAAAGTTAGATTAGGGTTAAATTAAATTTAAAGTGGTCTGCATAAACCAACCTTAAGATATTTAATTTGGTATACTAATATAATCATTTTATTTATTTCGAAGAAAATGTGCAAAATTTCGGTTTTTTACTTCAGCTGCTTCTTTACTTTTTAACGTAGATACCTATTTTAATACTTCTACCATTGCACTAATTAGATATTAAATATCTATATCTGTTGGCTTTTTGTCATGGGTCTTTCATACGCACTGCTGCGTTAAGACAAATGGAAAATACGCAAAAAAACTTAGGGCCAGATGTACATTCGACATTATATCATTTTTCGTGGTACACCTAGCATAAATTCAGATGCATTTTAGTACTGTCCATTATGAGCTAAGTGACAATACGAATAGATACAGACAATCAAACAGTCATATTTATCTTTCGAAGTACTTGAGATAAATGTATTTTTTTGCCCTTTTATTTGCGTATTTCTTACACGGAAAAAAACTCGAAACATATCCATTTTAGATGAGAGCTTAGTTATTGATTTGATTGATTAGTTATTGATTTTTTTGGGTATACCGCGCACATATTAAATTGCTAAAGATGAAGCTGTTAAATGTGTCCAAATATATAACATCTTAGTTAGGTCTAAAGTAATAATGTCACGTAAAAAGTCATTTGTCTGTAACATGTTCTATAATTCATCTCGAGCACGTGAAATATATTATATCATGTATTATGCAGAGTAGAGAAATGGGGGAGTAGCGACACTCAGCAAAAATCGTTTGAAGTTTCTGCATCAAAGCAAAACGCCGATGCACACTGCGTTCTCCGGGCAGCGTATTACGGGGACGTTCGATAAGTATTAGTCGAAAAAATATTTGGTCGGTTATTTGATACATACAAATTTAAAAGGCGGTACGTAACTCTTTCGATTCATTAGTATTAATGGCTTTATTAGACACTTATTCCGAGGGCATGAAACGAGGACTAAAACACTGCGAGATATCCATGGATATTCTCGTTCATACACTTCCCAAGGACATCTCATGGATACTTCAGGTTATTAGTAGGAAGTCTTGACGATATCTTGGAGACCTCTGTATTCTTGAAGGATCAGTGGTTTGCTCCCTCGGCATGAAACTGCCTTATAAAGTTATAATAAATAATAAGAGATATTTTTCTAGGCAGTTAACGAAGCCTTGCGTTGTTTCCTAAACATGCTAAATAAAGCACATAACAGTCTGAATGAAACATATTTACTTCGCATCTGTTTAAGTGGTTTGAGCACAAGAGTCTGAGCTAAAAATATATTTTTGACAGTTGTTTAAATTTTGGGTTTAAGGGCAATCGTACGCTACACCACCTTTTTAGCATGCTCCGGCGCGTCGCAGTGCCTTTAAATGGCTCTAGCTTCTTTATTTTAAAAGATTAGTCTAACAGTAGTCGACAGAAAATGTAGCATAATAAATTCGGCAATTTTCTGTGAAAGAAAAAATATGATATCTTGTTTCGTGAGCGAGTTAAGACAGGGTTAACAAGAATTTCCCTGGTTGTAAAATCACGCGTTTTGGGCTAATTTGCTGGAAGATATCTTGACTTCAAAAGGGAACATTTTTAAAATTTGTTTTAAAAATGTGTGAATTGCAGTAAAAGATCTAAATTTTATTTAAAACTAAAATTTACTACAGCCACAAAAATGCCGTTAAAATTTTTATCCGAATTTTAACGGATTTTCATGGTTCGTAGTAAATTTTAGTTTCAAATAAAGTTTAGGTTATTCTTCCCTTCATACATTTTTAACAGAAATTCATACATCATACATACATACAATCAGACTAATTTTCTGACTGTCTCCGTAAAGACGCCACGAGTTGCCAGCAACCGGATAAAACTAGTTTAGCGAAGAGTCGGCAAAAACAGGAATAAGTGGCGAGTGTCGCTACCGTCTAATAATTCTACCGTGCTATAAGCACACTATCTTGCAGATATAAATGTCATTAGTAAACAGCAATATGCAAGTAATTTTTAATTTCTCCCCGAGGAAAAAAAGACTGCGAAGTAAATGGATTATTTTTGATTCTCTTGTGGGTTTGCTTAGGTTCCATATGAAATCATTAGAGTTGTACCTTGGTCAATTGACCGCGGTGAAATATTAGGTGATCAAATACTTATTAAAATTGCTCCATGTCGCAATAAAGTGCGTATATTATGTGGTCGACCTGTACAAATGCATTTCAGGGAATCACCGGCACCGATCGATGGTCTATGTGAATTTTGGGGAAATCCCCGGTTTATTCCTTGTGCCTTTATTCGCCGTGAAAATTTAGCAAGTTCAGTTTAATTTTCACTTTCACACACTTTATTTTCCTTTATAATTGGTACTAATGATATTATAAAGTGTGATCACTAATAGGTCGTACAAAAATGCAATATTGCAAAAATTACTGATTGACTTAATAAGAAAACAATTCTATTCTGACAGACGGCTCGGTTAATTTACTGATCAATTGACGAAAAAGTTGTTGACCGGTCAAAGGCACAACTCTAGAAATCACTACATCAAAGATCCCTATATATATTTCTTTTAAAGATCTGATTTTACACCGTAGTATTCCATGACACATGGTTTTACACTGTGATAGAAAATACCTGTGATAGAAAATTGAGCAACGCTATGATGTATAGTATCTATAAAGTATTATACTTTAGCAAAATGTGCTTAAGCACCATAATAGATTATTTCTATGAAGTTTTTTTTCAGACTTTTAGAATATTTTAGACTCAGTAAGAAAGATTCTGATTATACTTAATAGTACGAACTTTTTTTCCGTGTATGTAGTGGATTGGGATCATTTTAAAGATTCTTGTTAAAATATGTTGAGCAGTCTCATAGAGATAAGCCAGGTAGGTAACGAAATTTACCTAAATTCGATATTTGTTATCGTCTTCTTACGATTAGATAAAAATCCATGCCAATCAAGCTAGCAGAGCCACAACGCCTTTTCAGATTTTTCCTTATTCCTTATTCCTTCCTTTTCTTATAGATCCTTGCGTCATAATTTTTGCATATTTGCTGATTTATTACATTTTTAATTTTTTGCTCTTCGTTTAAAAAAAAATTGGCTCTGCTGGCTTGATTGACATTAAAAATAGTTTTTAAATGTCCCAGTAATTAAAGTTACATTGAGAAAACTCGGAATTTGTCAGAGATTTAGCAACAAAAAAAAGCTTGAATATCAGCATTATTTCTACAGTTAGAGTTATTTATAAGCGACTTAGGGAAACTCGCGAAAAAAAGCAGTACCTTTAGTTTTAAATTTTTGTTCCAGAGTTCCAGGTCGGAAAGGGATCAAATTTAAAAGAGTATATGTAGTATATATTTGTGAATATTGGTCAAAAAGCTACCCTAATAAGATTTCAACTAATTTATTCATTAGGAAGAAATTTTGGTTATGTTTTAGTTTCTCTTAATATGTAGTCCTACAAAGATATATTTTTATCACTAAACGTCTAATCAAATGAAGTTATACTTTACAATTTCAAAATTTAGTTAAGTTGACTAATTGGATAATAAAATAAACCGGACATTTTTTTATATTTAAATATTTAAGATTCTTAGAATAGGTTTAGTTAGAAATGTTTCTATCAAAGAAATAATCATCATAATAAACTAGAATTGAGGAATTTCTCTTTGAGTTATTACCATTGCGATAAAACATGCTCACTTGTCATTAGCAACAAATCAAAAATCGTTTGGTTGTGCTATATTTAAATCTTGATTATGATTACCTAACTGTTATAGAAGTTATGTTTATATTCAATGAGTGTATATATGTTCTACTATCGATGGCCAGTTTTCCGAAAAATACGAGTTTGACGTAAAATACCTATCTAAGAAGCATTTTTTATAGATAATTTAATTTTCTTTAATTTTTCATGTAACTAATTTTGACATTAAGTGGGAGAAATTTAAGAGAATGGAGGGGGTACTTCGACCTCGTTCGACGGGGAAAACTGAGGAATTGGTTGGTAATATCCCAAAGAACAAGAAATTAGCCCCAATAAAATGTTTTCCCGGATTTTTTCCTGTCATTTGCCTGGCGAATAGACATAATTTTTAATTAAACATTTTATTGTCATATTTTACACTAAAGTTAAGGGCACTTCTGTCGTTTTTCCACTTTTTGGCCGCCTTGTGTATGCCTTCTCAAGTTTCAGTATGTTAATTTTATTTTCTCAGAAAGGAGAACTTTTTGCAAAGAGTAACTTTTGTTCGTAAAATTAATAATAAATAACCTTCCCATTTGTTAAGAACTTTCCAGGACACGCTGTACGTCGATAAAAATTGAGTTGAGAGTTTTGTTTGCAATATTTTATGGATGCAAACCATTAAGGAAACTGGTTTTCGAGTTTCGTTGGCGATAGAACAGGTTGAGTTGCTACCTCTTAAGAAATTTTAGCTTTGTCTCAATAAATAATATTAAAGCTGTTAGTGTAACATGTATTCCAAAAAAAATTCAGCTACTTAAGTAAATCACTTTTTTTCTATAAATAAATAATTTGGTGTAAATTTGCAGTAGATTCTACTAAATGTTTTAAGATGCAGTAGGTACTAGGGGATCCAAACCCGGTAAATATTGCGATCCCGGGATTTCGGGATTGAATTTTTTCTAAGCCCGGAATCCCGGGATTAAAATAAACAAGGGTTTTTTAGTCTTTATTCCATAACAGATGACTCTCTGCAACTAAAATCAAATTGCCTGGCTGGGAATCCCCGAAATATATTATTGAAAGCTGGTACATTACCCATCTAGTACTACTATGCTTTAATATTTTGGTTTGCTATGTACATTATTTTCCCGTGGCATAAACGTAATCAGCTTAGGTTTTTCGGGGGGGCTACTCGGGGGCTTTTAGGTCGAATTGCTACTGACAGTGGTACATATTTGGGGGGGGGAGGGGGGTGCTAATTAATATTTGGGGGGCTTAGCCCCCCTAAGACCCCCAAGACATATAATATGTCTATGGGTGCCTGCACTTTGTGATTGTGCTACTGAATTTGGAATTAGAAGTTTTGAAGTTTTTTTTTTATTTTTAGTTTCTAATGTTTCGTTATTTGTGTTTTGTTATTTTTATATGTGGTATATGTTTTTTAATAAATAAACCATGTTTTGTCTCCATTAAAAGATTTGTTTTTAATAATTTATTTCTTAGTAATATTATAAAAAGTTAAACATAATTTTATAATAGCGTCGTCCCTTTATAAGCAATGCAAACTTTATGGGTTTGACACTCATGCCGTGCGATGTTTGTTTTATTCGGAATCTACGGATTTCTACGGATTTTGTGATATCTAACTAGGGATATTCGGGCTTAAAAAGTTTGCAACGCTGCGGATGCAGTAAGTTAATTTAGTTCGGTTTCAAAGAAGATTTGATTTGAATTGAATTAGACAGAACATTTTTTTCGTGTTTGATAAGATAAGCACTGCGATTAAACAAATTGACATAGCCTTCTCGATGTGCTGCGCGAGACCAAGATAACTTATCTCGGTCTCACGCAGCACATCGAGAAGGCTATGCAAATTTTGATTGAAATGGCATCGGACATTAGCTGCTGATTGGAATCTACATAATTATGTAAAAAAATAGATGCGCAAATAGATTTATTTTACTTGAATTAAAATTATTGATATTTACAGCATCATTTGTTTATATTCAATTTACATTTCTGTCTTTTAAGATCGTAAGGTTGTATTTTACTTAAGTTTATTGCATGGCAGCTTTCAGCGCCACTAAAAATAATTTAATTTAACATATTTCCTGTCTTAGTCCACATTTCATTAATACCAGGACATTATATTACGAAGTTTCAGTTCGTAAAACATACAGAGTAACCATTAAATACATGTTAACTGTCAGTAATTAACATAACTTAAAACTATGTTGAAATCCAGCGGAACACCGCGATCGTCGATTTAATAATTTTAAAAAATTATATGTATTGATAATACATTCCAGATGAGCAAATAATAATGATTTTAACACATTATAACTCGGCATTAAAAATAAATAGGAATTTAAAACGATTTTTTGTGTGATTTGTTTGTTATGATTAACTTATGATAATTGTTTGTTAACAGTACTGTATTAAAGATAACTGTACGAGATGTTGCGTCAGGTATACTTAGTGGTCCATCGGATTCACTAGCCATGTTAAACTGAAGATACTATAGGTCTTTGTTGTGTATTTTAATTATCCTTAGTCATATTCTTTAGCTTGTGGTATTTATGATTGTAGATTAATCCACAGTAATTGTGTTATTGTAGTAGAGTCTATTAATCTGCAAATATCCTATATAACTGAAAGCCTGGCAACAGCCGTTCTCAAAAAGTAGGTGGGGAACCATATCGTTTGGCGGGTTATAAATAACTCTTGGGAATTCCTGATTGCTCTAAAATGAAAATAATGGTATCCACAGGGTGTTCGGAAAATTCAGTATACTTGGAGAGGTGATTCTACGTAGCAAACGAAAGGTAGTAGCCATGTAACAAAAATTTGAAATCTCTATATTTTCCGAGTTACAGCTTATCAAAGTTCATTTTTTTTTCTTATTTTTTACATAATATTTCGATTATTTCTTAACTAATCAAATTGATATTTGGCACAGAGACTTGGTGATTTATATCATACTGTTACAAAAATGTTTCTCTACTCTGCCACCAGAGGGCACTTTAGCTGAAACCCAAATTTTATTCTTCGCATATCTTTTTTCTGTTGACAGATATGCAAACACATGCACTGTATTTTAAAGATACCCTTTTAAAAAAAACCAATCGAGTTGTTATTTGACAGATAAAGAATAAATAGTCAGTAAAATTTTCTTCGGTGATTGGGGGGGGGGGGGGGGGATCTTGAAATTAGTAAAAATATTCTTGAAATTAAAACGGTATTTAATTCTCTGTGCCAAATATTAATTTGATTAAGAAATAACCGAAATATGTAAAAAATAAGAAAAAAAGACGTGAACTTTGATAGGCTGTAACTAGGAAAATATTGAGATTTCCAATTTTTATTACATGACTTACTTACTACCTTTATTTTGCAACGTAGAATCACCAACACCAAACATCTTTATGCATTTTCCGAACACCCTGTGTACTTAATTCGAAATCAATCAATTCAATATGCATCACTCTTCTTTTAAACCTTCAACATGGTTGTGTACAATACAAAACCTCTATTATTGTTTTTTTTCATGTACGTGTATGGATCTTTAATATGAAACTAATTAGATTTTTATCGATTGTCTGTTTTTCATTTGGTTTTTAAAATTTTTAAAAAATTTTTTTCTTGCTTCGGTTTGTTTGAGTCTTCTTTCGCCAGAAAAAGTATTTTATTTTCTTCTCAGTTCCGTCTGTCTGCCGGTTCGAAAATTTAAAAACTACTGGACATAAAAAAAGAAATTTTGCATACAGATCATTCTTTATCTCGAAAAAAACTGGTTACAGAGAATAATTTCTCTTTTTAAGGGGTAAAACCGGGGTTCAAACTTTGTATGGAGAAAAATATTACCTAGATGATCTTATTAACTCGAAACTTCATAGAAGTACTCTAAAAAATAATTGTTTAAACACGTGGTTTACAGTTTTTAATAAATCAAACCCTAAGGGGGTCAAATTCAAAGTTTGTAATTGAGTAAAATTGTTATACCGTGGACGAAGTCGCGGGCTCAAGCTAGTAGTGCATAATACTATGCAGAAACATGGTTCCGCCGGCTTTAAAATTTAAAATTCCTTTGCTGCACATGTAAATCTTTAGAACTGGTAAAATTCTCATCAGACTTACGCATATTAAGCCTGGTTAATATTTATTGAGAAACCCATCATTATAAAACTTGGTTTAAGATTGTAAAGATAGTGCCGAACCTCAAAACGTTGTAAAAACTAAATTTATGTTTATTAAAACAGAAACCTGCAGGCCTGATATAAATATTTATTAATAATACAATTGTAATGAATGTCAATATATCCATTTATGACTTTTAATTAAAGAAGAAATGTATTATAAACTTATTTTACACATTTTAGTAAAAGCGATAAACGTAAATTGTAATAATTGTAATTATTGTAAAGCCATGGGCATTCCTATGTAGTGTAAGGTAATATATTCGTGATAATTTCAATACTTTTTCATACTCCGTGGGACTTCTTGTTTTTGAAAAGCTTTCTTAGTGATAGCCCATAGGAACCATGTCTTATAAACACATTGTCATAAATTTTAGTTCAGATTTATGCTACTTTTTTAGTATAAATACAGCATTAAGAAAACGACAAAACTATACGGCCTTTTCGTGACATATAATTTAGTTTCGTGAAGTGTATAAGCAAGGGGTCAACAGTTGACCAAAATGTGTACACCAGAAATCCAGTTTTGTGACATAAACCCAAAGAAATCCAAAAAATCCATGGAAATCCAAAGAAATTCACAAAAATTCGCGGAAATCCACGAACATCCACAGATATCTACGGAAATTCACGGACATCCCCAGACATTTACGGAAATTAACGGACGTCCACGAAAATGTATAAGTTTCAATATCGGCCAATCGGCAAATTATAGGCGGTGATACATCTGGTAATATAATAAAACTATTTCATTTCCTATTATGTGAGTATTTGTCAGCTTCTGAAGTAAATAGTATCATTTTGTTAGATATAGCTGAAGTAAAACCAAATAAGCACGTGGTTATAAACATAAATATTACTTACACCAGAAATACGTGGTTTACGAAAACGTGGAAATACGTAAATTTTTCACTAATTTATAATAATGGTCTTAATATATTGTAATTTACAAAACCATGATTTTTTAACGAAGATTATTCTAACCAGTGATATTTGTAAAAAAGTTTTTAGAGAAAGTAACCCCTAAGTTTAATTATAATTTATTTATTTCATATTTTAAAAAGAACACAAACAAAATATTACTAGATACATCAACAAATATAAAAAACCCGAAAAAGTGGACACCTCGATAGAAACAAAGTGAATACCTATTGTTTTTCGTTAGTGTGTAAATATCATTAATTTGCTATAATTACAGATCACTTAGTTGCAACGGTACTTTTTCAGAATCATCTATTGGCCTCTATAGTTCCGCAAAAAGTAAACTCCTCGAAACTGCGCAGATATCATTAGGTTATGGCCACACAAGTTCCCTCTTGTTCTTTTGTTTTTTTCTTAAAAACTTTACGGCGTATTCATGTTTTACTACCACCGCTACTCGTAATAGATCGCATAATACTTTCCACATTCTAGCTGAAGAGAATCTTCCATGTTTCGATTAAAAGTGGACGTTTCAGCATTCGAAGAAGGCATGTTTGTAGGTAGATCATTTGAGGAATTATCCTCGGAGCAATTCATATTTTAGTGGTTTCATCAGAACAAAAATCAGAAAAGGTTTCAGTCATGGATTTATTAAGAAAGGATTCGATGTTCCGTATACTGTGAGCGTATCGAACGTGAAGCCTGTTTATTTGTTGTTTGTTATGAAAACATTTCACCTAGAGGTCTAGTTTACGAACTTTAAGGAAATACGTAATTGAATCAAGAATGGTGGTAGAAAGAGATAAAATAGCATTGAAATGTTGGATCTCAGAAGTCGTGCTGTGTCTCTGCTGGTTGCTTAGGAAATACGTCTGAACACTCGGTTACACGTACGTCTTTGTCTAATGAACTAGAAAAGAAAAAGTGCGACTTATAAAGATTTATAAATGACTCGGACTCGGAGCGACTTTAAATAAACCTTTAGAAATAATATAACCTATAAATAGTAAAACCTTTTTAACTTAAATTTATTATTATTTATTTATTACTTTAGTAAATCTAGTGATGCTTCTAACGTATTTTTTGTACAAAAATACAAGGTAAAATAAGATGTGGCCAATGTTTACAAATTGTGTTTACAGTGTCGCTTAGAATGGTTTGTTTTGGCTTCAAAGAATGTTAAATCGTCCCGTATCCATTCTTAATAAATCCATGGTTTCAGTATATGTGCTGTCAGCGAATTTCATACTTAATTTGGCGTTGTCTGAATTAGATGTTGAGTTTTGGCTTAAGCTTCTTTTACGAATGGATGTGCATAGTCGTTTCTTTGCAATCTTCTTACTCTTTCGTAAAATCCGAGGTAAAATCTTTGTTTTTGGTTTAACGGAACCTTGATTAGAGGTTTTTAATTTACCTATAAAAAATCTTCGCAACCTATCAGTACTCACTCTCTGTGCTGTTTCTGGTAACATCCAGCATAATGAAGGTTTCTTAATGATAGCTGACTTGCTGACTTTCCATCTACTATTGTTATTCGTACTAGTGGTCCCTTTTCATAAACAGTATCTTTCTCTTCTGGCATTAGCTTAAGGGAGAAATCAGTGCAGGGGTGCGTCCAAAACTTAAAAAAGGCGCGTTCGCACATTAACACATGCGCATTTGCCACTTTGATATACATGAAAATCCATAGACATCCATATAAATTTACGGACCTACATGGTAGGATTATTCAAATATATTTACCTCTGGAACATCTTACAAAAAAAATTTAGACCCCATTCAAGATCAAGCTATTAGACTTGCCATTGGATATTTTCAAGGTGAGTTAAAGGATACTAGCACTAAAGTTTTCATCCTGTGTCGTTGACTTGCAAGCCATTTCAGTTTTTGGCAAATTTGGCTGCTAACTTTATGTTTCCAATTTCTCGAAAACTAGACATATAAACAGCTTAATATTTTCAAGGTGAGTTAAGGGTTACTAGCACTAAAGTTTTCATCCTGTGTCGTTGACTTGCAAGCCATTTCAGTTTTTGGCTTTGGCTGCTAACTTTATCTTTCCAATTTCTCGAAAACTAGACATATAAACAGCTTAATATTTTCAAGGTGAGTTAAGGGTTACTAGCACTAAAGGTTTCATCCTGTGTCATTGACTTGCAAGCCATTTCAGTTTTTGGCAAATTTGGCTGCTAACTTAATTTTTCTAACTTCTCGAAAACTAGACATATAAACACCTTAATATTTTCAAGGTGAGTTAAGGGTTACTAGCACTAAAGTTTTCATCCTGTGTCGTTGACTTGCAAGCTATTTCAGTTTTTGGCAAATTTGGGTGCTAACTTTATCTTTCCAATTTCTCTAAAACTAGACATATAAACAGCTTAATATTTCCAAGGTGAGTTAAGGGTTACTAGCACTAAAGTTTTCATCCTGTGTCGTTGACTTGCAAGCCATTTCAGTTTTTAACAAATTTGGTTGCTAACTTAATTTTTCCAATTTCTCGAAAATTAGAAATATAAACAATTTTATTATTTTCAAGGTGAGTTAAGGGCTGCTAGAACTAAAGTTTGCATCCAGTGTTGTTGACTTGCAAGCCGTTTCAGTTTTTGTCAAATTTGGCTGCTAACTTGCTAAACACACCTTTTTTTAACAAGTTAAAAAGTAGGTAGCTCAGAGTTAAAAAAAGTGCCGTAGCGGTTAATTTTTTTTCACCCTTATTTAACGGAAGTCCAATAAAACCAAGTCGCCGGTGACAAACAATTAAACAGGGCTCTGACGTGATATTCCATTTAGAAGCGTGAAATGAAATTTACAGTAAAAAGTAATATTGGGCCAATATACAGATAATTTTTCATCGTAGAAAAAATATTGGGTGCCGTTCTAATATGCGGTCTACCGTCCTAACTCTGTTCTAATATGCGGTCTACCTTAAAGAAGATTACAAAATTATTATATGCATATTCTACTTAATTGTTAAGGAGGAAGGAAGATTGTTTCTTACCAGTACAATCAAAGTGTAAATTTGTAATTTTATATACATTAAAGGTTCATATTAGAATAATAGCGTACACACATAGACTGTATGTAGGACGGTAGACCGCATATTAGAACGGCACCAAATATTGTATGAAACCAGAGACTATATTATTTAGTCTATGATGACACTCATGCATAAACTAACTTTTTTACATTCTTTTATTTAACTTCACTTCTTAGTTTGTATGTATGCATGTATGTATGTTTGTTGTTTAGGTCAAATATTGCAATCAAAATTTCGACTAGTTCTAATTAAGCTAGAGCTTTGAAGTTTTGCACACGTGCATAAGTAATAATACAATATAGTAGGTATATTTAATATTGGTCTAAATCCAATATTTATTTACCTTTACCTTACCATTTACCTTATTACCTTTTTCTTTACAATTCCCTTAATATACGTACCAAATTTTGACGAGTAGAATACGATAAGCTATTTGACGCCATTCTAAACCCAATATGGCGGACGCCACAAGATGGGGGATTACCTTTTTTTTCACGACCCCCTTGACATGGGTATCAAATAAAAGGGTTTGACGAGTAGAGTACGAAATGCTGGGTGACGTCATTCTAAACCCAATACGGCGGACGCCACAAGATGGTGGATTACCTTTTTCTTCACAATCCCCGCGTTTAACACAATAAATGTAACATAATATATTACATATGTTTCAGTGATAACTTTGATACTACTTTTATTATGATCCACCCACGCGAACTACGTCCACTTATAAATAGCATTTTTACGGAAAATCTGGACTCATCAGCAATAATTTCTGCAAGAAGTATATATACCGCTCGAAGAAAAGTATTACCGCCGCTGCCAAAATTTATATGCGAAGTAGACACGACTATAGTTGAAATGGATATAAAAGCCATAAAAAGCGAAAAAAATTTAATTGGTAACGATAAGGTCAGTAAAATTAGAATATTCTCTTTTAACACTGTTCTCTTGAACTTGATATATTCTGTGAAAAGTTTTTATGGATGGTACGTTTTCCTATTGTACCAAATTTTTTACCCAATTATTTACTATTCACGGTGAAAAATTGATATTATGTGCCTCTTGTGTTTTGTTTTTTACCCAATAAGGAGAAAAGTACTTATAAAAAATGTTTGAAATATTAAATCAAAAGTGCTTAGAATTAGCTCAGAAATCGTTGAATCCGTTATACATAATAACTGATTTTGAAATGGCAATTCTTTCGGCTGTTAGTAATATACACACAATCAATCAGAGTTCCTCTTGGATTTTTCATTAAGATTCCATCTTGGACAGGCTTGTTGTAGAAAAATTCAGAAACTGAATGCAGAACTTCAGACAGAGACTTACCACCGAATTTAAAAATAACGATTCTGAAGAGAGTAAATGGTTATGATTTTCTTTTGGCTTAACTTACTTGGATCTAAAAGATGTTGGAGACTGTCTGGCTTTTGATATTTTCAAAAACTTACCCACACATGATAGCCTGCTAAAATACTATGATTATATAGTTGACAATTATATTAATGAGAATTCTCCTTTTCCTCCCACATTCTTCGGAATAATTCTGAAACAATATGCAGAACTACGAATTCATGCGAATCTTTTCATTCTAAACTAAACTCAAAATTTTATCATTCTCACCCGAACTTCTACAAGTTTTTAGAATTTTTGAAAGATTTTCAGATTGCAACGTATATAAAAATTCAAAGTTTGAAAAAAGAACCAAAAAAATATAATAATAAATTGAAGAAAAATCAAGACTCTCTAAGAAGTCATAAATAAATATAAAAATGGAAATATAACTAGAATGCAATTTTTGAAAGGTGTTTCATATTTTTAGACACCCCTCTAGTGAACACAAAATATTTTTTTGGTTCTTTCCTTTATTCTTTTTGTTATGCTCGTTCCCAGATGTAGTTTACATTCATTTTACTGACTTATGTAAATTGAGATGGTAAAGTAAAGCAACAATTCATTTAAAAAAAAATGATTTATTTACTAAATGCATTACTTTACGACCTCACTGTATATAATATTATTATAAAATGTATACCACATTTTACAATCTGGATGTTGATGTTTAAATCAAAAATTTAAGAGTGGTTGAGGCGCAAATTGTACATTTTTGTAGGTGGTAGATTTCGTGGGGCGCAAATTGTATTTGTCTCATCAGACAGTGGAGTAGGTCATTTTATGAGCAGCTCAAGCACCGTATACAGACAAAGACAAGTAGAAGCACTCGACGTCGGGCGTTTGATGATTCGAGATCTAAAGCGATGTGCCGACGCACCGGCTGGTCGGGGTAGTGCATCGAAATACGAGATACAAAACCAGCCAACAACCTGCTAGAAGCAAGGCGGGATGCGGGCCGAACGACGGCAGGTCGGATTAGACCTTGAGCGAGAGTGATTCTACTTGTCTTTTGTCTGTATACGGTGGCTCAAGTCTAAAGTTGACGTAACAGACTATGGTGCGAGAACTGCCATTAGAGATAATCAAATTTGTAAAACCCCACTAAACCCTGTATTCATTGTGGTGTTTGTGGAAAGCCGCTATGCCCGAGCTCGCCTAGAATTTTCTGGTTTCTGATGTCGCAGTAAAACACAAAATAATAAAGTTGCTGTTATTTCTTGCTTAAAGCAGAATAAGATTTTCTATTTCTAACTCCATTAGTTTCTGTCTTTGTCAACTCTAATTAAAATTACACGGTTTGTAAACGGTCTATTGTGTATACCTTATCATGCAAAAGATAGATAGATATCTTTTCCACAAATCGATGATGAAGCACCTTTTTAAAATTAATTTTCTATTATAGTCAGTAGTCATCATTCATTATTATTTTTGTCGAGTGAAGTTCATTCATCCTTCAATAATAGATTTATATCCTTATTTGATCCGAGGTTCCGATGTTTTATCGTTTTCAGTCGCCTTTAAAGTATGGAAGAGTGGATGAGTCATTTAATTACAATTATTTATATCTGAAAATAGTTAAGATTTAAAATTAATTAATGTAGGTTTATTTGGAGACATAAATAATGATATTTTAATTAAATAATAATTGGAACTAGCTGTTTGATTTTTAATATTATTATATTTTGAACCCAAATACATAAATTAATAAATTTGAGTAATGAAATTTAACTTTGCGAAAAATTTGGCAAATAATAATGGTCACGTTCTCAAATAATTTTTTTGAACTAACGTGTGTTATGTGGTCTCATACGACCCACTGTTAAGATGAGTATTCAGCGTCCACTACTACTATTTTGTTTCTTTACATTGTTGCTACTTAGTTATCCTTAACTACTATTTTGTTTCTTTACATTGTTGCTACTTAGTTATCCTTACCTTTATTATAAATGCAAAAATCTGTTTTTTTTTGTTTGTTACTCAATCACTAATATGATATATTAATAGCCAAATTTAAGCCATAAGAACAAAGTCAAAAAGGCGTTAGGGCTTCGCTAGCTGGATTAACATGAAGAAAAAATATTAATTTAAGAATAGTATTACACAGTAACAGCGTTACTAAACTTAAAATCTATTAAAAGCTTGAATATTTTGACATAACTTGTCACATCGCTGGTAGCTGGTAGCAGAAAAGAAATTCTTCACCGTAACTTATTACTTGCAAATCAATTTCACAGGCGCCATAAATTAAATATCTTTCAGATGTAAATTTGAAATTTGGGTCACCTTCATATCACTAGTCGCCATCAAAATATTTTGTTTGTACACATACCTCACTTTTATTGGGACCTGCGGTCATTTTGAATTATTAAAAGAAATTAGTATTAATGCGGATGTATTGATTGATACGTTTGGTAAATGCGTTTTCTTATTCGGGTTGACTGACAGACGCAAATAACCATTAGTAATTTTACAAAAGAATGTATTTCAATCAATTATTGCTTTAATAATGATGTAATATAGAAACCTGAACAAATTGCTAATTGAGGTAATGACTTACAACGGTAAATAAAGGAAAACATCATTATTTGTGGTTTAATACGAATATTCCACAAGATGGGAATGGTTTGTTCTATTGTTTCTTAAAAGAATCTTGTACAGCTGTTGATCAAACTTTCAGGTCTAAGGGTACAAACATAGTAAAAGGTTTGACGAGTAGAATACGATAAGCTGTGGGACGTCATTCTAAACCCAATATGGCGGCCGCCACAAGATGGCGGATTACCTTTTTTTCACAACCCCCTAGACATGGGTATCAAATGAAAGGGTTTGGCGAGTAGAATACGATAAGCTATGTGACGTCATTCTAAACTCTACGGCGCACAGTGGTTCCGATAACTAATCTGACTTGACAAAATTATTTCTATGTTTTTTTCTGGGAAAAGAACAATAAAAAATGACTGCTATTTGTATATTTCCTCATAAATATTTAGTGCAAACGATTTTTTTTTTACAAAATTTGACACTTTTTTTTCGCACTAGCTCGCGAATGTTTCCATCAGGATCCTCCACACCAATTTTAGTCATTATATTATAATCATACACACACACTCTAGTCTTCTTGAAATGTTAGGGGCATCTCGCCAAACCTCAAACACTTTTCTTCTTGGAATTCCAAGATCACTGAAAAAATTATTACAAAAAAAATATGGTTGAACATGGTTATAAAATAGTTAAAATTAAACACCCCAAGAGGTAAACTAACCGCTGAAAATAACGTTACAACGGCCTTCGGCGGCCTTTGCAATTGCGGGCCTGCTATTTCAATTTGAAATCGAACAATTTAAAGAAATTTGGCCCTTTAATTACGTCAACCAAAGAAGACAACAATAATAATAAAATACAAAAAATATATTAAAACCAAGGGAAATACCTGTAATTTACTCTGCCAAACTCACTTATTTATTAGATAAAATTTTACCCGTACAGAGACTGTAGTTCCGAACATAAATGAAGACGGGTGCCATATGTTACTGAAGTTTGCGTCGAAGCAGCAACGAACGGAGCGGGAGCCGTCGACGTACCTACTAACTTCTAGATAACGACAATAATGAATTATATTTGTATACTTTAATTTATGTATTATGACTTAACGTTAAGGCCTTTAATGTATTAAGAAGTTATAAAACAAACTGTAAACAATATTTCCTAAACCTTAAATATGTTATAACGTTTCCAAGCAGGTCCGGGAAGGCGCGAGTGCAGTATTATAGAAAACACGTAACAGATCATATTTTCCCACTTTTCTCAAAAATACGAAAAAAGTACCTCTTTTTTATTTCTTAAAATCAAAGGTAATCCTAAAAGACACAAGAGAAAAAATTTTGAGCCATTTAAAAGTTATGGAACACTTCGAAGCAGGACCGGGAAGGCGCCAATGCAATATTATAGAAAACACGTAACATATCATATTTTCCCACTTTTCTCAAAAATACGAAAAAAGTACCTCTTTTTTATTTCTTAAAATCAAAGGTAATCCTAAAAGACACAAGAGAAAAAATTTTGAGCCATTTAAAAGTTATGGAACACTTCGAAGCAGGGCCGGGAAGGCGCCAATGCAATATTATCGAAAACACGTAACATATCATATTTTCCCACTTTTCTCAAAAATACGAAAAAAGTACCTCTTTTTTATTTCTTAAAATCAAAGGTAATCCTAAAAGACACAAGAGAAAAAATTTTGAGCCATTTAAAAGTTATGGAACACTTCGAAGCAGGACCGGGAAGGCGCCAATGCAATATTATAGAAAACACGTAACATATCATATTTTCCCACTTTTCTCAAAAATACGAAAAAAGTACCTCTTTTTTATTACTTAAAATCAAAGGTAATCCTAAAAGACACAAGAGAAAAAATTTTGAGCCATTTAAAAGTTATGGAACACTTCGAAGCAGGACCGGGAAGGCGCGAGTGCAGTATTATAGAAAACACGTAACAGATCATATTTTCCCACTTTTCTCAAAAATACGAAAAAAGTACCTCTTTTTTATTTCTTAAAATCAAAGGTAATCCTAAAAGACACAAGAGAAAAAATTTTGAGCCATTTAAAAGTTATGGAACACTTCGAAGCAGGACCGGGAAGGCGCCAATGCAATATTATAGAAAACACGTAACATATCATATTTTCCCACTTTTCTCAAAAATACGAAAAAAGTACCTCTTTTTTATTTCTTAAAATCAAAGGTAATCCTAAAAGACACAAGAGAAAAAATTTTGA
Source organism: Philopedon plagiatum (assembly GCA_963971165.1). Classification (NCBI taxonomy): domain Eukaryota; kingdom Metazoa; phylum Arthropoda; class Insecta; order Coleoptera; family Curculionidae; genus Philopedon; species Philopedon plagiatum. The sequence goes on from OZ020190.1 coordinate 119,032,700, forward strand.
GCCATTTAAAAGTTATGGAACACTTCGAAGCAGGGCCGGGAAGGCGCCAATGCAATATTATCGAAAACTCGTAACATATCATATTTTCCCACTTTTCTCAAAAATACGAAAAAAGTACCTCTTTTTTATTTCTTAAAATCAAAGGTAATCCTAAAAGACACAAGAGAAAAAATTTTGAGCCATTTAAAAGTTATGGAACACTTCGAAGCAGGACCGGGAAGGCGCCAATGAAATATTATAGAAAACACGTAACATATCATATTTTCCCACTTTTCTCAAAAATACGAAAAAAGTACCTCTTTTTTATTACTTAAAATCAAAGGTAATCCTAAAAGACACAAGAGAAAAAATTTTGAGCCATTTAAAAGTTATGGAACACTTCGAAGCAGGACCGGGAAGGCGCGAGTGCAGTATTATAGAAAACACGTAACAGATCATATTTTCCCACTTTTCTCAAAAATACGAAAAAAGTACCTCTTTTTTATTTCTTAAAATCAAAGGTAATCAGTAGTAGAAGAAGAGGGATTGACCCCCCACCGTCCGCCGGCGGGATCTTATCTTGTGATCTATGACGTCATATCTCAGCCACCTTTGCGCATGTGTAAATTTCAAGTACGTCATCGAAGTCTACGTCACTGGATCTTACGTCAGCAAACCCAACCTGCGCGCGCAGCTGTCAAATGTCACCTGTCAACTGTCACCTGTCACTTGTCAAATGTCAAAATTAAAATTTGACATACGTCACGTATGAAGGATGACGTCATAAGACATGTGTAAAAGCATGTCAGCTGTCACCCGTCATTTAAGATCTGTCACCTGTCACTTATGAAACGTTAAAATAAAAAACTGACATACGTCACGTGTTCAAAATGGCGTTAGAAGACATGCGTAAAAGTATGGCGGCTGTCACCTGTCATTTAAGATCTGTCAACTGTCACCTGTCACTTTTGAAACGCCAAAATTAAAATTTAACGTAGGTCACGTGTTCAAAATGGCGTCAGAAGACATGTGTAAAAGTATGGCGGCTGTCACCTGTCATTGAAGACCTGTCAACTGTCACCAGTCACGTGTTAAACGTCAGAATAAAAATTTAAGATACGTCACGTATTCAGGGCGGTGTCCGAAGACGTTTAAAAAAAGAATGGCGTCGATCGGCCTTAGGGTTCCGGAGATATAGTTTTTTGCGATTAGCGACCTAACGGCTGATGGTGGAGAGCCGAAATTCGCATGGGGGATAGTGACGGAGCAGATCTTTCGATTTGTCAAATTAGTTTTCAAAAATCTCGACTTTGAGGAAAAAATTAGATTTCAAAATTTTTACATCACCCTGTATAGTAAATTTTGGATTAATTATATAAGTTATGAATATTAGGGGATTTGGTAATAGAAAAATAGGTATTAGATCATCGGAACTAGTAAAAAATTAGATCTCAAAATTTTTACATCACCCTGTATACTAAATTTTCGATGAAATATATATAATTTAGGAATATTATTTAAGTTAATAACAACTAAACAACCCACGCTAAAATCACCAATGTTTAAACTGGGGCTGTTTAAACACCCCTGTTTATACAGCCCTGTTAAACAGCCCTGTTGAAACTTCCCTGTTAAAAACGCCTCTGTTTAAACAGGGTTGTTTAAACACCCCCGTTTAAACAGTCGACGGTAGCACTTCCGGTTGATGATAAGGGGGTCGAATATGGTAAAAGTCATGATGGATATCAAAGAAAAGAGAAAAATTTAAATAAAGTAATAACACTATTCGGGTTTCTTAATTCCGAGAGGTAAGGGCATTAGCAATTAAAGAAAATTAATGATTTAATTTGAAATTGTTTGCAAGGAAATCAAAACGTATTTACATATCGTTTAGTGGCAATAGAAATGAGTATACAGCGATAAGGACGGTGGAAGCCGTCAGCCTTCGCAACTTCCGTCCTTATCAGGAGAATATTAATTAGTTGAAAAAGTTATTTACTTGTAAAATAACAGTCGGTATGTGAGTTTAGATAGAAGCAAATATGTACGTAGAACCGATCGGTAAAAATTAAGATTTTAAAATTTTTGAAGAAATAGAATGTATTAATATTATTTAAGTGAATAATAATATGTAGTAGTGCCGCGTGCAACACAGGAAGTTGCGGTTAACATTTCCGGTGATAAGGTGGGCTCGAACGTGCGAACAACAGAAAGAATTGCAAAATATTAGTATTGTACTGATAAATAAAACACACAATTAGAAATTATTAACTTTATTTGAAGCAGCAAACTGCGTCGTTAACTTGTTAGGACCCGTCAGTTTCCGGCTGATAAGGAAAAGCATAAAAGGGAGAAAGAGGCAATTTGCAAAGCACAGTTGGCGTCTGAATCTCCTAGTGTGCACGTTAAGTTCGTTGCCAGCCAGTCGGAGTGTTCTTTGTTCTTTGTTTTTTTTGTGTGAAGGAAGTGTACTGTGAAATTTTTGGGTAAGTACCGATTGATATTAGCTTAAAGTTTTGTAGTCTGCACGTATTAACAAAAATGAAATATCGAATAGTTACAAGAATAGTAGTGCCGTTTTGTCAGGGAAAATCAAAAATAATCTGTCGATGTGTTTGTCTTACAACCTAGTGCCGTCTTGTCAGGGAAAATCAAAAATAGTCTGTCTATGTGTCGATCTTACAACTTTAGTGTACAAAATTATGATTTTAATTTCGCGTTTAAGTAACAGCATGGAAATCTTCAATTATTTACAGTAATATTAGAATCGGGATCGAGTAATAGAAAAGTATTTTTGTCTGAAACCCTTTTTTTATTTTTTAAACTATATAGATTAAGATCAAACATACTTTTTAGAATTAAAAGTCGCTGACAGTGTTCAAAGCATTTCTTTTTTTCATTAGTTGTTTGCTGTTTAAACGTAGTGACTTCGGGTATTTTTAAAATATTTTACCTTAGCAGTAGAGTGACATAGCTTCCAAACAATAAATCTTTTAAACTAGAACCTAACAAAGCACTCGTAGTCTTCATACATGTAATATTGTTTGAAAAAATTTTAAAGTCGCTGACAGTGTTCAAAACATTTCTTTTTTCACTATTTGTTTTTTTTGTTTAAACGCAGGGACTTATTATTTTTAAAATATTAATTTACCTTAGAAGTAGAGCGACGTAACGCCCAAACAATAAATCTTTGAAACTAGAACCTGACGAAGTAGTCTTTATGCATGTAATAGTGTTTTAAAAAATAATTTCTCTATCGGGTATGTATAAGCGCTAGTTTTGCTTGAAGTTATGCTAAAACTGGAAATTTAATGAAGGAAAAAATTGATCAAACGGCGAGTAGGGAAAGATGATGTATGTTCGGTTTCCACTCACATCTCGGAGTCACATAATAGTAGGAGTATACCAACAAGGGTTCGGAAACATTTTCCTCAGTCAAAATATTTTATTTTCCAGAAAATGTTTGTGTGCGAATTCTGTAGCCGTGCGTTCACCAGGAAGGACAGCCTCAATCGTCATGGAGATTGCCGCTTAGCAGTCAAGATCTGCGACGTCTGCAGTGGGATTTTCAAGTCGGAGGGGCTCTTCTTCGCCACCAGAAGGAGAAGCACCCGGCCCCCAAAAGACCAGCGAAGACCACGCAGATATCCATGGCGAAAAGAGCAAGACTCGTTTCGACAGATGGTGAGTAGTTAAAAATTGAAATTTTCTTTTAAGACTAGAATTGTTTTTAGATAACTTTGATACTAATTATTTTTTCTTATCTCTAGAACCATCTACATCAGCCACGCAGCATTGCACAACATGCCGGATAGATGTCCCAGCGAACCGATGGGGCGGTCATCTAAGGACCCTGGGACATCGGGAGAAATGCTGCGTGATGCAGGAGGAGGAAGGAGTAGAGCTGATAAGAACATCGTTCAGAAGCCGAATTGCAACGTACCGACTTACTTCAAGCCAGGATCCCACCAACGTAAAGCAGTATCTACAGCATCAGAAACAAAAATTCGTCAAGTTGGTGGGAGACATCTGCGCAAAGTATGAACAGCTGAAGGTCGGTCTGGAGCTTTTCGGCCGCTTCCTCCTGCAGTCGAACGAGTCAGAGGAGGTGAAGTCCTTCAACACCAAATACCAGCTGGTGAGCAGGGCTACGGACTTGGAGGAGCTGTTTGAGCAGTTTATCGCTATCCTGGACCGAAAGTATGGAGAATTTATGGAAAAGGATAGTGGTAAGTGTAAAACTATTGCAAATTTTTTTAAAACTTCAATATTTCTTACTAATACCTATTTCTATTGTTACAGGGTGGGCGCTCCAACAACTCCTCCACTTAGAATTAGGCATCAACAAAATCCAGCCTCTAAAGCCATCTTCCTACATCCCGCTGCCAAAGGAGATTGAAGCAAAGAAAGCTGTTCTAAACATTCAAAACGCAGATCAGAAGTGTTTCATGTGGTCAGTCCTAGCTGCCCTACATCCACTTCATTGGACTCAACATGCAGAGAGAGTCGCGAACTATCTGCCTTTTGAGAACGAACTGGACTTTACAGGTATAGAATTTCCGATTAAACTTATCGACATCGCTAAGTTTGAGCGACTCAATAATATTTCTATTAATGTCTATGGACTTGAAAGGGTTTTTGACAATGGTAAAAATATTATTGAAGTCGTGGGTCCCTTATACTTTACAAAATCTCGTAATAGGGAGCGACACGTAAATTTGTTAGTAATCAGTGATGACTATGGAAATAGTCATTACTGCTTAGTAAGAAACATGTCTCGCTTGATCTCAAGTCAATTATCCAAACGCAGGGAAGCTAAGTATTTATGTGATGGTTGTTTATCGTATTTTTATTCAGAACAAAAATTAAAGACTCATCAGGAGCATGATTGCGGGCACGTTTTAGCTAAAGTCCCAACGACAAATTTAAAAAAAAATAAATATGGTGAAGAGATTCCCGAGAATATTTTGAAATTTACAAACTTTGAAAAAAAATTAAAAGTGCCTTTTGTTGTTTATGCCGATTTCGAGACAATCCTTGAACCCCTGGATACAGAGGAAAATGCGCAGGATCCCGATACGTCATACACTGTGAGAACACACAAACATGTTCCGTACTCGTTCGGTTACTACATCAAATGTGACTTTGACGATGCTCATTCGATTTACCAAAGTTATAGAGGTCCGGATGCTCACAAAGAATTCGTAAAACGCTTAGAGATTGATTGTAAATCAATCTATAATCGCTTTATGAAGGAAGTAGTACCCATGACACCTATTTCTGCGGAACAAGAGAGGGAGCATCAAGAAGCTAGGGTGTGTCATATTTGCGAAAAGCCATTTGATGTAGCGTTAAACGATCGTGTGCACGAACATAATCATACAGACGGCTCCTATCGAGGCCCCGCACACTCTGTATGCAACCTAAATTACAAAATCCCACAATTTATACCCATCTTTTTCCATAACATGTCCAACTTTGACTCCCACCTGTTTGTTAAGGAATTGGCTTCCAACGAAGAAAAGTTGGATGTTATCCCTCAAAACAAGGAAAAGTATATCTCCTTTACTAAACATGTTTTGGTGGATAACATCGAGAACAGAGATGGTAAACAACGACAGGTATTTTTAAAATTACGCTTCCTCGACAGTTTTCGTTTCATGGCCAGCAGTCTCGATAAACTGAGTCAAAATTTAAAACCAGAACAATGTCGAGAAGTGAGAAAATATTTCGCGGAAGAAAATAAGTTTCAGCTTATTCGACAGAAGGGTGTCTTCCCATATAATTACGTGGATAGTTTCGCGAAATTGAATGACACAAAGCTTCCATCACAAAAAGACTTTTATAACCAGCTGAAAAAAGAAGATATTACTGACGAGGATTACAAGCGTGCTGAGGCTGTATGGAATTTATTTGAATGTAAAACTTTAGGCGAATATTCAGATATTTATTTAAAATCCGATGTACTATTATTGACAGATGTTTTTGAAAGTTTTAGAGACGTGTGCCTTAACACTTACGGTCTAGATCCTGCGCAGTACTTCACGGCGCCCTCTCTTGCGATGGACGCCGCACTCAAGTCCACATCAATTTGCTTGGAATTACTGACAGATCTAGACATGGTACACTTCTTTAAACACGGTATTCGCGGTGGGGTCAGTCAGTGTAGTGTTAGAAAAGCTTTTGCTAACAATAAATTTATACCTCATTATGACGCTTCCAAACCTACTTCCTACATCATGTATTTGGACGCTACCAACCTCTATGGTGCGGCTATGTCTCAATATTTACCAACGGGGAATTTTAAGTGGTTAGATGAGACCGAAATTCAAAGTTTAGATTACATGAATGTCGCGAACGATTCTAAAACTGGCTATATATTAGAGGTAGATTTAGAATACCCCGAACAGTTGCATTATTTACACAACGAACTACCCTTTTGTCCACAATCAATAGCTCCACCAGAATCAAAATTCCAAGATATTGAAAAACTAATTCCAAATTTTAAACCTAAAAGTAAATATATAATTCATTACCAAAATTTGCGTCAGGCTTTAGATTATGGGCTTAAGCTCACCAAAATTCATCGCGTTATATCTTTTGACCAATCACCGTGGCTGAAGAAATACATTGACCTAAACACAGCGATGCGCAATCAAGCGCAAAATAAGTTTGAAAAAGACTTTTTTAAACTTATGAACAACGCCGTGTTTGGGAAAACAATGGAAAATGTGGAGAAACGGGTAGATGTTAAACTTGTTTCTCATTGGGAAAATATTGGTAGAAGGTTGGGAGCCGAAGCGTTAATTTCAAAACCTCATTTTAAAGATCGCACTGTTTTTAACGAGAACCTGGTAGCTATCCAGATGAAAAAACAAAAAGTCACATATAATAAACCGATTTACGTGGGTTTCAGCATCTTGGAAATATCCAAGACGATTATGTATGACTTTTTGTACGGGTATATTAAGCCAAAATACGGCAACAACGCTGTATTACTCTACACTGACACCGATTCCCTTGTGTTAAAAATTACAACCGAAAATTTCTATAGCGATATGACACAAAATTTAGATAGATTCGATACGTCTAATTTCTCACAGGAAAATCCACATGATGTTCCTGTAAACCAGTCAATTTTGGGCAAAATGAAAGATGAGTATGCAGGAAAAATCATTTGGGATTTCTACGGTACCGGGGCGAAGGCATATTGTGTAAATGTGGAGGGAAAGTTAACCAAAAAAGCTAAGGGAGTTCCTGACTACGTCACCCAATCCGAACTGACTCTGGACGATTATAGGGAGGCGGTTGACGTAGAAGGAACTCACATTCATCGTCAGATGAACACTTTCCGTTCGCATTTACACGATATGTATGTCGAACTGAAAAATAAGGTAGCGCTATCACACGCGGACGATAAGCGTTACCTTATTCCCGGCGACTTGGAGAACACGCTTGCTTGGGGTCATAGAGATATTAAAAAGTATAAGGAATCATCGGAAATTCCATGAGCGAAGACTGATCACGGGCAGCTAACTTTACTTGAATCACCTTTGGTAGCTAAATGTATGACTTTAGAGGCTGTGATATTAGATTAGGAATATATGTTATTTATTTTATTATTTATTGTATTCATTTATTTCTACCCTATTTATTGTATTAATTTATTTCACCCTAGTCTACCCTATTTCTTTACTTTATATGTATATTTTACCTAAGTTTACCGAAGTTTACCCTAGTTTTTTAGTTTTCTATTATTTGTTTATATGTATATTTTACCCAAGTTTACCCTATTTTTTTTTTTTGATTTTTATATTGTTTGTTTATTTTACTATATTTACTATTTATAGACCGCTGTTCGGTCAGATTTTGTGCTTTTTAACTTATTTTACCAAAGTTTACCTTTTTTTATTTTTCTATTGTTTATTATTTTACTCTATTTACAGACCACTGTTCGGTCACATTTTGTGTTTTTTTTTTCACTTTTTTTACACTTTAATAAATTTTTGTGTTTATATTGGTGTTTTATTTCCTTAGTTAGAACAAAGAAAAACAAATTAACGTTAGACTATTTATTTAGTAACAGTATAATATTCAATATTAAGCTTATACAATTCATAAACATGTTTTGCAAATAGGTGTATTAGCTTCTCGGTCCATCGAAATAGATACTTGTCTGTTGTGGCATCTTCAAACTTGAGACTTCTCTTCTCACCATTGCGATGAAACACTAGCGTGTACTGTCCAATTATCATAAATATATCTACCCAATGGGTATTGAAACAATCAAAAGTGCTTAAAAATTCTTCAAATTCATCACTAGAGAAAGAAATTTTGACATAACCAATAGTATCCAAAATTACTTGTTTGCGTTCCTCTTCGGACGTAGTAAAAATGACAGTTATAAAGTCATCAATCTCGTAAACTCGGTTCGGCTTAGTCTTAAGAACTACCGCTGGAACATCAGGACATCTAGAGGACGATTCAAACACCTTATCCCAGCCGGAAGAGGAGGAGGAGGAGGAGGAGGCCGCCATTGGTGAGTTGAAATGGTAAGTTTCGAAAACAATCTAACCACAGATTTATATTCTTGGTAAAACTTAATATCTCTTTTCAGCTTGCGTATTTTTTTCAAATGCTCGTCTAATCTAACTGACAAGTCGACTGTCTTTGTCATAAGCTCGAGACTAAATGATCAAATTTCTCAAGGGGGGGCCTAATAATATAGGATAAAATTAAACAGGGAATACAGTTTAACTTCTTTATTTAGGTAAAAAATCATAAATATATTCATACAAAATTTTTGAATTCTCAGCACTACAAATACAATATTCTAAAGCATGATAAGAACACGTGGTTTTACTTAGAGCTAATTTCGGTACAGCAACACTGCCCCCAGTAAATTCTAAATTAACAATATCGGGTATATGTTTAAGATATTTCATCGTGGAAAAAGTTTCCAGTAAAAAGGTCTTCTTTACATGCCCCTTCACATAGATAACATCAACATCCCGTAGATCGTTGTAGATAATGCGGTGAAGTTCATTGTAATCGGTTTCGCCGGAATTGTAGTATAAACCATGTCGGTTCCCATATAGAAACATCACTTGCTTCTGGCAATCATAGGACAGCTCATAAAACGGCTTAACGGGTTTGAAAAGATAGTTCCGTATTTGCTTTCCATCGTAAATAGCCAATTCTTTAGCTTGAAATTCTGGAACGCTGAATCCCTGAACGTCAACCACAACAAACTTCATCGTGCTGAGAGGGTTGAATAGTAACTGATTACAACAGATCACGTACTTGACCTGTTAAAGCCTGATACTCGAGAACTCGATCATGAATAATTATACAAAAGGCACGGGATTAAATATTTGGTTACAAGAACAATATATCTAGTTATCCAATTGGATGATGATTGTGCGGCAATCATAGATAACCCCACTAAATTTCGGCGATAAAACGCAAAATTGTCATTAGGGTTCCAGTCATTAGTGACCCAATTTTGTAACGGGGATACTAAAGACAGATTGGGGTCCTAGTGACAATTTCTGTTCTATTTCAAAAATGAATGGCGAAACTAACTCAAAATGTCAACTAGACGTTGCTTCATTAGTGAGAAAGCTAAAAATAATGAAAAAAATGCTTATGAGAAAAGAAAAAAACTCGAGCGGCAAGAATATGAAGAAAAGAAAAAGAGGGAAAGGCAGCGATATTCTGACAAGAACAGATTAAGAGGTATGGTAAAGCACGAAGACATCGACCATGCTTTAGTGGAGACATCTTCTAGTAGCAAAAATTAAGAAAAAAGGAAAAACATCCAATTTCTATAATTGCTAATGCCTTTCCATCTCTGAATTAAGAAACTATACTAGTACCATTAATTTATTTAAAATTTTCTCTTTTATTTGATACCCAACACGTCGTTTATCATATTAGAGCCCTTTTAGTCACCCTATCTTCGGAGGGTGGTTTAAATTTCTACAAATATACACGGTGTACACGTGACAAGTGACAAGTGACAGCTGATATACTTTTACTTATATCTTAAGACGTCATCTTTAGCACGTGACATATTTTATCCAATTCTTTTCAGGCATTAAGGCAATGTACTTAATAAGCGATAACTCAGGAACGAGTTGATCGATTGACTTCGGGTTTTTTCCAAACGAAATATTAAGTTTCACATTTAACAAATGACAAGTCTCAAATCGTTAGTTGAAGGTAAACAGAACCCCTAATACTGGTTTCGACTAACTCCTTCTTCGTTGTTGACGCGACTACTTTTTACTATTTCAGCCATGCTTCTCGCTTGACGGTTTGGAGTTGTTGTTTATACTGGTAGAAAAAAGTCATGAGGTATAAAGAACTATTTATTTCGCTCTATACTTTTACATTATTTGTTATAATATTACTTAGTAAATCTTTGAGTTGTTCTAAAAGCCCTATATTAGGACAGTTAATACCAAAGAAATTAAGATTCATCTTTCCTGAGCTAACGAGGCTGTTGGTAAATTCATTATATTCGAAATACATGCCGTTTTGAAGGAAGTATAAACGACCATTTGTGTATCGAAATACGCCATCTACTCGAGCAGGAACGCCCGGAAAAAGTTCTGATATTAGGTGGGTTTCTCTCGGTCTAAAGCTACATTCATCCATGCCCCATACCACAAAGTTATTGATAAACAAATAGGTTCGTCCCTTATTAGTGTTAACTGCTGCAGAAATTATCGTTTTATCACCTCTTCTAGCAAGCATATTAATATTTTCCGAGCGTATTAATTTAAAGGTTCCATATTCAAAAAAGTAAATTGTATCACCCACAATGGTAACAATTTCGCCATTGGGTCTTTCATAAATAGCTGTAATGTTTTCTAAATCTTTTGGCAAGAATGACAAGTAATCAGTTATCAGGAAAGGCTTGTTATTAATTTCTTTGTTATTTAAATTCAGCATCCACACATATTTTTCATAAAATATGTACAACTTATTTTTTACCACTAAAAATGTGTTAAGTGTTTTCAAATTTAAATCACATAACTCTGGTCGTATCGCGATTTTCTGCGTTGTTGTTTGCAGACTCGGAGTTTTTTTCCGTTGGTTCCAGTGGCGGCACAGGCTTTTTTTCTGTTGGTTTCATACTTGATGGTGGTGGTACCGGTTTTTCCGTTGGTTTCGTACGTGGCGCCAATGGTTTTTCTGTTGGTTTCGTACGTGGTGGAACAGGTTTTTCCGTTGGTTTCGTACGTGGTGGTGAAGGTTTTTCTGTAGACGACACCAAAGGTGTCTTTGCAGGTATGGGATTCGGTAGAGATGGTATAGGACTTGTGATTGGTCCATAGAGTTGTTGTATGCCAAATATATCATCCGTAGATAGGTTATTGCGTTCTTGGTACCATGGAAGCATAATCGCATCCGGATCCATTGAGTGCTCTAAGCCTAGAGCATGGCCAATTTCATGTACCATTACCCCCAATAAATTGTAGTGTGTGTTATCAAAAATTGTTGTCATAAAACTCCATGGAATGAGATTATTTAAATGAATTTCTACATTACTGCCACCGTCGGGGAAATAAGCATGTCCTAACACTGGCTTGGATAGCTCGAATGGACAGGAGCTATTTTCATTTGTCATTGAGTGGTTTGCGTACTCAAAGACGATAGTTATGTTTGCATCCTTCTATTCTGTCCGGGTAAAGCGAAGGTTGGATGCTGCTTCCCAGATCCCAAAGGCATCCGTTGCTGCTCTCCGATATGGATAACGAGATGTAGCATATGTTGGAGGATAAATATTCCATGTTAAATCTGTGCTAGACCACTTTGTAGGGTGTGTTTGAAACTGCGCTATATCTATAACGCCACATCGGGGTTTGCGCATCAGGTTTATAGTTTTTTCGTTTAAAGTTCCATCTGCGGGCAACTCATAGCTTTCTTGGAATTGTTTCAAACCTTGAGATATTGCCATCAAAGAGTTGCTGGTATTCGTGTTGTTAAGGTACCCATATTGCACTAAATATTTCCATGCCTCTGCTTGAGTGAACGGTTCTTCTTCTGATTTTAACTCATATTCGTCATATTTAACTTCATCTGTAGTAGTAGGTATTCCTTCTTCTTCGCCTGATGTTGATTCTGCGTGTACAGTACTTCCAAGCACTAGGGTTAATATTATTAACAGCTCCATCTTGCAAAAAGGCTAAACTAATAAGTCCGTCTTGTTGAAAGGTGTATCTTGGACTGATTATTTTAGAGTAAGTGATGCATATTTCTAACAACTAAAACACAAACTATTTTAATAAAATTCTATTACACCAAGTTTTTCAAGTTCTTTCAGAATCGATATTATTTTTCCAAGGTTATTATTGTTTTCAGTCTTTTCTGCTTCTAAATATTTTAACTTATCAACTAACTCATTCACATCCTCGTACTTTAATATTTCTTCCTTCCATGGATATTCTTCTTTATTTCCAAGTTCTCCAAGTAGAACCTTCTCTTTTGGCATTTTCGAGACTGTTGGTAAATTCTTAAAATTGGATGTACAACTTCTCTGAGGTGGAAATAGTTTTGATACAATGTGTTTATATTTCCAACTCCCGCTTGAGCTGGTGTGTGCGCTTCGATAGAATCCCCGCCGATGGGCACTGGTTAGTAAGAGTAGTTCCTTGTAATCCGCTAACTCGTTCTCCGTATATTCTTCCGGCTTCTTTTCGGTTAATAACTTTAACAGACCATCTAATAGAGGATATTTTTCATTCTCAATCAATAAAATGTTATCGTCAAATTCAACCGGTGTGTTTCCAATAAGCCACTTTGATCCATCTGCGCGAAAACCAAACACGTTTTCACCGGTCATTGCTGCTAGTTTTAATTTAATTTTACGACTTGCCATCTTTATCGCTATGACGTATGCGGTACTAATGGGGGATGCTAACAGATGTTCATGCCTTTATTTGTACACAACGACCACACTACACCCACACAACGCCAACACAACGTCTACACTGCGCCTACACAACACCAACACAGCGCAAAACACCTACACAACAAGAAGACAAACGTCCCACAACCATAACACAAACGCAACACGACGTTGTTGAGAATGGGGCTCTACTTAAGTTACAAATTTCACCTGTGCCATTCCCATGCCCCCCTGCATGCGTTTACGTATATGATCGACATCCTCGTAGATTAATGTATGCATTAAGATTTCGGAACCAAATCGGTGTTAAGCATGTCTGAATTTGTGTAAGTACCGCCTCGATGCCAGTTTTGGTAAACCCCATCACTAAATCTCCTCGTTTAGACAATCGGACACTATCCGAGCCCCCATAGAACGCTACTGCCATCTTTCAGATAACCAATAAATAAACCCTGTTTCTAGCAGCTTTGTTTATTGGTGATCTGGTTCTCCACAAGCAGGTTAATAAAATCACACATAAATACAAATAATGCAAACTTTTTATTTCATACATCTAGCTACACTTCTATGGATAATTTTTCTAAGAGTTTTAAGTTTATCGGGAGCGTTGTAAAAGTATTGACGTGTTGTGCTTGTTCTCTGGAACTGATTAAAAATATCCAACATGACTGCTGTCTCCATATCTGTGTCTATGCTAGGCTCTTCTTTGTACACATACTTCGTAAGGTCCACGGATGGCATTATATGTTTTATAACTTTGCGGGTGGGATCGTAAATTTCTCCTTCAAAGACGTTCCAAAAATGAGTGATGCCTCCTAGTTCCCCATAGAAAAGCTTTCCGCATTTTGGCTCTACATGTACATTATATTTTTTAGCAAGTTCCCAAACCATTAAAGTTGAAGGTAAACAGGACCCACAATACAGGTTTCTACTAAATACTTCTTCAATGTTGGCAAGAATAATTTTTAATATTTCTGTCATGTTAATTGTCTGCCGGTTAGCGGTATACTAACCATTTCTTATACGCTCTTCTATTTAGATTACAAATTTCATCTACATCGCTCCCTTCTTCGTTCTCGTAGATTACAGTATGTAATAAGATTTACGAATCAAATATACATTCTTATTTATAGAATTCAATTACTCCAAGTTGTTCCAATTCATGCAAAATGCTCCAACTCTCGTTCATGTTATTATTGTTGCCAACCTGATTGGAAGCGTCTAGCTTTTTTAACCTATCAACCAGTTCATTTACGTCATCGTAGTAGACATATTCTTTGGGTTTTTCGTTGTATTCCATTAATGCTTGACCCAATTTTGATGGTGTCGGCTTCGACCTTGTTGGGATTCTTGTTGTACTTGGAGGTGTTTTTGCCGATTTCGTTCTAAGTTTCGAAACTTCTGCCGACACTGAGAGTAATGGTTTTATATTTGTCAGATCTATTTCCGTTTAACTAGCCACTATCCTTCGGGTAAAGGTTTGTTCGTAAAAGAATATCTTTGTATTGTTCCTCATCTTCTTTTCTGTGATAAGAAGGTTTAAAAAAAAAACACAGACGATCGTAGAGCCCATGAGTTCTTCGGTATTCAATATCACCCACTTGGATATCGCTATTTTTCAAAAACAATCAACCCGTAGCTCTCCCCGTTTCCATGTATCAGTTTCGATATCCTGCTTAAGACCCTGTGTGAGATCACTATCAGCTAACTCTCCAATATTTCGATATGTCTTCTAGAACAATTTTCGGATATTGATTTAGGGTATGATCTGAGTATCAAACTTGTTGTGTACCTAAGTCTTTCCAGTTCTATTGGCAGCTTTCTGTTAAAAGAAAATAGCCTGTATCTACGTATGCAGTTCTTAAAGATCTTTGAACGAAATTTTTATTTTAAATTCCGTTCGAAAAGGAGGATGGACTGGATGCTTTTTTTTAACAGATAACTGTTTGATTATTCGTAGCAGCATTAGTACCCTTCTATTTTTGAAGAAAATCGTCTGTATGTTGTTTATATATGAGCAAGTATGAATACGAATTACTGTTTCCCGAAGCAAAGGCATTTTTCTTAGTTGTTTCATAGCTGCTCCGGAGTTGTTTTTCGAAACAGAGTATGTTGTTTCGCTGTTGAGTGGTTGGGTAGTTCGACGTTTCAGTGGGTTCCTGAAACAGGGTCTGTTTTTTTTTTGCTGTTCTTCCCGAACAGGGTCTGTTTTTTTAGCTGCTTTTCTAGAAACAGAATCTGTTTTTAGCTGTTTTTTTTTCCGAACAGGGTCTGTTTTTTAGCTGTTTTTTCCCGAACAGGGTCTGTTTTTAGCTGTTTTTCCAGAACAGGGTCTGTTTTTTAGCTGTTTTTCTAGAACAGGGTCTGTTTTTTCGCTGTTTTTTCCAGAACAGGATCTGTTTTTGAGCTGTTTTTCCAGAACAGGGTCTGTTTATTAGCTGTTTTTTCCAGAATAGGGCCTGTTTTTTAGCTGTTTTTCCAGAACAGGGTCTGTCTCTTTTAGTATGTCTACCTCCAAGAGCCAGCTCGATAAAGACGTTAAACGTAGGATTATCCAAGCTGCACGAACAATAAGAAAGAAGTATTTAGCATTTAAGACCTGCATCGATGATCTTCGTCGAGAATTTCGTAAAGTTTTTCCGTCCGTCGCAACATCTTTTCCTCGTACTCATTCTACCCTAACCCCATCTTTATCCGAAACTCTGAATCGTATTTCTAGTTTACTTGTATTCCTAGTCCTAACTTGTTTCCTATTATTCGCTAATTTTGTATATAAATTTGCTCAATCTCGATGTCTTGTGGTTAAATCACCAATTTTTCTCATTGCTAGTTTTCTTACATATTCGTACCTCGAAAAACACGTCTAAATTAACCTTACCTCGTGCTGAGTCATTTTAGCTCGCTTGAGTTGGGAATTTTCCACTAATGATGCAATCTTTCTCTTATGTACTATTGTTTTAGACTCTTTTAACTTGATATAATCATCCGACAGATAATGTTTTAACAATAAAATAAAGTTAATAATTTCTAACACCCCTCTTTATACAGCCCTGTTTAAACAGAGGTGTTTTTTAAACAGGGCTGTTTAAACAGAGCTGTTTAAAAAGAGATATTTAAACAGGGGTGTTTAAACCGCCTAGTTTAAACAGAGGTGTATTTAAACAGGGTAGTTTAAACAGGGTTGTTTAAACAGAGCTGTTTAAACAGGGTAGTTTAAACAGGGTTGTTTAAACAGAGCTGTTTAAACAGGGTAGTTTAAACAGGACTGTTTAAACAGAGCTGTTTAAACAGGGGTGTTTAAACAGCTCAGTTTAAACATTGGTGATTTTAACATGGGTTGTTATTAACTTAAATAATATTCCTAAATTATATATTTCATCGAAAATTTCGTATACAGAGTGATGCGAAAAATTTAAAAATATTATTTTTACTATCAGTCAAGATTTTTGACAAATAATTTCAAAGGCAATGTCTGTACTGCCTAGAAAAGTATCATTTTTACACGTAAATCTCCATAAGAAAATTTCAGGTTCGATTTGCATTTTTATAACCATTTTAAGGCGTGGCACTTTTCGGACACCGTTCAGTCCGCCGTCGTGTTAGATGAGTTGGGGTAGAATATTAAGGATATTTTTTAGAGGGGAAGGTGATTAGTAGATAAGAAATTACTATGAATTAATTAGCTGATTAAAAAAATGATAAGAGTTAATGGGATAATAGTATTAGAAATAATATTAATACATTCTATTTCTTCAAACATTTTAAAATCTTAATTTTTACCGATCGGTTCTACGTACATATTTGCTTCTATCTAAACACACATACCGACTGTTATTTTACAAGTAAATAGCTTTTTCAACTAATTAATATTCTCCTGATAAGGACGGAAGTTGCGAAGGCTGACGGCTTCCGACGTTCTTATCGCTGTATACTCATTTCTATTGCCACTAAAACACATGTAAATACGTTTTGATTTCCTTGCAAACAATTTCAAACTAAATCATTCATTTTCTTTAATTGTTAATGCCCTTACCTCTCGGAATTAAGAAACCCTAATAGCGCTATTACTTTATTTAAATTTTTCTCTTTTCTTTGATACCCATCATGAATTTTATCATATTCGAGCCCCCCTTTTCATCAACCGGGAGTTCTACCGTCGACTGTTTAAACAGAACTGTTTAACCAGGGGTGTTTAAACAACCCTGTTTAAACAGAGGTGTTTTTAACAGGGTAGTTTAAACAGGGCTGTTTGAACAGGGCTGTTTAAACAACTCAGTTTAAACATTGACGATTTTAACGTGGGTTGTTTAGTTGTTATTAACTTAAATAAAATTCCTAAATTATATCTTTCATCGAAAATTAACTATACAGGGTGATGTAAAAATTTTGAGATCTAATTTTTACTAGTTCCAATGACCTGATACATATTTTTCTATTACTAAATCCCCCTAATATTCATAACTTATATAATTAATCCAAAATTTGCTATACAGGGTGATGTAAAAATTTGAAATCTAATTTTTTCCTCAAAGTCGAGATTTTTGAAAAATAATTTGATAAATCGAATGATCTCATCATCTACTATCCTACATCCAAATTTCAACTCTCCAACCTGAGCCATTAGAGCGCTAATAGCAAAAAACTGTATCTCCGGAACCAAAGGGCCGATCGACGCCATTCTTTTTTTAAACGCTTTCGGACACCGCCCTGAACACGTGACATATGTTGAATTTTTTTTTTGACGTTTAACACGTGACTGGTGACAGTTGACATGTCTTAAATGACAGGTGACAGCTGACATATTTTTACGCATGTCTTCTGACGCCATTTTGAACACGTGACCTACGTTAAATTTTAATTTTGGCGTTTCATAAGTGACAGGTGACAGTTGACATATCTTAAATGACAGGTGACAGCTTTCATACTTTTACGCATGTCTTATGACGTCATTCTGAATACGTGACGTATGTTCAATTTTAATTTTGGCGTTTCGTAAGTGACAGGTGACAGTTGACAGATCTTAAATGACAGGTGACAGCTGACATGCTTTTACACATGTCTTATGACGTCATCCTTCATACGTGACGTATGTCAAATTTTAATTTTGACATTTGACAAGTGACAGGTGACAGTTGACAGGTGACATTTGACAGCTGCGCGCGCAGGTTGGGTTTGCTGACGTAAGATCCAGTGACGTAGACTTCGATGACGTACTTGAAATTTGCACATGCGCAAAGGTAGCCGAGATATGACGTCATAGATCACAAGATAAGATCCCGCCGGCGGGCGGCGGGGGCAGAACATATCATCTATAACTACTGTAATCCTAAAAGACACAAGAGAAAAAATTTTGAGCCATTTAAAAGTTATGGAACACTTCGAAGCAGGACCGGGAAGGCGCGAGTGCAGTATTATAGAAAACGCGTAACAGATCATATTTTCCCACTTTTCTCAAAAATACGAAAAAAGTACCTCTTTTTTATTTCTTAAAATCAAAGGTAATCCTAAAAGACACAAGAGAAAAAATTTTGAGCCATTTAAAAGTTATGGAACACTTCGAAGCAGGACCGGGAAGGCGCGAGTGCAGTATTATAGAAAACACGTAACAGATCATATTTTCCCACTTTTCTCAAAAATACGAAAAAAGTACCTCTTTTTTATTTCTTAAAATCAAAGGTAATCCTAAAAGACACAAGAGAACAAATTTTGAGCCATTTAAAAGTTATGGAACATTTCGAAGCAGGACCGGGAAGGCGCCAATGCAATATTATAGAAAACACGTAACATATCATATTTTCCCACTTTTCTCAAAAATACGAAAAAAGTACCTCTTTTTTATTACTTAAAATCAAAGGTAATCCTAAAAGACACAAGAGAAAAAATTTTGAGCCATTTAAAAGTTATGGAACACTTCGAAGCAGGACCGGGAAGGCGCGAGTGCAGTATTATAGAAAACACGTAACAGATCATATTTTCCCACTTTTCTCAAAAATACGAAAAAAGTACCTCTTTTTTATTTCTTAAAATCAAAGGTAATCCTAAAAGACACAAGGGAAAAAATTTTGAGCCATTTAAAAGTTATGGAACACTTCGAAGCAGGACCGGGAAGGCGCCAATGCAATATTATAGAAAACACGTAACATATCATATTTTCCCACTTTTCTCAAAAATACGAAAAAAGTACCTCTTTTTTATTACTTAAAATCAAAGGTAATCCTAAAAGACACAAGAGAAAAAATTTTGAGCCATTTAAAAGTTATGGAACACTTCGAAGCAGGACCGGGAAGGCGCCAATGCAATATTATAGAAAACACGTAACATATCATATTTTCCCACTTTTCTCAAAAATACGAAAAAAGTACCTCTTTTTTATTTCTTAAAATCAAAGGTAATCCTAAAAGACACAAGAGAAAAAATTTTGATCCATTTAAAAGTTATGGAACACTTCGAAGCAGGGCCGGGAAGGCGCCAATGCAATATTATAGAAAACACGTAACATATCATATTTTCCCACTTTTCTCAAAAATACGAAAAAAGTACCTCTTTTTTATTTCTTAAAATCAAAGGTAATCCTAAAAGGCACAAGAGAAAAAATTTTGAGCCATTTAAAAGTTATGGAACACTTCGAAGCAGGACCGGGAAGGCGCCAATGCAATATTATAGAAAACACGTAACATATCATATTTTCCCACTTTTCTCAAAAATACGAAAAAAGTACCTCTTTTTTATTACTTAAAATCAAAGGTAATCCTAAAAGACACAAGAGAAAAAATTTTGAGCCATTTAAAAGTTATGGAACACTTCGAAGCAGGACCGGGAAGACGCGAGTGCAGTATTATAGAAAACACGTAACAGATCATATTTTCCCACTTTTCTCAAAAATACGAAAAAAGTACCTCTTTTTTATTTCTTAAAATCAAAGGTAATCCTAAAAGACACAAGAGAAAAAATTTTGAGCCATTTAAAAGTTATGGAACACTTCGAAGCAGGACCGGGAAGGCGCGAGTGCAGTATTATAGAAAACACGTAACAGATCATATTTTCCCACTTTTCTCAAAAATACGAAAAAAGTACCTCTTTTCAATTTTTCATAATCAAATGTAATACTCAAGGGTACAAGAGAACAAAATTTTAAGCTATTTTAATGCTAAGGAACCTCCCATTCTGTACCGGAAATAAGTGCGTGCAGTAATATAGGCAAAGAGCCAGTTTGGTATACATTATTATTTTTCGCGACAATACTTAAAGAGTACCTGTATTTTATTTCGAAAAGAGTTAAACAATTTCAAGACCAATTTACCCAACTTAGCTGATGATCAAGGGAAAATCGTTATCGATAGGTAATAAACCGTAAGCAATTAGGACGTTACCCGTCTACTCCCACTTAGTATTCACAGCCCTGTTAGGTACCGCCTAATTCTTACCTGGTTATTAAAAGGGTATTGAAAAAGTTGTCATTTTCGGGAAATTGTTGTGGATGGATATTTTTCTCTGTGTTGTTGTTGAGAGCGGAACTTGTATATTGCCGTTTACGGTGCTGTTTTTTATTTTTATCTGTGTATAGTAGTGAAGTGCAAGCTTGTTGGAAAGTTACCGGTGAACATTACTTTTTTAAGCTAGTTTCCCATTTTGTGGATTGTTAAAATATTTCATCTATAGGTAAGGGCTTTTATTTTTAACATATTTGTCTGTCAGTAAAACCCACACATGAATAAGGGATGGGTGTTCTTAAGAAATAAAAAAGCGGTACTTTTTCCTTATTTTTGAGGAAAGTGGGAAAATGTGATCTCTTACGTGTCTTCTATAATATTGCATTCACGCCTTCGCGGTCCTGCTTCGAAGTGTTCCATAACTTTTAAATGGCTCAAAATTTTTTTCTTGTGTCTTTTAGGATTACCTTTGATTTTAAGAAATAAAAAAGAGGTACTTTTTTCGAATTTTTGAGAAAAGTGGGAAAATATGATATGTTACGTGTTTTCTATAATATTGCATTGGCGCCTTCCCGGTCCTGCTTCGAAATGTTCCATAACTTTTAAATGGCTCAAAATTTTTTCTCTTGTGTCTTTTAGGATTACCTTTGATTTTAAGAAATAAAAAAGAGGTACTTTTTTCGTATTTTTGAGAAAAGTGGGAAAATATGATCTGTTACGTGTTTTCTATAATACCGCACTCGCGCCTTCCCGGTCCTGCTTCGAAGTGTTCCATAACTTTTAAATGGCTCAAAATTTTTTCTCTTGTGTCTTTTAGGATTACCTTTGATTTTAAGAAATAAAAAAGAGGTACTTTTTTCGTATTTTTGAGAAAAGTGGGAAAATATGATCTGTTACGTGTTTTCTATAATACTGCACTCGCGCCTTCCCGGTCCTGCTTCGAAGTGTTCCATAACTTTTAAATGGCTCAAAATTTTTTCTCTTGTGTCTTTTAGGATTACCTTTGATTTTAAGTAATAAAAAAGAGGTACTTTTTTCGTATTTTTGAGAAAAGTGGGAAAATATGATATGTTACGTGTTTTCTATAATATTGCATTGGCGCCTTCCCGGTCCTGCTTCGAAGTGTTCCATAACTTTTAAATGGCTCAAAATTTTTTCTCTTGTGTCTTTTAGGATTACCTTTGATTTTAAGAAATAAAAAAGAGGTACTTTTTTCGTATTTTTGAGAAAAGTGGGAAAATATGATATGTTACGTGTTTTCTATAATATTGCATTGGCGCCTTCCCGGTCCTGCTTCGAAGTGTTCCATAACTTTTAAATGGCTCAAAATTTTTTCTCTTGTGTCTTTTAGGATTACCTTTGATTTTAAGAAATAAAAAAGAGGTACTTTTTTCGTATTTTTGAGAAAAGTGGGAAAATATGATCTGTTACGTGTTTTCTATAATACTGCACTCGCGCCTTCCCGGTCCTGCTTCGAAGTGTTCCATAACTTTTAAATGGCTCAAAATTTTTTCTCCTGTGTCTTTTAGGATTACCTTTGATTTTAAGAAATAAAAAAGAGGCACTTTTTTCGTATTTTGGAGAAAAGTGGGAAAATATGATATGTTACGTGTTTTCTATAATATTGCATTGGCGCCTTCCCGGTCCTGCTTCGAAGTGTTCCCTAACTTTTAAATGGCTCAAAATTTTTTCTCCTGTGTCTTTTAGGATTACCTTTGATTTTAAGAAATAAAAAAGAGGCACTTTTTTCGTATTTTGGAGAAAAGTGGGAAAATATGATATGTTACGTGTTTTCTATAATACTGCACTCGCGCCTTCCCGGACCTGCTTGGAAACGTTATAACATATTTAAGGTTTAGGAAATATTGTTTACAGTTTGTTTTATAACTTCTTAATACATTAAAGGCCTTAACGTTAAGTCATAATACATAAATTAAAGTATACAAATATAATTCATTATTGTCGTTATCTAGAAGTTAGTACGTCGACGGCTCCCGCTCCGTTCGTTGCTGCTTCGACGCAAACTTCAGTAACATGGTGCCATCGGGATACAAATGATCACGGTAACGGAGACTTCTGCCTGATTTGGCGTAGACTCTATTATGTTATTTCTAAAACGGGTTGTACTTTATAGATACACAACTATTTATGACCATAATAAGATAAAATATATGTTGTTTTAATGTTCAAGAAATTTTACCTTTTGTCAAGCTAGATTTTTAATACGAACGTCTGTGCGGCGGACGCTACAAGATGGCAGATTACCTTTTCTTCACAATCACCTTGATATGGGCAACAAATGAAAGGGTTTGACGAGCAAAATACGATAATCTATCTGACGTCATTCTAAACCCAATATGGCAGACGCCACAAGATGGCGGATTACGTTTTTCTTCACAACCCCCTTGACATTTGTATCAAATGAAGGGGTTTGACGAGTAGAATACAATAAGCTGTGTGACGTCATTCTAAACCCGATATGGCGATAGTGATGCCACCAATAGTGATGCATTATCAGAAATGCATAGGTTAAGACTTAACTAAAAATTTTAAAATACAATCTTATAAAAAATACTTTGCAAAAACGAGCTTTTATTATTTAGACGTACTAAAACAAAAAAAATAAGTATAGTTTTTTCATTGTGACAATGCTAAATGCTATTTATAAGTGGATGTAGTTCGCGTGGGTGGATCCTAATAAAAGTAGTATCAAAGTTATCACTGAAACATATACTATATTATGTCAAATTAATTGTCTTAAAAGCTTGTTGCGTGAATAGAAAAGAAAAAAATACTTACTTAGGTATCTACTTACAATTTCTGACAAACAAAATTAATGCCTGTATGAACTTTCCGCTCGTCACAAGCTTTTAAGATAATAAATATAACATAATATATTATATCTGTTTCAGTGATAACTTTGATACTACTTTTATTAGGATCCACCCACGCGAACTACGTCCACTTATAAATAGCATTTAGCATTGCCACAATGAAAAAACTATACTTATTTTTTTCGTTTTAATACGCCTAAATAATAAAAGCTTATTTTTAAAAAGTATTATTTACAAGATTTTGTAATACAGTTTCTTATGAGATGTGACCATAAGGTTTGTACTTATTAGTTTCTTCGGAATTCCTTTAGCATTATTGCCGATTGGCGATCGGTTCCGGCTGAATAAGTGATACAAGCTTAGGCTTTAAAATAAGGGGCGTCTCCTCAGGATTTATAAAATGACACAAGAAATATGGCCCCAGTCTCAGGGCTCTTACTTGTCCTCCCCCTCTGCAATGTGGGGATTGCGAAGTGTTAGATTTGCTCAGGTTTGGTTCCGACGCTGATAATTACGTTACAGGTATACCTGGTATACCCAACCTGAACAAATCAGCTAGGTCTTGCTCCATATATGTATGATCAGGACAAATCAAGTCTCAACCGAAGCGCAGGATTCTTTTTTGAACCTTAAAATTTGATGTATCTAGCTTTAGTAATAGCAAATATATTTGCCCATCATACTAAGACTTTACGGACACCCTGTATAGATTATCAAAGAAATAAAAATATAATTTAGTACTTCCCTTTTAAAGACGCAGGAAAATGTTTTTTAGAGTAAACAACTGAGCTACAAAAGGTAAAAAAATTAGGATGAGAACTGATTAGTCCTGTTAAGCGAGTTGAATTTTAAAATAAATACGTTCCTTTCGAAAAACATAATAAAACCGAGGAAAGTCGTTAATGTCAGTAGATACTAGTAGTTAATAGAGTTGATGATTTTTATCATTTTCTTGACATGTTAACCGCTGTTATGTAGTTGCCAAATAATTGGATATAATTTATAACAAGTATATAATTCTATCATTTGACGAATAACTGAAAACAGATTACAAGGTTACACTCTGCCTAATATCTGCGTAGGAACTCCTCATAATTTGTTCCTTCCTATACTAAATCTTATAATATAATATACCAGATAAATCTTGTTTAATAAAGCACGTTGGACATTCAACGTTTAACATTTCTTACTTGTATAAATGTATGTAAATACATACATATACATAGGCGTAGTTAAGGGGGGGCTTGGGGTGCCTAGCACCCCAATACTCTAATTAGCACCCCCAAAATTTACAACCCTCTACCCTATTAGGCGTAATTAAGTAGCACTATTATTTCTCGCTTTCTCTTTCTATTACATAAGATTTTCCTTCAGCTTTCCTTTTTTCGCCACTTTTCATTTCCATGACCATTCATCTCGTTTTTGCTAACTGTTTTACTTTTATTCTTTTGCGGACTGTCACCACTTTAAGTCACTCTCGATTAGGGTAGAAACCTCAGCACTTGAATTAAACAGAGAAAATCGCCCACCACTAGGTCCAGGAACATCGGGACAAAAATCAGTATCGTTGTCCAAATTATCAAACTGTTCACTTGAACTTCTGCTAGCCATATTACTAATTTATAACAAAAAAGAGGAAAATTATTGGAATTTACATTTGCTCAACTGATAGTAAAGAACGGTCCACAACTGATAGTAAAGAATGCTCCAAATATACCAACAGCCCAATACAATATTGTTTGTAAATCAAACATGTGGAAATATTACAGGTGCTGATATGAACTAACCCGGTGCAAAAAAGAGGTAGCTCCGGAACTGCCTCCTTTTTGCACCGAATTAAAGCAGGAGGTATATGCATTAGGGTGGAGTGAAAAATACAACTCTGGAAAACCGTGATGGAATACCTGGGAAAAGTTGTGAGTAAACTCTATAAGTAACATTGCAAAAGCACGTCTTTCTAGTAATTGATTTAGAGAAACTCCATAAGATTTCAAAAATCGCATTTGGGTAAAAAGAATGGTTTATATCCTAACACTTCAAATCAAAATTTCGCCCAATAACAGTAAACTGCTAGAAAAAATACTTGTAAAGTTCAGTTTATATTTTAGTTGGCCTATAATGGCCTATGATGTTCCAAAATTACAGAAATATGTGAGAAAACTATAAAGGTGGATCCAAACCAAATGCGGCGCGGAGCAGCGCGTTTGGTCTGGATCCACCTTTAAATAGCACCGAATTTTTTTTGTCGTTTAGTCTGTTAATATAAGGGCACTATGTGGTCACTATTGTTAACAGTGACAAAGAATAAGTGGCTAGTAATGGTGTTGTAATATATTGATTGTAAAACAAAACAAAGATTATTGTCAATGATTATAAGCAGGACGGAACAACGTACACATGTAAAACAACTTTGAGCTCATATAAATAACATATGATTATAATGCATTCTTTGACAAAGGTCGTATCGATATTATAAAAGTACTTGCGCGTCCTTGAGGCCTTGTACTGTCTTGCAGTGGTAAATGGCCCATTGTTTCTGAGAAGAATAAAATAATTATTGATATTATACGTTTTGTAATTATGCTTGGTATGTTCTGTGGGGATGTTGTTTTTATTTATTTATGTCTTTCAAAGAAGTAGATTAAGATAATCTTCGGTAATAATTTCCTTGAACAACTTCCCATCAAAATTCAGTGGCGTCTCTACTGCAACTCTATTAAACAACTCCTGATACAGAACTATGATCTGTACTTAAATCTGCACGGCAGCACTTTCTAAAGTCCAAGCTTAAGCTTCAAAGAGCCAAGCAAGTGGCATTTTCTTTTTGAAAATTCGACTTCGGGTACCCCAACATGAATTGAATGAAAGTAAGATGAATGACCATAATTACCCTACCTCGCAAAGGTCGTAAGTCCTTTCGCGTTAATTTTGCAGGAGACGGAAAAATCTGCTTTTTTTTATTAATATCGCTTTCCAAAATATTTTTCTTTGGCACAATTATTTATTTGCAAACTAAAATATAAGGTTTTTAATGAAATTTATTATTTTATCACATTTAGTGGACTTACGAGAAATTCCATTTTATATTTAGGGACTTACGACGTACCTATTCCATCAAAGATAATTTAATGGAATAAGACAAACATTATAATTAAACATTTTATTTTGTTAGAAAATAGAGTAAACAAGAGGAACTAAATAATATCTATTTATAAAAAAATAACAAACAATTTATTTCAGTAAACACAAAACCTACTTATTGCTGATCAGGATAGCAATAACCTACCTAAATCTCAGAAATTATAAGTTTCAACAGAAAAACTAGTTAGCTTATAAAGCAACGAAAATAGTAATTGCACTAGTTAAAAAGTAGTTTAGTTTTAGTAGTATGATAAATTATCGAATGTAATAAGATGTTTCGGGATTACCGAATAATACTTTTACCTGACACGACACGCGTTACCCGGCAACACTACGACACCGAAGGAGAAGTAGTGTTGCCGGTATCGCGTTGTGTGTCAGTAATCCCGAAACATCGAGTTGTATTCAAAAGATTATACAACGAAATAAAGTACATAATATCCTTCTTATCTTAAACAGTTTTATCTTTCTTTTGCCATTTTGTAACAAGAACTGACAGAAATGACTTCTGAAATAATTTGTCAAAAAATGACAATTACAATGTGGCCACCAAGCGATAATCACTTAATGATTATCACTTATTAATCACATCCTTCTATATAGGAATAATATTCATGGAGTTGTATGATCATAGAAACCATAAAAATCCTTTGGAATGCTTTGCTTTAAAGCTTGCAAATGGTCCCACTTTTCTTTTTTAATTGGAATAGACTTTTTATTTAACTGTGGTACAGAATGAAAATCACAATGGCGTACAACTGCAGACGTTCTTCCTTGTAATAAGATAAGTCACTGTATCCATTTTAATTGTATTTCAGACATCATAGATCGGTGGATCTCCCACTTTATAACCAGGTCTTATAGAGTTAAGCATTTTTTTGCGAAATCTTTAAAAAAAATCATAATTTAAATATTGAATTTTGTATGGTTTCGGGTTTAGTCTTGCAGTGAAACAGATGTTTACGTATTCTGCTGGTACATTAATAATGGATTTTTAAGTTTCCGCTCTATCGCTGAGTGAATAGAATCCGCTGGCATTTGGGTATGACCCTTTTCTAAATATGTTTGCTCAGTTGTTATGTTATTTTCCATTGCCATGCTTAAAAGTGAATTAGAGAGTGTAGAATTTCTGTTTTGGGACGTACATCCGTCGCTGTATAAAATTATCTTTTGACCTTCATTTATATTTTCCAATACAGGTTTCCTAAGAAAATATGTGATTATAGATGAAAACTCATTTGATGCGACTCCCCCTGATCCTTCTTGTCACACAAAACTATCCATTATGTGTCTATATATCATATATTGTGAAATTGTGAACCATTAGTTTCATTTCAAAATACAAAGATGACACATTAGATTTGAGAGACAATAATACAGCTTGCGTATCCATATAATACCCTTTATTGTCAGATTGTGTATCTTGCCTTCTTTTGTATTTCATGCAGCGCATATTCTTCCGTGGACAAGTTGTATGTTCCGAAAGCAACACATTTGTCGCATTCGTCTTTTTTAGGTTTAAAAATACTAAGATTCATATCGGCAAAAACCAAATTAAAAACTTTTTGTGACAACGGTTTTAGTTACGGGCAGTAGACCAAAGCTTATAAAATCTATACAAAGATACCTTTGAGTCCCAGTTGGGCTCTAAGTACAGTTTGGAAGTTTGCACTCTACAATAATGGGATTCAAGTTTAGGCAAATCCCTAAAAAACTCCATTAAAAGGTTCTTCATTTTGGGGACATTCATCTAAATCGGTCGGAATTTGAACTTCCACACTTGTAGATTGAGCGTTGTCCCCTTCTATTATGGATCTTACTTTTATTCCAAGTGTGTTTAGAAACATGTTCTTGCGCACTCGAAATTTATTTTCATTTTGTACTTTTAAGTAATAAATCCAGCTAAACTGCCTCCTTGATTTAGTTTCATCTTTTCTGTTTCTAATTCTGTTTGTATCTGTTTGCTGAATTCGAAGATCCACATAAACTTTCCTTTGGTTCCAGTTTAATATAGTCCAAACATACTTGAATATCTGTGCCCGCTCTTCCTCACATAATTTGTTACATTGAAGGGAATTTCCCCTTGCGACTTTTTACAATTGCAAGATTCCTTTATTATCATTTTCTCTTTTTCTATTTCGTAATTCCACACCCCGTTAATTTTTTTTCTGCCAAAGTAAACCTCACCGCCTTCCCTCTTTCTTTTCCTTACATTAACAGTCCTTTTTTTTATTTACATTATGTCTCTTATTTCTTTTATCTTATATTTTTTCTTTAACATTAATTTCTTCATCTATGTCGCTACTTGATCTGGAAGAAGATTCTAGTTCTTTGGCATAGTCTGGATCTGTGGCACTGTCATGATTGTCTATACACGGTGTCCCATATAAGAATGCACACTACAGGGATCTCGTAAACCAGAGGAGATACAAAGATGATTAAATTAGAGAAAAGTTGCGCTTTGTTGAACCCTTCAAAGTCACGATTCGAAATCTAAAAAAATCCGATTACTTCCGAAGATATTTGGGAAAAACCGAATTTTCCCGATTTCGTTTTTATTTTCTTCTGGCTCTATTTAAAAAGATATGGCCAAATAAATTTCACATTCTCATTGCCACTTTTTCTGCTCTACAAGCCGGCGTTCTTAGATTTTCAATACGACGTTTCGTTTCTTCGCAACCATCATCAACTTCATTTTTTTAAATAGTCGAAAATTTTTGTTTTATTCCTAAAAAATTCTAATTTTATTTCTAAATCCCACGACATATCGCTTCTTACATTTATCCGACGTTTCGGCCGAAAAAATCATCATCAATATTATTTGATGATTATTACGAAGGAACGAAACGTCGGGTCAAGAATCTAATAACTTTATCATGTAGAGGAGAAAAAATTACATGGGAATGTGAATTTTATTTTGACCTGTCTTCTTTTGTGAAATCAGAAAAAAATTAATTGCCAAAATTTATGTTTAAAATTTCCGTAGATTTTTTCTGATTCTACTGTAAGAGATAGATTAAAATAAATGTTACATTTTTATTGTCATTTTTTTCCTCTACAACATGACGTCATTCAATTTTTGATTCTACGTTTTGGCTTTTCTCGACCATTATCAACTTTTTTTTTACATAAAATAATCCGAAAATTTTATTTTAGCACAGTTAAATTGCCCTTGTTATTCTGAATTCAACGACGTATCACATTAAGACTATGTGCGTATTTTTAAGCTTTAACTATTATTAGTGCAAGTAAGCAAAATGTTATCATCAAATAATTAATTGCGAGTTATTCCAGTTACAGCGTGTATGTAGAACAACTTGTAGCCGAGGTTCAAGCCGCTATTGCAAGGATAACTCCAATGATGCTATAGAAAATGTAATGAATGAAATTGTTTACCGTTGCTACGTTTGTTGAATGAGGGAGGACTTTTTGAACATATGATTAAAGAAAATTGTTTCAATGAACTTTTTGTAGCGTAAAAATAAAATATTTTGTTTTTCGATAATAACATTTTGCTTACTTGCACGTATGTGATACGTCTTTTAATTCAGAATAACAAGGGCAATTTAACTGTGCTAAAATAAAATTTTCGGATTATTTAAAAAAAAGTTGATAATGGTCGAGAAAAGCCAAAACGTAGAATCAACAATTGAATGACGTCATGTTGTAGAGGAGAAAAACGACAATGAAAATGTAAAATTTGTTTTAATCTATCTCTTACAGTAGAATCAGAAAAAATCTACGAATTCTTGAAATTTTAAACATAAATTTTGGCAATTAATTTTTTTCTGATTTCACAAAAGAAGACAGGTCAAAATAAAATACACATTCCCATGTATTTTTTTCCTCTCTACATGATAACGCAATTAGATTTTTGATCCGACGTTTCGTTCCTTCGTAATAATCATCAAATAATATTGATGATGATTTTTTCGTCCGAAACGTCGGATAAATGTAAGAAGCGATATTATGTCGTGGGATTTAGAATTAAAATTAGAATTTTTTACTAATAAAACAAAATTTTTCGACTATTTAAAAAAATGATGTTGATGATGGTTGCGAAGAAACGAAACGTCGTATTGAAAATCTAAGAGCGCCGGCTTGTAGAGCAGAGAAAGTGGCAATGAGAATGTGAAATTTATTTTGTCATATCTTTTTAAATAGAGCCAGAAAAAATTAAAAACGAAATCGTGAAAATTCGGTTTTTCCCAAATATCTTCGGAAGTAATCGGATTTTTTTAGATTTCGAATCGTGACTTTGAAGGGTTCAGCAAAGCGCAACTTTTCTCTAATTTAATCATCTTTGTATCTCTTCTGGTTTACGAGATCCCTGTAGTGTGCATTCTTATATGGGACACCGTGTATATAGTAATATCTTCATCGCTAATTATGGAAAGAGCTTGTTCTTGTACGTGCTCATCGTTTGTTAACACAACAGTGGTATTGTTGGTTTCAGTGGTGATTAAAGGATGATAATATTGTTCTTGTAGCTCTTTTTCAGTAGTGTCTACGTCCAAAGCATTACTATTAATTTCTGTACAGGTGGTATCTTGTTTCGTAATATTACCCTGATTTTCTATCCCAATAATTGCATCTATATCATCTGTACCCAAATCTATATTGAAATTAAAATTAGTAGGTTCCACGATGGGGTTTAATGTTTCGCAAAAGTTTAAATCGTTTGTTACTTCAGGAATGTCAAAAATCAAAACATTTGCTGGAATATTTGGATTTGGATTTT
This sequence comes from Philopedon plagiatum, assembly GCA_963971165.1. Classification (NCBI taxonomy): domain Eukaryota; kingdom Metazoa; phylum Arthropoda; class Insecta; order Coleoptera; family Curculionidae; genus Philopedon; species Philopedon plagiatum. The sequence continues at coordinate 119,063,744 of OZ020190.1, forward strand.
CTTTTTCTTGCACCTCAGGTTGTCGGGTGGCAGCATTTGACGACGATTGTAAAATCCCAAACATTTTTCTAGTTTTACTGCGACACTTTTCCATTTTCAGTAAAAATTGATCTGAAAAAATATTGTAAACTTTAAAATAGGTATTTAATAGTTATGTTTTGAGTACCAGAGCAACATGTATAAAAATTAACGTCCAGATTCACTAAGAACGTTTAAGATTTAGTACTGGTTTAAATTAAGATCTTCTAGTTGATCAGTTATATTTTGACAAGTAGTTTTTGTCCTGTCGTTGTTAATCAGATGTCATTAGAAACTTATGAATTATTCGAATATTTCAGCGATTTGCTTGGTTTCTATATGATTTTCATCTTGGAACGGGTTGCTAGAGTGAATTTAGTTCTATTTTCGAAAGTGCGTACTAAAATTGCCCTTTTCTTTTTTATAAATTTGCGAAAGAGCTCCGAAATAAATTCGTAGTAAAAAATTTAGTTGTCATTCTTACACTTGTCAGTTTAAAACTTTTGGTTGTCAAATTAGACCGGACTAGCGTTGGAGAATGTGGCTGTAAAACTTTTGCCAAAAATACTTAAATATTATATAAAATAATTTTCTCAGGTGACAGTCAGCAAACATCGTAACTCCAGTAAAACAAGAAAATATGTCAATCAGAAAATGTCCTATGTCCCAAAAAAAGTTTTAATGTGCCCTGTCTCAATTTATTAATACGATTTATATAAATTTTTATTATATATCAATTAGCCGTACTTACCAAAAACGTTTAAACATAAAACCAGCAAAAAACACTTAAATTATTAACAGTAAAACGCAATTTTTATGGAGCAACTAGCAACCATGTGCAAGTTTTAATGGAGCTGATAGACTTACGACTATTTCATTCCATGTTTTTGAAGCATAGGACTTGTGGCATTTGCATTTTGGCGATAAACGGAAGTAATATCAGATAAAACAGAAATCTTTATTTCTAAATTGGTAGGATTTCAAATCTTGCGCTAGATGTCACCAAAACCTCAGTTTTGATAAAAATGGACTTACGACATTTGCGAAGTAGGGTAACCCATGACGGATATCCATTGACTGGAAAGAAAGCTAGTGATCCAGATACAGAGTTTCAAAGTCGGATGGTATGCGGGAAAGAGTGGTGTACCCAGAAAATGAAGTGTTGATGTTTGTCCTTTGCGCGACATTGAATTTTCTTGGTTCTGAGCTGGTTTGGCCACTTGTGCCATTCTGTCTTGTTCTTTCGCACGAGAGACAATGATGGTAAAGTACCGTTTTATTATGATGTTTTTAAACATAAATATATTTATTTAGCAGTTTTAGGGATATATTTAAAAAGCATAACTAGTATTTTTCACCTGTACTGCTCTTAAATTCTGTCATCATTCTGATTCAATATACTCTTCAATAATACCTGTAATTGATGTAGCCATTATTTGTATTCTTTTAAGATTTTTATAGGGAAATTCTAAGAATGTCAAGATATATTCTTTTTATTTTGTATTACATTTATATTCAATTAATAATTCCATAAACGTCTTGATATTTCTCGCTGTACCGTTTGTTAGATACATAACCAGTTACGGATCTCTCATGTGTGTTCACTGCTACTGACCACATATAATTTATGTATTATAAGGAAAACATGTACGTTATAAGCCATAATATAACATTTTCCAAATAAGATGTTTGTGCAGTGGTAAATAGTTTGATCGTTTGATCAATGTTGGACATAGATAACGGAAAAATAATAGCATTAAAAGTGTTTTTTAATTGTTTTTTTTTCTAGTTGCAGCTAAACTAAATAATATATTCTATTTTACTGTTGCTAGATCTACTTTGGTCAAAAACGCGGAAATGAGCAATAAAATGGTAAATATGACACGATGAACGCCTGCCCTGCCCAGAACTAACGGATCAAATATTAAAATAAATTACTAAACTCCTTTTTTAAAGAGAACGTGACGTTATTATTTCAACTTGTGACTGCGGTAGAGGGGCCATTTCAGAATTACGCCAGTCTTCTTAAATTCATTGATTTTGGTCCCCCTGAAGGTCGCAGACCTCCCTGCTCCCCAAAGGATAAGATGTCATGTCATGTCTTCATATTTTTTATTAGATTCATGTCTCAGTCAAAATAGCAAATTAAACAAGGATATAATGAAACATTTATTCAATGGATTGTCTATTACATGTAAATAAAAAAAAAGAAAAATCCGAACCCTCTCACCCACAAAACTAAGTGCCAGATTCTCCAACGCCAGACCGGTCCATGTTCCACAATAATAGAACTAATTTCATTTTAGCAACATGTTCCAAGATGAAAATTAGTTGGAAACCAGCAAATCGAAATAATATAAGTTTTGAATGACGACTTATTGACAATGACAGGACAAAAAACTGTCAAAACTTAGCCGATCAACTAGAAGATCTTAATTTAAACGGGTAGTAAATCTTAAAGCTTTGTAGTGAACCTGAACGTAAAAGCAGAGAAAAACCAAGACAGAGAGAAGAATATCTCTTCTTCCCGCCTGCTCGACAACGCCATGGCCTTCAAACGGCAACACCCCGAGATTGGCGCGTGGGATTCTCACAATACACCCCGACATAGCCAGTGCGTAGCAACACGGCAAGCAGAGAGAGTTTTCTGCGGCGCGGCGCGTCTCAATACTCACTCTCACTGCTTTATACCGTTTATACGGACTGGCTATTCTGTTTTTAACGCGAGGCTACATTTTTGGAGAATCTTGTAAACTTTTGATTGTTGTTTTTCATATGTGTTTTTTATTTTGCAGCGTTTTTTATAATAACCCAAAATCAGCAACGCACGCCCATGGCAGCTTTACTTAAACGTCGATAGTCGAGTGCGTCAGGCCGCTTTGGAGGTCATAGAAAGCAAATCGTATTTATGAATGAAATCAGTACGAGATATTCTTCTCTCTGTCTTGATTTGTCTGGTAAAAGCTTAACTAATAAATTGCCCTTGACCATAGACTAAAGAATAATAAGACGGATCACTTACGGCGGCTCCTTTTATCTGCGTGGATCGCCTATCGCTTTTTGCATTCCCAGAAATATCGGGTACAGGTGGCCGACTCCGTTAAATACGAGGGAGTTTATACTAGCATTTCTCTTAAAACAGTTTAGCAAAATTTACCGGGGTTGTAACGTAAATAGCATTAAAATATTATAATGATTTTGAAATTTGTGTAGGCAATTTACTTTTCGTACATTTTATAATTTAGTGATTTTTTGTATTTGAAATTATATTATTTCGCATCAAATTTATTGCGTTTTGGTATAAAAGTTTTTCGACAATCCAATTAAGTATATGGTATTAAATTAAACTAGGTGGTAGGGAAGTAAATGAAATACAGGTATGGATTAAATAAAGATCTATCTATTACTAAATAGTACATACTCTATGACTGGATACAATACTCTTCACTAATAATAATTATCGTAATTTATAAATTTTTTAAAATTATTAGATTAGGATGTTGTTTTTGTTTGTGGTTTGTTTGCGCTTTATTACTTTTAATCTGCTGATTTGCAAATTTTATAGTAAAATAAATGCGCAATCTTGTATACAACGAAAGAAAATAATTCAAAGGAAAATCTTTACAGGGATGATTGACAACTATTTTTTCAAATTTATTTTTCAAATACGCACCAACGCCAATTTGGCAAGCTATGTTGTTGAAATTTTCAATAAATATATTTTCTAATTGTATTATGTGCTCTACATGATTTTTCGGGGGAACTATTAAACCTCCAAATGGTAAGTTTTCGGAAGGATTATATGCTTTTAGAAGTGGTTGCCTATTCTTCAATTGGACTTGAGGTATTAAAATTTGTGCATGTGCTACATGTATGTTGTGATAAGCACTTTTTCAAAAGATATCCGCTAACATAAACTAACGCGTTTCCTTCAGGAGTTTTTATATCTCTGTAGTCACTTGTAAATACTTTAAGTGGAGTTTGAGCTAAGTTTTGCAGGCAAAAGTTATTCACAGTTTTTCAGTAAATCTTATGTAAGATTTAACAAAATTTCATTTATAGCCCCCATACAATTGGCTCCATCTGCCTGATCAAAATACCTTAAAGTAAATAATTTTTTGAAAGACCTGCAAAACTGAATTGGCGTAGGATTTCTTGCGTTGCCACAACAGTTACGTATTGGGGCCAAAAAAGTTTTCCAGGCAGTCTTGATTTAAATTTCTGGTCGGAAGAAAATAATAACCGTTGGCGCGTAACAACTGCCACAACTCAAAAATGGCATTGATGGTGATTCGCCATCCATTTAAAAATTTCATTTGATTAGATATATTTTTTCCCTCATAAGTAGTGACCTTCATATTTTTGAATAAATCATCCATTTCCTTTAAAAATAGGTTTTGTTTTTCTGTACCCATAAAAGCGTTAAAGTTATTAAGATGACATGAGTTTAATACATCAAAAAGGTCGTTCATTTTATTAATAAAACTGGCTGTTGTTTTGGCGTCAGAAGGAAGAACTTTTAAATCGAGGCAAGTATGGATAGCAACTGCTACAGAACGACTGAAAACCTGCGAAGCAAGTTTAACCTTCATTTTCTGAAAGTTATTCGGATAGATGTGTTCGTTTGTTAATTTATGTGCCATTCTAAATTCTTTCAATTTATCGTAGTGGTACATAGTTTCCAGGTACGCTTTATTTGTTTCTGCCTGTGAAAATGTGAATTTATAAGTAAAAAAATTGTTTCTAGTGGATTTTAGAAGGTGTGGAACATCGTAAAAATATACTATTTTATGGTTGTCAACAAAAAAGAAAGGATTGTCACATGTCATCCCTAAATCATGTTTAACTAATTTTTGGAAATTTGAGCCTTGATCAGACGTTACCCCGGGAACATTTAGACCAGCACTATTAAGTCTTTTAATGCTCTCAAACAATATTTCTTTTAGTTCACTGGAAGGTGCTGAGGTTTTGTAAAAGAAATATGCAATTGGCTGTTTCCAATTACTAGCCACGCCTCTGGCCATTACAACCAACGCACTCCTCGCTATATCCGTACTATTTGATGTGTATGTCTCTTGAAATCCTACAATTTTATCCCTGGATATTTCATAGAATAAATGTGACTTTACAGATATTTCATCCAAACATTAAATACAATCTCTTTCTTTATCTTTTAAAACTCGGGATCGCAATTCTGTCAGTCGAAAAATAAAATCGCTAAAACCGGCATTAACGACCCATCGCCGTGTGAAACGATTTAACGGTGCTTTCGATGGTAACCTATATACTGTGGATAATTTTTTGTAAGCTTTTGGCCCCAAAAAGTAAATGCTTAATGCGAATTGTTTAAACTCGTCGGAATATCGAGATCCTTTAGGAGCCTTGTTAAGCAAATTAAGTTGAGCTTTTAAAACCGTACAAGACTCTTTTGGATAATTTCTGTCTAAAAATGTTAAGACGTCTTCCAGATTTATCCCAGTTTCTAACGTCTTTTTGCATTTAGGAGTGCTTGAGGTTCTTTTTAACGCTTTAACCTCATTCCTTAATTTTCTTTTCCTTGGGGTGTCGGATGTCAGATTTATTGAAGTCTGAGTGGAGTGATCTGAAAAAGAAACCCTTTAAGTAGCAATATACACGTTATAATAATTAAAATCAACGTTAAAAGTTATCAGTTGTTTCGTAATATTACAAACCTTTTTGAATAACGATTTTTTCCTCCTTTAGTTCGCCTTCCGTTTGAACGGAAACATCTTTATTTAACAACTTGTTATGAGCTAAAGATGTGCTACTTTCATCATCTAAAAAATGAAACGGTATTATTATACATATTCTTTTTAATGTTGAAGTGAAGCCTTCTACATTGTGATTTTATTAATATAAATGTAAATCTATTTGTGTAAAATTTGTTCGACACTTCATCTAAATGCATCAAACTTACTCTATCAACTATTGACAATACTGAATTTTTCAAGATCAAACACTTTTTATACAAATTGAAGCAAGCTATTAGCACATTTTGTTTACTTTAGTTAATAAATAAAAAAAAATTTAAAATAAAATGAAATAAAACTAAACTAAAAAAAATAAATAGATATAAAATTTCATAAAGCCTACCTCTTGCTGTGGGCAACATTAATGAGGGAACTGCAGACCGATGAACTCGACTTTTTTCATCGTTTGAGAAATTTTCCTCACTAAAATGCAAGTTGCAAACCCTTATTCGGGTATAACATTGATTTGGTGTAAGACTGGCATATCGGTGATCGTCAATAAATCCCAAGACTTTCTTCCAAAGTTTGCATCTACGGCAAATGGATAGTGCGTATAGTAACATAGAAAATTACAATTAATTATTATTAGTCATTGCAATTTTTAAGTAAATAAAAGTATTGTAATATATATTTTTACTTAAACAAAAAAATAAATTTTCCTAGTTTCATCTTTGGGACATCGAAAAGATGAAAATTCTCCTCCAGTTTTACTATAACAACCATCAACTGAACAATAATTCACAGACATTTTCACACAAAACTGAACAACTGCAAAAACTACAAAACAAGACAGCTGGAAACAGAAATAATAAATAATTCCAACCGGTACAACAGCCCGCTAATATAACTTCCCCAACACCGCGTGAGATGGAAAGACAGCCTATATTAACTCGCTAATATTCACCATACCGCCACATACCACCACTCAGGCGGGGAGAAGAGCGCGTCGTTTACCGTCTGCAGCGGCGAGTGAGCCTTCTTGTCTTTGTTGATGTTCGGTGCCTTGACATATTACGGTTAATTTGTTTAAACAAGAGGATTAAAGTAAAAAATAATTAATTTTCTTAGACATCACGTCTTACATTTTTTAGTATCCAAACAAACTTCCTGATATGTTTCTTTATATGGGTATTTGACTAGCTTTCGCCCGGGACTTTGTCCGCGGTATAATAGTTTTACTCCATTACACACTTTGAATCTTCATTTCACTCCTCTAGGGGTTGATTTATTAAAAACTAGAAAACAGGTGTTTAAACATTTATTTTTTAGGGTACTTCTGTGAAGTTTGGAGTTAATAGGACCATCTAATATTTTTCTCACAAATATTGAACCCATGTTTCACCTCCTTAGGGGTTAAATTTTGAAAATCCCTTTTTTTAATAGATGATTACGTTATGTAAGCAACCTCTGTGCAAAATTTCAAGTTTCTAGACCCAGCGGTATCGGCTGTGCGACGTGCGTTTATATGTCAGTCTGTCAGTTTCTTCTTTTACTTATTGTATAAAATTTTAATTCTTTCTAAGCAGGGAAACAGGATGTCTCACTTTTGGACAATCACCCATTTAGTCCCAATAAAACTTGACTCAAACCTGGTGATTGAAAAATGTCAATTTACAAATATGAATGAATCTTACAATTAGTATAATATACTTATGTCCCAGTTAAATGAAGAAGCCTCAAATATAAACAGAACTACCAAACGTTTTTCATATTTTCAACCTGTACCTTATTGTACGCTATGCAGGCTTAATTAATACCACACAAAATTGGTACGTCGCCCTCTACTTTGTCCCAACCTCCCCCTTCCATTAAAACATTTAAAAATTGTCATTTTATCGAGTACAAAGAAAAAAAAACAACAAAAGAAACTATAAGGATCAGATTACCTGGAAAAGGAATAAAGGGTGTAAGAGTTAAATACTTGTAGTCAGAAAGATAAATTTAATATAAATGAGAGATGAAACAAGCCATGTTGCCAGCTATCGTCTGTCTTCCTAATTTTAGTAATTATTGCAAAAATGATCATTTTTTGCAAAATTGGGCAATGAAGGATCCACCAATCCAACGATTTCTTAGTTACCTAACGTCTATTTTTCCTGAGTTTCTTTTATTGTATTCGATTACGTAGACTAACTTGCAGTCTGTTAGGAAGTTGATTGACTCGGTGACATATTTTAGCTCTAATTGGCATTGTCGGAAATAATACTAGAGATCTACGTTACGCTAGTCAAAGTGCAATATATATATATATATATATATATATATATATATATATATATATATATATATATATATATATATATATATATATATACACCGTAGAAACTAACCGGTCCTGTAACGACTCTATCAAATAAATCACTGCAGCTGTCTCTTTGTACCCGAGGCAAAGATACATGGCATGGGCCGGTGTAATAGGATAATTTGTGCTCTTTTTAAATGGTCGCACCGGCAATTATGTAATAATTCTTGGCGGAGGTGCAGTGGAACTTGCGTAAAAGTCAAGAAGCTGCTAATTTATGACTAGCAGCTATTTAAATATGCCTGTGTTCTTCCTGGTTTTTAGAAGATTCCGTAAAATGTTATTTCAGTTTGATATTCTATAATGTTACTAGTGGTTTGCTATTAAAAAGCTTTTACAGCGATGTAAAAAGCATTCTCTTTAATAACGGCTTAACATCAACCATGTTTTGCAAAATAAATGTTCTTACTTTTTTAACTTTTTTTTATCTGAGACAGCCCACGTAGACTTCAAGCCTAAGTACTAACGTACCGTGGGCGTCTGAAGAGAAGGGAAATGTAATTTATTGACACGGGATTTAAAGGATTGGAGGTTGGGAGGGGAAGGGAAAACATCTCCAGGCAATTTGTTCCATAATCTGGAGACCCTAGGTTTGAATGAGCGAGAGAAGTGGGGTGAAATTTAATCAAAAACGTTAACTAATGTGTCATTTTCGGTGTTATTGAGGTCAGAAAATTCAATTTTGTGTAACAGATGTTAAAAAAGTTATCGGGGAGGGGGGATAAAAGGGAACGGCTAAAAATTTCTCCAAAAATGATAACTAATATGTAGTGTCGGGGTAATTGAGGTCATAAAATGTAATTTTGCCTAATATATGTTTAAAAAAATTAATGAAGGGGGGAGGGAATAAAAAGGAGCGGCAGGAGACTTTTCCAAAAATGATATCGGTGCCATTTTCGGGGTTACTGAGGCCTAATCTAATTTTATCCAACAGGTTAATAGATGGTAAAAAAATAACGGGGTGGGGGGAGCGATTGGCAATTTGTCCAAAAATGTTAACTAATGTGACATTTTCGTGGTTATTGAGGTCAGAAAAGCTAATCTTGTGTAACGGCTGTTATAAAAATAACTAAGGGGGGTGGAATTTCTTCGAAAATGCCAACTAATGCCATTTTTGGGGTATTGAAGTCAGAAAATTTAATATAACATGGCTATTACAAATTTAAAGAGGGGGAGATAAGATGAAGGGAGAGGGGAAGAATAGGTGACCCAAAAAGAAAAAAAATGTTTTATAAAAATAAACAAAATTAAGTTTAGCATTAACCGCAATAATAAATACGTAACAATATTATTTCATATTTTTCCGTGATTTTTCTTTTGTGAAGTTGGTTCATAAGAATTACTTTTCAAGAGCAATAAGTACAACCTGATATCTAATCTAAACCCAATCTAATATTAATTTCATTTCATTTACGTACCCTTTTCTATCAGTTACCTGTGTCGGACATCGATTTTTGCGTCATGCGTTTGTCTCTAGATATAACTAACCTAACCTAACTCAGGTTTCATGTTTTCATAATCATGACATCAAAACTACATGATTATCACCTATACATACCTCGCGGCACGCGGACGAAGTCGCAGGGGAAAGCTAGTGTATAATACAATGATTTGTTACTTTATCAAGGCTGCTGTAGTAAATAATTAACATAAAAATTTTCAAAATTTGTATGCCATATTTTCTTTTTAAAAATGCGCTTTTTATTGAAAAAATGCAAAATAGAAAAAACAGTATAAAGTACATGTTTTTTAAAGCTCTAAAATGATGCTTTATTAAACTTGTACTTTAATATACTATTCTACTACGCAGTACCTTTATTAATTTTTATGCTCTAGGCCCTCATTTTGAAACGCTTAGCGCAAATAATGTAAATTTTCGATTAGCAAGTGCTTAACGTCAAGTTACGTGCACGTTTTGGACAATGTGCTCGGCATTTGGAAAGCGACTTAAATAAAGACATTGGCAGCTTACGTCTTATTGTCTAAATTTTCTTTATTGTTCGAGCAACTAAGTCGTTAAAATTGTTCATTTTTTACAAGCCAAATAAAAAGGTTAAAATTGCTTTACGCGCGTAGTCTTAAACAGAATGCCAAAGTGTTAAATCTATAAAATACAAGGCAGAACTGCCCCCACGTGGTCGTCAAAATTCAAAATGATAAACGTTTGTTCAAAAAAGTTATTATGGCTTATCGAAACTTACCATAAACTGCTAAGCACATGCTAACCGAAAATTTATGCCCTGTACTCTAGCGTCTCAAAGTGCCAAGCGTTTTGTTACAAAATACGGGTCCAAATTTTTTTTTCACTTTTGCTGGGTTTGTCTTTCATACCCGGAGTTGAAAATAAACCCGGACTCTTACCAAAGCTTCATAGTTTTTCTCGTCTTTGAGTTTTGTAAATTTTTTGTGAGATTCAGCTGATCATGATTTTTGTTATTTCTAAGAAAACAAATCAATAGTACTGAACGTTTTAAAGTATGTATGATTTATTTTCAACAAGAAAGTATAGTTCTACATAATTATAGCATTGGTAATTCCGCGCGGACGGAGATTCCACAGGCGCTGTTGATGCCTACATGATGGATGAGATTGAAACGCCTTATAAACATGTTTCTTTAAGGTTTGTTTTCTTTAGAGTTTTCTTTCTTGTTTTGTGTCTGTAATGCATGTAGGATGCCGTTCTTCGTGCTTCCGTGTTAGATTTATATTTAGTTTCCAGGAACCGACAAACTAACTGCAAATATACAATTTGTATAGAAGATTAACAGGATACGCGTTATTTATTTAAAAAATACACCAAATTAATGTCCTATATTAAGTGCACTGTACATTGTGTTTATAGATTAAGTTAGTAGGCACTCAAAGTGTATGGGCCACGACGTAATTGTGAAGTATCACGATTCATAATTTTTTTTCAAAAAAAATGGACCGGCTTCACAAAATGAACAGCACTGAAAGGTATGAAATAATATTTATTTGTACGAATTTATTATTGGGTTTAATGGTAAGCTTAGTTCTCTTCAAATTCAGGTAACTTGTACACCAAAGTTCTAAACTTTGAAATCGGGGCAATTTTAAAGCATAATAGGAATCCTTAACTATAATGTATTAATAAATTATGAATAGAGAGTAATTTTTTTAGTTATTTATGATTAAACTTAATGGTAAGACTAATACTTGTGTTCAGCTTTAAATAATTGGTAAGCGCAACTCCTTATTAACTGCTTATACATTATTAGGTACTGTGGAATTGGGCCAACTTCAAAGTTTAGAATTTTGGTATATACCTACAAGTTACAAAAATTTGAACAAAATGAAGCCGAGCATTAACCTCAGTAATAAATACTTAAAAATATTATTTCATACTTTTCAGTGCTTTTGTTTTTGTCTGTTAATTTTTTTGAAAAAAATAATATTTCTTTATTTTTAGTTCACTTATCCTTCCTCCACCTTCCTCTTATCTCCCCCTTTTTTTACTTGTATTGTGCACTAATTATTGTCATCTTTGACCCCAATATCACTAAAAATAATAAAATAATCAGAAAAAGAATCGTTTTTCGATACATCATCGCACTCATCTCACAGCTTTATCTTTTTCTCTATCCTTATCTCGCCCCACTCCTTTAACATTTTCAGATAAAATTACATTTTTTCACCTCAATAACTCTGAAAATGAAATGACCCATTAGTTAACATTTTTTGAGAAAGTTCCAGCCGCTCTATTTTATCTCCTCTATCCGATTTCTAATATCTCTCAGATAGATTTTATGACCTCAGTAACCCATTCGTTAAATTTTTGGACACAACAGCTCTTTTTATTCCCCGACCGTAAATTTTCTACTAACGTTTGTTGAAAAAAAATTTGATATTCTAACCTTAATAGCCCCGAAAATGAAATGTCAGTTAACATTTTTTGGTGAAATTTCTAGCTACCACACCCCCCCCTCCCCCCCGTTACTATTTTAAAACATCTGTTAGACAAAATTAGATTTTCTGACCTTAATAATCTCGAGAACGACACATTAGTTAACATTTTTCGGCAAATTTCCAGTAACTCCTAACCCCCCCCCCCCCCCCCCTTCCCCGGTAATTGTTCTAACATAATATTCAAAAGTGGATATTCTGACCTCAATATCCCCGAAAATAACATATTGGTCAACATTTTCGGAAAAATCTTCGCTCACCCCCTCCCCTTTATTATTTTTTAAAGTCAGATACCAACAGATCCATCGGGCCGTCATGCTAAACACAACCGAGAAAAAAATTACTGAAGTCGGTGCCGCCATTTCGAAATAAACACGCAAAAATTTTCGATCTTGAGGAGTTTTTTTAGTTTTTTATAATTTTTTTGTTTCAACTCGCTTTAACAAAAAACTTTTAAAATGCCTTTGGGAGAACTCATCTAGAAAACAAAATAAAGTCATCGAAACCGGTGAATCCGTTCAGGAATGCGCGATCATACTTCTGAAGCCTCCAAGTTCTGAAAGTTTTTTTTTAATTTTTTTTTTATTTTATTTTACGAATATTTATCTATTGTTGTATTTATTACAATACAATTTTCATGAATTATGCAAATTTAGTCCTTCTCTCTGCCATAATCAAGCGCACATCACTACATGAGGTTTAAAAAAGTAGTAACCTTAGGAACCAATAGTCGGATCTTGGTATTTTACTTTTTAATATAACGATTTTTTCCTAAAAATACCAAAAATTAGCTCCAGATTTACTATTGCCAAAACTGGACTAATTTGGCAATCAAATGTTTAAATTTGCAAGTGTAAGAATTATATTTTTTTATAAACTGTAAAATTTATAATAGTGTCAAATTAAAACATAACTCTGAGCGACTGCAAAAGTTTTTTACTGATTGTATACAAGTTGTAAAAGTAGGTCTGTTGTCAAATGGGAATTTATATAATAGCACCTTGGGAAAATGTTCCTAACTTTGGGTTAATGAACTATAAAATGGAATATTCGCACTTTGAGTAAGGCACATTCAAATTTTAAGATATCCACCTATAAAATGACAGATACGCACTTTGAATAATGTATATTTAAACTTTTACCTTACACACTATTGTGGTGGAATACTGTGGAGGTTTACTTAGGTTTGTTCAGTATTACTTGGTCAATTTTTGTTTTTAATTATACAACAAAAGAGACAGAAAAGAATCCTGAGCAAACCTAAACAAATCTGAACAAACCTGCACAGCGTGCTTCAGACTGGCCTGCCAATGTCATCGTTGTCCAATTTGCACGACTGTCCGTAACATTGTATGTTTTTTGTAATTCAGTTATGAAATGTCACCTTTTTTGACATTGATTTTCATTGTCAAATGTGGCTCATTTTGACACAAGTTTTAAAATGACATTTCATTTTAACACAAGTGCTAAAATGATTTCATTTTAACACTCATATGCCTTTAACATTATTTTAGTCTAAATGGAATTTAAACAAATCAAATATTTTTTTAATAATTGTTCGTAATAATAACTGAATTACAAAAAATATTGTATGAAACACGATGCAAAATAGCTTCTTTTTTGCACACGATGTGTTGAACCATCTAGTGCAAAAAAGTCCCCCATTTTGCAACTTGTTTCATAAATAACTATTTCTACCCTAAGATGATAGAAAAATAAAATATAAAACTAATTCTAACCTTCTACAAAAAATAAAGTTGCCATTGCATTCTCGGCGGTAATATTTCGTTATTGGCGGCACGTTTCAACGTGCATCCTATCATTTATTAGTGCGAGTAGATTTTGTGAAAGCGTGAT